>CM021102.1:436161807-436761807 GCA_007115665.2 Sequoiadendron giganteum | reverse complement strand
TTAGCCAAATAACAAGAGAAGCAAGGTTTTGAAACTGGATAGATATGGGTGGACCAAAACTGAGGTAACAAACCCATAAAAATTTATCAAATACACCTTCTATATAATACAAACTTTCAACATTTATGAAAAATATAAAGATGGAATCGATACCAAATGCTCTAGATGTGTGGATTTCAAGAATCAATTTCACCTATCTTTACTCTACGATGGAAGTTGGAAAGGTTACCAAGGAATATGGTGTTAAAATTTTGTGATTGGTTTTGGTGGAGGGAAATATCCCTTCATTTAAGGTCAGGCTTTGTGTTCATGTCCCCATTTCCCCTACAATACATGCATGGCTCATCTTAGTGGCTTCATTATTTGTGGCATGGGGAAGAAATATTTTGCTGCCACACTTAGGGTAGACCTACAAGTGATGCCAAAGCCATATGATGTCTACAACACAAGACAAACTTGGACACAACAACAATTGGGAGAAAACCCCAAAAAACTCAAGGAGCATAGCAACTATCCTGAATTTAGTGAGCCCATCAAAATAAATTTAGGTGATGAGGTTAAAAAAGAACTAGTTGAAAATGAATTCTTTGCAAAGCATGGGTTGATTGACAAATTTAACCATTTATGACCCTGTCTTCTATATTTACACTAGTGGATCACTTATTCCAAGTAATTGATTAAGGAAGAAAAGCTTGAAATTTATCCCTGTACATGTGGTTTCTTTATTTGTCGTATTTGATAATATTAAGGATCGAAATACTATACTTCGCTCTCTCTAGGTACAAAGACAACATCTTCTTATGTCAAAATTATGGCACCCCTCATTCAATCCTTCTACCTAATCATTTACTATAATGTCTATTTAGGTTTGTCTTCCTAATCTACCACTCCACTTTTGGGTTGAATCATGCTTCAAATTTATTGATGATTCACTAGGAAATTTTTTGGCTATCGATAATGGTTCTTCTGATTTTAGACACACAACCTTCATTCACATACTAGTGGATCTAGATATTTCAAAAGACCTTCTGATATAAATAAATTTAAAGGTAAATGATAGCAGTTTGACCTAGCCCTTGGATTATAAGGGATTTCCATTTTGATGTAGAAAATGCTATAAAATTAGCCACATAGCTACAAAATACACTTTGTGGGTTTCTTCTGGATTGTTGGCTTTCATTTGATCAATTTTTGCAAGGGTTCACCTCATCTAGTGCCTAAAGAAATGGGGGGCGATAGAAATAGAATTGAGCCACACTCTTGCATTGCTCTGAGGAAGAAAAAAACTATGGAAGATTTTAAGTCACGGGAATTTCACACCGTTTCTGGAAATGTTGCGTGGGCACAACCCAAATGCTTTGGCGGAGTTTGTTTCTTGTTGGAATAATTGAAAGCTTTAGATAAAGGTTCTAGAAGTGGAGATGAATGAGGAGTTGATTTCTTCTGTGATGGGGATGTTGATGGTTAGTTGAAAAAAATTTCAATGACAAGAAGAGTAATGAGGATGCGATGGCCCAGTTTTTCAAAGATGATGAGAGGAATAAATTGATTAAGATGGAGAGTTAGGGCTACAAGCGCAAGTATCTCAAGAAGATTTGGGTGGAGGTGGCCGAGGTAATAATTCATTATGTGACGTTGGAAGGTAGGTTTACTGTTATTCTGGGTCGCCGTTTAACTCTCTTAAATCACTTCAGACACAGATAATATGTTTCTTTCCCATTTTTTTTGCTATCGTCCATGAAGATTTTGGTGTATGCACATTTAAAAAATAGGAAGGTATCGGTCCTCCATGAGAGTCTCATTCTTTTAATCATGGAACATGTTATATCCCCTCTCCCTTCCCCTGTTATTATGGGTACGGAGAAGACTTTGAGTGATGGGTCTAATTCTTCTAGTTCAGATACCAGCAATGTCGAAGATGAAGAGTGGGAAGAAGAGGATGAGGTTGGTCCTCTATCCCCTGAGGCCACCTCCTCAAAAAAATGGAAGAAGGGTAGCCTTAAAAATATTTGTGCTCCTAAGCGCCTTATTCTCTCTGATAGCAAGGATACAGAGGTGGGGTCGGATGATTCCTCTCCTAGGGAGGTGGAGTTGGTTCTTGGTTGGGTTGAAATTGATGATAGAGGAAAGAAGGAGGGTCTGCAAGAGAATGTTCCAGGCTTAGATGCCAAGGACCAGCCAAGGAGGTCATCTAAACGTATTGCTAACCTAAAAATATAGGTCTCCAATGTTCTTGCTAAGGATGCCAAGGTGCCAGATGAGGAGAAGGCTACTGGTGAAAAGATGGTGGATATTGAGGACTCATCGGTTCAGAACTTAGCCAATGATGCTATGAAAGATGAAAATAAGGGTTAAGGTGAGGAAGAATCTAAGAGGATGAACGCTAAATCGGAACCCCTAAAGGTAGATCCCCTCTTTGGGGATTTTTCTTATTTAAATGATGAGTCTCCCTCAATGTTTGAGTTGTTGGACATGGCAAGGGTTGGGGCCATTGGAAATTTTAAATTAGCTAAGTGGACTCTACAAGAGTTCAATAAATTTAACATTAAAATTAGGGGTTTGAAGGATAACTTGAAGAATGTGTCGAAAAGCTCAGTGTCAAACATTCTAATTGACAAAATTGTGGACCTAGAGGGTTCGTTCCAGGATTTCAAATCTCTATGTGATGAGCGATTGGCTGGGTTGGAGATCAAGGTTGTGGGCACCAATGTAGACATTAAAAATTTGTTGCATGTGTCATATTTATGTTAAAAATAGTGTAGACTCCTTGGAAGTCCTATTCAAAAAGATTAGTGAATTAAGAGAGGATCAATTGCACTTCTCGGAATTAATGGAGAAGGAGAATGCAGCTAAGGGTAAGGGTAAGAAGGGAGTGAAAGATGACACCAAATGCCCTGCTGCTAAAGGGTCAACTGATTGGGAAAGACCCTTTGAAGCTAAGAAGAAGGAGCTTTTGGATATGATTGATCTACATAGGAGATAGGAGCTTGAGGTGGCCAACACCTTAAGCAGTATGAAATAGTGTTTGGTTCTCTTGTTATGTTGTTTTATTTTTGTTGGGTCTCGGTTGGGTTTTTGTTGTTTTGTTATTTTTTTGTTGTTGGTTTACTATTTAATCTTTTATTTAGCACTTTTTCTATCTTGGTTTCTTAGTGATGGTCTGTTGCTAGTATCTTTAGGCCTATCTTCTTAGCATAATTTTGTATCTTATGTTGTCAATGGTTTCAGGTCCCTTCAAAACCTATTTTTCTCGTATAATCAAAACTTCCACTCCTTTAATAAAGAAAAACTTCATGCTAACACAACCAAGATTATTCCTTTCTTTGATTAATATATTTAAAAATAAAGAAACCTCATTTAAATAAAAATCAAGTTTGTCAAGGCATCAGGGGGGAAATAGAACCAAAAGCTTCTAATATTCATCATGGTATGAGTATTTGGCATGCAACAAAAGATTGCATCACCTTCAAGAATAACATTGACTCAATAACAATTCACATCAATTGAACACATCATTCCCAAAGGATGCATGACATTGCAACCACATCTATGAATAACATTGAATTAAGATCATTTATTCCTTGGATAAACACATCATGCCCATAGGACACATGGTAATGCAACTACTTTACAAAAATAAATTCTTTAAATCCATCATAGGAGACATGTGGAAAATCACTTGCATAAAAAATTACAAAAATAAGGATATATCCTTGATCTATCTAAACTTTAAAAATATATAAGGTCCACCATTCTATTGAAGAATTTAAAATTTTAAAATGGTGCAACATATACTTAGACCCAGTATCTGATCAAATTAGAGTTAAAACACCCTTGCATATGTCTAGTCATCTAACCTCCTATACTTTAGGGAAAAGGAAACCATATGGGACTTTCAAATAAATTAGAAAATAAAACCAAATCATGTTTGATCCTTTATCATAGCAAATAAACTTATAAATACCAAAAAATGAGTGTGATATTCAACATAGAATCAATATTATATCCATTCCATCTAATCTTAATTTCACACCTTCGTACGCAATCCACTTAGCAAAACACATGCCCTTGAGATGATGCCACTTTCAATTATTCACACCACCAAGATAATAGTGAGGTTGCATGATTAAAACACTTGGAATGTTCTCGCACTATCTTAAGGAAATTTGGAATTTATTTTGTAATAACCTATTAATTTGGGGAAGAAATTGAAAAGTTAATTGCAAAGAAATTTTGATTTGGTATTGATAGAAAATTAGATAAAGAGTTTAAATTGTTTTGGTATTGCTTGAATAATGAAATTATTTAGCACATTTGGAAGGCAAGGAATGAGGATAAATTTAATGGATAGTGATGGACACTTACTGAATCTTTAGAAAGACTCATTATGTTTAATGTTGGAATGTAGGTCACTATCACAATGGAGATCTCAAAAGGAAATTTCTCAAGGATACTAAAAGATGGAATTGTTCTTGTCAACTGGAGTGAGATCAAGTATAGGCACACATGGCAACATAACCAGCCTAATATGACCATTTTTATGAAGGCACTTGAAGCATTCCAAAAATAGTTCAATGAGAAAAATGAAGGAGGAAAGATGAACCAAGAAGTAAAAGAGCCCAAACTACACACCAATGGAAATTATGTAATAGAGGAATTCAAATCAAATGGTGAGGTGATTTTTGTTTAAACTCTGGTGGGCTAGAGAGACTTGGAGTCCTACAATAGAAGCAAGAATCACTAAGGGACTTACATATGTTTCTTATACTCCTTTTTGTATCTTTTTAAGCAATCTCATAAACTATAAATACAACACCTGTGTAAATAATACATGTACAACAACATATAATAGCCTATATAATACAAATTTAGTTAGAACTATAGCATAGGTATAAGTATATGTACATGATATAGCACAACTGCAGTAAAAGTTGTAGCATGGATATAAAGTTTACACAATTATACATACGGATGTAACTTTTGAGCACCTTTACTATTATTAATACAAAAAATAGTGAGGCTACACAATTAAAACACTTTGAATGTTCTTGCTCTATCCTAGTGACTTAACACTATAGAAATAAATTTCACCATGATTCAACTAAGGCATATCATAATGAAATCATAGATTCAATTATTATTTTTAAAGTGAATTCCAAGCACAACATCGACAAACTGTTATAGACTAGTTCACTCAATTATAAATAAAACCATGACTCAACTTGTGAAAAGACAATAAAGGCCAATGCAATGTAAAATCACAACAAAAACCATGAGATAGAATACACCCCCATAGAAATGGAGCACAAAAAAAAGATTGAACTAAACTTCTCAAAATTGAATATGGAAAAAATATGGCTAACAACCTTAATTCGGATTGAACTTGACTCCCCATCCCCTTAAGATCTATTTTTGACCTTCAAATACCAACTTGCAACCTTAAACTAGGTTCAAGAATACACAAATGGTCTTGATTCTTAATTCAGAAATTAGATTTTATCTTGAGTCTAAGCCGATATACCTCCATTAGTTTTTTATTAGGGGAAAAAATAGGTTTTGATGGGGGTCTAAAACCCATTACAAACAGTTTTGAAGGGATCTGAAATCCTATCCAAAGCAAGCAAGCTACTCTTCAAAAAAACCAGCAAATCACCAGCAGCCACATAGTCAGTAGCCATCAAAGATCAGCAAGACATCACAAGCTGCAAACAACCGATAGGACAAGAAAAAGCCTTACACCCAAAAGAGACTGGGCCTTAACCTCAAAGGTTTTGAAGGGACCTTAAACCCTTAACCAGTTTTTTTAGGGACCTTGACCCTCTAACAAGTTTTGAAGGGACCTTTAACCCTTTACAATCAGGTTTTGGCAGGGACCTTAAACCTAAAGGCATAGAAACCTATAGAGCAACAACCATCGTGTAGTTCCAACCAACGAAAGGGACAAGAAATGACACAAAACCAAGGGACAAAAAAAAGGGAAAAAACCCCTTGAAACACCCAAAAAACCAGCAAACTGACCCCAAAACCACCTCTAGAGCAAGGATCTTCCCTCCATTATTTGTTACTTGTTGACTAGTGCAATATACCCAAACTTGTTATACTAAGGTGTTGTAGAAAATCACAAATCCCTAGTTCTTTGCGACATCATGAGATCATCTAGTATCACTCACTTTAGAGCACTCAAAATGAATTATTTGATCATATAGAGGGCATGCCATCAACATTTGCATTCACAAGAACAAACACAATATTTTAAGTTTCTACTTGGTATATCTTTAAACTTATTCCAATCATTACATCAATCCAAGGGTTTGAAAAGGGGAAAAGGTGTGAATTTAGTTGACTTAACTTCCTATCATAACAAGTTCTAATGAGGATAGGTTGTCACTAGGCCCTATCTCTTTAGTTTAAAAAGTGCATCAAATATCAACCGAGTAGTGCTCAATGTTGTATGCAATAGGAAACTCCTCAACTATCTCTTTCTCAGATTTTCTAAGTAGTTGGGACAACTGAAATAAAACTTAAACTAGAAGGCCTCTAAGATAGAAAACTTGAAATAACTAAACTAGAAAATAGGAAATTATTAGTCTAAAAAGCGTAACAACTAAACTAGAAAGCATTGAAATGGTTAAACTAATAATCGTGTAAATTACTGAAGAGTAAAAACATGTAAAGTAACTATGAAACGTTTAACTAGCAATGGATTAACAAACTTAACGACTAACAAAAAACAACCTATCAACTTGAAACTTAATAATAAAGGTAGGTGCACCGAAACTTTAATTAACAAAGTTGAAAATAAACTCTACTTCACACTTTATCATTTACAAAACAGAAGTAACAGAATTCTGAAAGTAAAAATACTTATCTATCTACTCCTACAATCCCTCGACTGGCCAGCTCTCGAGTGCTTCTACGTCTAGCCCAGGTCACATAAACTTGATAACTCCAGTATTGATCCATTTAGAATGATATCATTCACAACACTCAACAACTTAGAATGATGAAGGAAAAATTCACTTTATTCATATTGGAAGTGTAATTCAAAAACATAGTTCAAAAATTCATTACAATAGCATAATGATATTCTTCTTTTTGTATATCATTTATGAAAGTTACACACTTATACAAAAAATGTTTAACAAAATCCTAAATTTCAGTTGGTGGAAAGCACCACTGAAAAAGTCTTTAACTGAACTTAAAAAACTAACAAACTTTGAGTCCATACATAAAAACATTAAAGAGGCTCAAAGTGAGTCATAAAATCTTCAACAAAAAATAACAAAATAACTACAAAAACTCAATCCATCATGCATCCTAGAATTCAGGCACCTATACTTCTGGCACTTGTCTTCAACCACATGGAGTCTATGTTGAATCTTCAATCTGTGTTGAATCCTTCCAGCGGGTATGATGACCGAATATGCATGAAAACCTATACATTTCTTCAAAAACTAAACCATTAAGTTAGCACAAATTAGTTTACTTCAAGTAATTTCAGAAAATAAAGTTTATACAATTTTCACAAAAATAAATCACTTATTAATCCTAAAGATAATTAATTGGCAGAGTAAAGGTGGTTGGAGGATATGAGGAAGGGTATTTAGTCACTTATATTGATGAGGTTATTTTTAACTCATCATTTCCTCCCCTTCCTAAGCTTGAGCAGGTCCTCCTGCTCTTTTTTGTGGCCCCTGACCTGCATTTCCTCTGTTCCCACTTTTCTCTTCATATTTGGCACTGAGATCATACACATTGTCTACCTCTCTATCAAATTCCTCAAGTTCCCTTAGAAAACCCTGATGCAGTGTAACCCTTTCCTTCCATCTTTCAAAATTGTCTTTATTCTAATTTGTGTTAACATGTAAGGTAGGTGGTGGTGAAATAAGTAGAGGAGGCATGTACCTCATGCCAATCCAATCAATTTTCAATTGTGAAATGGTATTAGCCAGAGCTACAACTCTTCTATAAGACCATCTGATATTAAGAGGTGATATTACCTCTCTTTTTTGAGATGTATAGGAAGAGGGGTGTATCTCTCTTCACATGCATGCCATGATTTCCCTATGAGCTTTGGCCCCTATTCTTAAAAATGATCAAAGCACAGCCAAATATTATTTTTATACTTAGTTTTTATAACCTCGTGAAGCCTAATACCAATAAACTGTGCTTTAAAGGCGAAAGGATTCCTATGTGGATGTCTCATTTGCAACCTGTAGACATGGAAAATGTACAAGTTTGTTTTGACATACCTGATCTCGATTATTAACAACAATTCCTCACATTCTCAGCATTTCATTACTTGTTGTCTTTTAATTCAATAAATCACTATTTATTGGATTAAGTCTTCCTTTTTCAATGATTAAATTAATCAATTAATTTGATTAACCATTGCATATTTGTTTAATTAAATAAATAATTTTATTTAATTAAAGTCTCTAAAGTCCTTCTATTAAATTAAATAAATTAAAACCTTATTTGATTTAATCTAACATATTCCTTTCTGATTAAATAAATCAAATCATTTATTTAATAAACCATTTCCTCTCAATTCTGATTTAAATTAATTCATCTATTTAAGTCTAAATTGTCACATCACCTAATTCTTCATTAAATTAATCAAAAAATTGATTAACTTAATCCCTCTCACTAAAATCTTCTAGAGAATACAAGTTGCACAATAAATCAATTATTTTGATTTATTAATTCTTCTATTTTCCCTCACAAAGCATCAAAAGGGAATATTCCCTCATTTGAATTCAAAAGGCCAAGTGGACTTGGTCCTTCCAACAAGACATTCAATGCCTCTTACATGTCCTTGACCTTGAGCCAAGTGACATTTACTTCACTTCTCTTCCCCCTTCAACAAGTCAACTCAACATTTCAAATTCAAATTTATGCATTTATCATGCACATTGGCCAAAATGTGCTCATTCCTCCTCCAATCACATGTGGACAAGTGGCACAATGCCATTGGATTATCTTTTGTCCCACATTGCTTATTTTCGTTATCTCTTCCAAGATTGGAATCTATAAATTGGAGACTCTACTCCTCAATCTTCATCCACAATTCACATGCAAAGTTACTCTCTTCAATTAAGAACTAATTTTTCCCATTTCATCCAAGCATACCTCACATTTTCATATTTGCACCAAGATTATGCTCAAATCTCTTTGGAGATTTGACCATTTCTTCATCAATATACATTGCAACATAGGAATTGGGAAAGGGCCAATTGCAACATTCCATTGGCACCAATTCCCCCATGGGATCATCATTCTATTAGCTTTTATTAGGATTTAAGTTTATCTTTTGTGTTGTGTTCTTCACCTTTGTTCCTAATTTTAGCTTTAATAAATGGATTTTGTGGGGAATCTCTCACTCTTGTATGCATTTTGATCTAACACTAACAATGTTTGTCATCTTTGTGCATTTGCAGGTTTAGGGGTTCACATTTTGGTGCTAGAAGGAGGGCATTGAATCGAAAAATTCAATCACATTTTCAAATTCCGCGGTTTCTAACATTTTTTTTGCAGATACAGGCAAACTAGCCCACGCGGCGCTATATCGCACCGCTTTCAGATCCGCGGCGCAATACTTCGCCACGTCCAGCACCGCGGCACCATATTAACCCGTAGTTGAGTCCTCCAAACACCGCCGTGAACTCCCGCTTGTCTTTTTTTTAAAAAAATTCCTAAGCCCGCCACGCAGGTCCTAATTCACCGCTTTCACCACCGTGGCTCTATATTGTGCCACGCCTTCTCCAAACTCCACCGTGTCACCTTTCCCGCCCATAAATTTTAATTTTTTTAAGTAGGTCACTTCCAAACTGCACCGCAGACCTCTGTCGCGCCGCTTTTGCGCTCTCTGCCTCTGCAGAGCGTCGCCCAAAGTCACCCGTGCGGTGCTATATAGCGCCGCTTGTCTTCCAAACTTCGCTGCTTCTCCAAACTCCACCGCTTTTCCAAACTCCGCCGCAGGAAGATAGTAAAATTTTAAATTGACATGTGCTTTTTAAAATTTAAGATTTTTTAACCTTTAATCTGATTTCCTGTCTTTATTGCTCTCTATTTTTTTGTCATTTTGCAGGTTGGAGCAAAGGAAGAAGTCATTATGATATCATGTTCACAAAACCAAAGTGTTCCTAAACACTAAAAGTGTTCTTTAACACTTCTTAAGAAAGTTTGTTAAATATCTTTGGCCTTAGGAAAACTAATTTTACTTTGGGCTTTAAAAAGAACAATCAAATTTTTCATGATACCATGATTGTTTTGTACAAAGTGTTTTAAACACTTAAGTGTTCTTTAACACTCTTCAAGAAACTTGTTAAAATATTTGATCTTAGGACACTAAATTTTCTTTGGGCTCTAAAAAGAACAATCAAATTTTGTTTTTCTAAAGTTTCCAAGGGGCTAAAAACAACTTTAGGCAAACACACTAGATTTGGTTTAAAAGGTAATAATTGAACAAGGCAAACTCACACTTCATTTTGGTGCTTAAAAAGAAGTCATCATTGCTTTGAGGTTTAAAATGAACCAATGTTTTCCATGTTTTGCAACCTTTTTTACAAATTAATATTATCTAAAATTTGTATGCGCTCCTCTCGCGCTTCATTGCTATCTTAAGAATCAAAAACATTTTGGTAATATTAGGTTGTTAAAAAGATTGCCTCCACATTTCAATTTGGGCACTTAAAATTGAACAAAACATGCGAGTGTGAGCAAGACATATTGTCGAGGTTTTCCCCTTTGTTTTTCAACAAAGGTTGTGTAAATAACGGGATATGTTAGCTCGCTTTTGTTTATCTTAGAGGGCCTGCCTTGTGGGAAAAAGTAATCACCCAAGGGAACGACCCAACCGGGAACACACTAAAGCCAAGCGACTTCCAACCGGTATATAAGTGTGGATTTTTGAGGAAAGTTCAAGAATCACAAGGATTATTCTGATGAGATGGACAGCAATGGACTCTCGCCAATGTTGGACAATCCCCCACGAACGGAATGCCCGAATTAGAACCCCTTGTTTAGCAAAAGGCCAAAACCTTGTCTATCTTGTTGGTGCAAAAGGTCATGTCCTTTGAAGCCGCCCCACGTTATACATGCAGTCTTGTTGTGGAAATGGAAAGTATGCCATGGGACATTCATGGGTACTAATGCTTGGCTGACCCGAATAAGTGAGTGTCATGGAGGGGAGCTAGTGTGGTCAAGCATTTAGCCATTCGCACAAGATATGTGCAGCTGGATTTATCCAAGTGGGAACCCAACAAGATATTGCCTCATCATCTTAGGAGTTTAAAAGTGCTTGGAAGAAATACATTGCTTGATCTTGGAAACATTTGAAAAACAAACATACACAAGACCTTTAAATTTCCAACCCCTTGTGAGAAACAAATACCTTTCACGAATTTGGACACTCTTGCTTTCCCTAGGAATCATATTCCTAGAGGTTTCTAAGTGGAAAAATTCTACCATCATTTGTTTTCAACAAGGTGAACATAAGAAACTTTTGCCCTATTTTCCTCGATTTCCACACAATGGACCTTGTGGGATGAGAAAGAAAGTGGGACACTAGACATATAGTTTGAAACTTAAGCAAGCAAGTGTCTTGGATAAAAATAATTACATTAAACCAAGATAAAGAGGCAAATCGAACTTCATGTGTGTTGTTTCCAATGATTTCCCGCAAGATCAAAATCCCAAAGCCAAAGTTCAAGAAAGTTAGTCTAAAAATCCATGAGCAATGCCTTGAGATGCTCCTTGAAGTAAGGGAAAGACTTGTATACAACTTTTACAAAAAGGCCTCAAGGAATAATCCTGCATTGTATGCATTTTATCGTCAACAAAATCCCAAACTTTTTGAAAGGTTTGCTTTTCTCCCATAGGAAGTCTAGCATGTTCTTCAATACCAAGGTTTTGTAGAGAGAGTCATGTCTAGGATAAGGTTCAAGATCAAAGTTTTCATTCTCATTCATTCCTCCATCAACCAAGTCTCATTTCATCATCAAGCCTTTTTGTGAACTCTAGAAACAATCATCACGCTAAAATTAGAGGGCTAAAACAACATCACCCTATCTTGGCTTGACACACCTAGCCAACATAGTCTCAACCATTGGACAAATTTTCTTTAGGATAATGCAACTTCCTAAAGTCTATTAGTGCACAACTACATTGGCTTAACACATTTAGCCAATCCATCCATTTGTGCAAGTTCCCCTAGGATAACGCAACTTCCTAGGGAATACAACTTCACAACAATCCTGTTTGACTTAACGCATCTAGTCAAATTATCACAAATCAATCAATTCAAAAGCCCTTGCAAAGTTTAGCATATACCTTCAAAAGCTCTTCAAAAAGGTTCTCACTCACTCATCCCATCCATTTGGCCCATCACCATTACCACCATCTTTGATCTTTTAGCTTCCCTAGTTCTTCTCTTTTCGGCCTAAAAGGTTAGGATCGAACAAATCCCTATTTTTTATGGTCCAAACAAGATCTCAATACAAGAAGAACATGGAGAATATCATGGAAATACCAACTTCTATGGAAATAAGTCAATTAAACCCTGAAGTAAACCTAGTAGGATCAAACAATCCCCCAAGCAACTCTCCCTTATCATCACAAAATCCTCAAGAGGAGAGTCATTAAGAGGACATCACAAACGAAGACATGGGGATGACACAATCTGAAATCATGGAAATGGTTCAAAATCTAGAGAACCACAAAATTGTCAGTGCTATGTTCAAATACCTAAATACGATAGCAAGAGGAGGGGTCTTACCCCCTCCTAAACTTGATGCAAGCACTAGCATAGATGTGCCTATTCCAAATACATCCCCAATGACAAATATAAATCAAGAAGTACCTTGCACCACATCGGCCATCACACCAACACCGCCGAATGTGAACAAGGGGAGTGCCATGTTCAAGAATTGCAAAAACATCGCCTTGTGGTTAACAAAGAAGCAGTCATCACCACCACGCCGGTTATGTCTATTTCAGAAAATTCATCCAACCCATACGTCCCACTCACCTTCCATAACCACGTGAGCTCATCTTCATTCCGTACAACACCAGCTTGCCAAACAAATGTACAAACTTCTCTACCGCTTGAAGAAGGAAGCTTGTTTGAAACAATTGGCATTACAAATCCTTTTTTCCAAGGTAACATTCCAACCCTTCCCCCATTTTCATTCACAACCACATCACCTCTTGGATTGGGTTTTCCTCCTATCAACATCGATGGGTTCTCGGAACCTAGCAATCTAAGCATCACGCCCAATTCCCTCTTCTTGCCCACATCACCACAACAAGTGGCAACCATTCAAGCCACCACCATAATTGGTCCTAAAATATCCCAAAGCATGCCATCTCAAGGACCAATCATCTCAACCACCCCTCCAACAACCCAAATCCCAATCACCACCACAATTCCTCCACCTGTCACAATGGTTGGCATGATTCCTGTTCCACCACCAATTCCACCAAAAGCCAATATGACAAACTCATTCATCATGCTAATCGAAACCCTTCAAAAGGACAACCAATAGAGAGTACTTCAGCAAAAGTAGCAAGCCCAAGCTCAAGCACAAGCTCAAGCCCAAGCTCAAGCACAAGCCCAAGCTCAAGCCCAAGCTCAAGCACAAGCTCAAACCCAAGCTCAAGCACAAGCCCAAGCTCAAGCCCAAGCTCAAGCACAAGCCCAAGCTCAAGCATGAGCTCTAGCACAAGTTCAAGCCCAAGTGCAAGCGCAAGCCCAACAACAAGCACAAGCATAGTACCAAGCGCAATTGCAAGCAATTCATCTACAAGCCTACCAACAAGCCTTGCAAGACTTTCAGGTGTAGCAACAAGCTAAACAACAAGCTTTGTTGGCACAATAACAACTCGACCAACAACAAGCATTGTTGGTGCAACAACAGCTAGACCAACAACAAGCTTTACTAGCTCAACAACAGATTGACCAATAGCAGGCTTCATGGGAACAACAGCAGATGGACCAACAACAAGCGTTGTTGGAAGAACAGCAACAAGATCAACAAGTGTTGTTGACACAAATGCAAGCATACCATCAGGCTTTGAACACACAAATGAGCATGCAGAAAATGCCCACCAGTACTCTCCCCACCCATCAAACACCTCCAACACGTCACCACTCATTCATCCCACCTCCTGATCCAAGCAAGGATGTCCCAACACAGATCAAACTGCTCTCGCAGCAAGTGTTGGACTTACAAGCAAGAAAAACCACAAGGACACTAGGGAACTTATGCCCTTACCCATTCAATAGGAGTCTCACCATGGTACCATTCCCAAAGGGATTTGAGATCCCTAAATTTGACAAATACAATGGAACGGGCAACCTTGAAAACCACGTCAGGGAATTTCAGGTGCACTGCATGGAGGTCGCATATGATGACACGTATCTAATGCGAATCTTCCCCCGTAGCTTGATTGGTCCAGCCATGGAATGGTTTTCTCACCTACCCATGGGCATTAAAATATTCGAAGAAATAGTGGAGGCTTTTCTTTAAAAACTATGCTTTCAACATGGGTGCGGATGTTAGTTTGGAAGAATTGTCTACACTCAAACAAGGAAAAGGAGAGCTATTCGCATCCTTCTTGCAAAGATGGCAATCCAAGGCCAATCAGAGCAAGTGGACCATGCCAGAGGAACAACAAGTTTGCACCATCATAGCCAATCTAGATCAAAACTTGGCGTTCTACCTAAAGATGCAGTGCATCACATCATACGATCAACTGATTCCAAAGGCTCTCAACATTGAAAGAGCCCTTACCGCGCGAGGAGGCACACCAACATTCACTCCACCACAGGATAACCACTCGTCTAAAAATTACAATGATAAGCCTCGAACATGGTCAAGAAATAAAAATATCATGAATGACGGCATGGTCGATGCTAAGGTGGTCATCAGTGCCCCTAAGCAGAATACTCAAAACTATCATCAACCGCAAAATCAAAATCACAACAATGTGCAGACTAATGCGATAGTAGCACAGCCACAACCATCTTCCACCAATCAAGTCAACAATCTGGTAATCAAGGAGGACCCCCTCCTCGCAACAAGTTTCCCCCCAAGAGGAAATTCACAGCTCTTGGTGAATCAATTGAGTCCATAATGAAGAAGTTGGTCAAAGAGAATCTAATCAAAATCTCTAACTCTGAGCAGTACACGAAACCTATGACCCAGCCACTGTGGTATAATGAGAACCTCCTTTGTGACTTTCACAAAGTCAAAGGACACACCACCACCAATTACATGAGACTCAAAAACATCATCCAAGATCTCATTGAGGACAAGGTCATCAACATTGAGCAGCTGACCGGAAACCAAGACCTAAAATTATACACGAATCCGATGTCGAATCATAACCAAGGGAACAATCAAGGGAATAATAAGGGCAAGCAAAAGTATGCTAGTGCTAATCTAGTATATGAGGAGATAGTTGGATGTGTTGACGAAATGGTCATTGTCATAAATACCAAGGGAGCCAACAATGAATGTGGAGTCACCACACAAGGCAGAAAGATTACCATTGTTGGGGCACCTGCTAAGACCCCCATTTCCAATAAAGGCCATCCCCTATGATTACAATGTCATAGACCAGCTGAAAAGAACACCCGCCCAAATCTCCATCATGGAACTACTGAAAATCTCCGTCGCTCATAGGAAGATCCTTGATGAAGCACTAGTTGCGTCTACCGTTGCTGCCACCCTTGACACAGAGCAATTTCAAGCTATGGTGGGTAACATTGTTACCCCAAATCTCATCACATTTTTGGATCAAGATTTCCCCCCACAGCCATCTCATAATTGTGCACTCCACCTCCAAGTCTTAATCCACAAAAAGAAAGTCAAAAGAGTCCTGGTAGATGGAGGTGTAGGCCTTAATATTTGTTCCTTAAAACTCATAAAGAAATTGGGATTCGCCGAGGATTCCATCAACAAAAACAAAAGCATCACAATAAGGGCATATGATGACCAAGAAAGAGTGTCTCAGGGCACTATTAAAATCCCCATCCAAGTGGGGCCAACAACTATGGAAACCACCTGTCAAGTCCTCGACCTTGACCTACCATACAACATCCTCCTGGGACGCCCGTGGATACATGGAATGAAAGCAGTGGCCTCGACTTACCACCAATGCATCAAGTTCTCACATCAAAATGAGGAGGTCACTATATATGGGGATCTTGAACCCTTTGCCTACTGCAAAAACTTGGAAGCCAAGTTTTATAAGATCCCCCAAGTTCCCAAAAATGATGAAGGACCATCTACTTCATACATAGACCCAGCCAATCTCACCTCCACTTCTGCGACAGAGACACCTGCCATCCCTGACATATCCAAGATTAAAAACATGATCTAGGATGATGGATGCGGTGATTACAGATTGAAAAGAAATGCTTTTTTTGTAGGAGAGTTACCACAATCTCCTAGGTCGCATGGGCAACCCCAGCCAGTTCAAACACCTATCTAAACCATTAGAGCAGAACCCTCTGGATTCCACCATTGGGGGGATCTCAGTCGGGAGAATGTGGATGAAGAGGACATCACAAACACACTATACCAAGATGAAAGACCCACTCCCACCTTACCCATGGAGGAAACTAACAGAGGGTTACAAATGATGTTTGGTATGGGCTATAACAAAAATGAGAGCCTAGGAAGAAACAGTGATGGACGGTTGGAGCCCATCATTATAGAAAGAAGAATGTGGAATCTTGGCCTAGGGTATACTCCTCTGAGTATAACTGTACATGGCAGAGGTACCCTTAGAAGAGCAGTCAGGTCCTCTCCCTGGGTAACAACAACCACTCCTAGACCACCCGTTTACATAGGTATCCCACTCGATAATTACACCTTTGACGTCACTGATGTTCCTAGTAGTGACGATGATGATACTATAGTAGGTCTCCCTAGGTTTTTCAAAGATTCCACCTTGTTAATGATAAGTGCCTCCATAGCTAAGTCAAACCAACCAACCCACCGAATCACCTTAGTGCACCCCCAACTCATCGATCACAACCAAGGGGGACCACCGATTCTAGACTCGTTCAAAAATGATGAGGCACTCTCAAAATTCATGGGACTAAGGGATACAATCTCGTGTGGGGATCACAAGGCAGGATTCAACATCACATTAGACACACAAGAATACTTTGGGGAGACGATTGAATCCTTCAGTCGCAAAAGAAAAATATCAAGAATAAGTTTGGAGTTATTGAGTGAAAACCACACTGTGGCACTCTCTAACCATAGAATAGTAAAAATAAAGTACGCATCCAATGGTGAAAACCTCTTTGAGGTGCCAGAGGATGAAGGATTCAATCTCCCCATACTACTCTACATCAGGAGAAATCAGCAGTATTGGCAGAACAATGCAACCCGGTCAACTTAGGAATAGAATCAGAACCACAAATCACCTTCTACGCAGAGTCCCTCCTAGAAGAAGAGCAGGAACTATTGGAAACATTCCTAAAAGAAAGAAAGGTAAATTTTGCATGGACCTATGCTGACATGCCAGGTCTAGATCTTGAAGTAGTGGTTCATCATTTGGCTATTTACTCCGGAGCAAAACCAGTCAGACAAAAGCTAAGGAAGATGCACCCACAAATAGCCTTGCTCATCAAAATTGAGCTATAGAAACTTCTAGATGTTGGCTTCATACGCCTGATTGACTATCCAGAATGGGTATCAAATCTTGTACCTATCTCAAAACCGAAAGGGGGCATCCACATCTGCACAGATTTCAGAGACCTAAACAAAGCATGTCCTAAGGATGATTTTCCACTACCCAACATTGACATGATAGTGGACATGACGGCCAGACATGAGATGTTGTCCCTAATGGACGGTTTCTCAGGATATAATCAGATAATGATAGCAAAGGAAGACCAACATAAAATAGCCTTTACTTGTCCATGGGGCACCTACTGCTGGAATGTGATGCCATTTGGGTTGAAAAATGCAGGAGCTACATATCAAATAGCCATGACATTCATCTTCCACGACATGATCCATAAAACAGTCAAGGACTATGTGGACGACACACTAGCTAAATCAAAGAAGAGACAAGACCATGTAGCAACTCTAAGTGTTATCTTTGACAGGCTAGAACAATACAAGGTTAGACTCAACCCGAAGAAGTGTCTTTGGGGTATAGTCGGGAAAGTTGCTGGGATACATAGTTTCGATGAGAGGGATAGAGGTAGACCCTGCAAAGGTAAAAGCAATCCTTGAAATGGAAGCGCCAAGAACATTAAAGTAACTTAGAGGTTTACAAGGTAGACTCCAATCCATCCGAAGATTCATAGCACAACTGGCAGATAAGCAGATTACCTATTCACACCTGCTCCACAAGGGAGTAGCATTCAAATGGGATGAGAAGTGCGAGCAAGCATTCAGTAAAATAAAAGAATATCTACTTACACCACCTATGTTGATGCCACCAATTGTTGGGAAGCCATTAATCCTATACATCTCAGCAACAATAGCCGCCCTTGGTGCCCTTTTAGCCCAACATGATGAAAAGGGAACCAAGCGGACCATCTACTATATCAGTAGAACAATGGTGGGGCACAAGCTCAATTGCACATCAATATAAAAAGCTTGCCTAGCAGTGGTATTTGCAGCTCAGAAATTCAGACACTACATGGTAGCTCACCAAATCAAGTTGATTGCCAAGATAGACCCTCTAAAATACCTATTGTCAAAAGCAATGCTTACAGGTAGAATGGCTAAGTGGGTAATGATATTGTCTGAACATGATATCGAGTATGTAGACAGAAAAGCCATAAAGGGACAAGTTATTGTGGACCAGCTAGCAGAAGCTCCCCTCTACACAAACAACCCACTCATATCAAAATTCCCAGATGAGTCCCTTTTCAACCTTGGTGCATCCGACCATTGGAAATTGTACTTCGATGGCTCCCACACGCAACATGGATCAAGAGCCGACGTGTTCTTAATCACCCCACAAGGAGATTGCATACCAAGATCTTACAAGTTGGTGTTCCCATGCACCAACAATATTGCAGAATACGAGGCTTTGACCATAGGTCTCAAGATTGCAGCATAGTAGCTAATCATGGCATTAAAAGTCTATGGGGACTCGCAACTTATCATCAACCAAGTCAACGGTGAATACCAAACGAAGGATGATAAGCTCGCACCATACAAAAAGGTGGTAGAAAGCCTCAAGGAATCATTCATCAACATCACCTTTGAGCAAATACCAAGGACAAACAACAGAGCAGATGATGCAATGGCAACCATCGGGTCCTTACTGGATATTCCTCGCAACATCTCGAAACACGAATTCTTGGTAGAGCAGCTTCTTGTACCCACCTTCAAGGTACCAGAGTCAGAATATGTGTGTGAACTCATTGGTCCCAGTGATCTTTGGTATCATGACATATACACCTACCTGAGGTTAGGAATCCTCCCCACTGGCATCACCCCAAACCTAAAGCAAACCTTTGTCAAAAGGTCTTCATGATTCGTCATACTAGGAGAGACCCTCTTTCGTACAAGTATCGATGGAACTTTGCTACGTTGTTTAAAACCTGAGGAGGCCTTGACTGCTCTAACTGAGGTACATAATGGCACGTGCAGTTCTCACTCGAGTGGTATGACCTTGGCTAAGAATTTGCTAAGAACCGGGTACTACTGGCCGATGATGGAGAGAGAGGCACACGACTTTGTCAGAAGATGTCTACAATGCCAACAACATGGAGACCTTATTCATGCACCAACTCAAGAACTGCATCCCATTATTACACCTTGGCCCTTTTCAAAGTGGGGCTTGATCTCATCGGTAAAATCTCACCCACCTCATCCAATGGCCACAAATTCATTATCACCGCCACCGAGTACTTCACTAAGTGGGTCAAAGCCATTCCCATGACCTACATCACCAGAAAGCATATATCCAAGTTTATCCTGAATTACCTCATTTTTCGATACCGTGTCCCCTAATCCATTATCTCTGATAATGGGACACCTTTCAAGAATCAGGATGTTCGTGACTTGTGCGAAATATTCAAAATCAAACATCACTTTTCCACTCCATATTATCCACAAGGCAATGGCCAAGCAGAAGCTAACAATAAAACCATTTTAAAAATCCTCAAGAAAATAGTCAATGACTCTGGTCATGGCTGGCATCTACAGCTAAATCCCACCCTATGGGCCTACCGCACTAGTATTCGCACGCCAATAGGCGCCACCCCATTCTCCCCGGTCTACGGATCAGAAGCCATCCTCCCCATTGAGATCGAGCTCCCGTCACTGAGGATATCACTGCAAAGCCTCATCATGAATGAGGATTATAGGGTTACAAGACTGAATGAGCTAGAATTACTAGATGAATGACGCATGAATGCCTTGAATCATCTACAGGTCTACCAAAATCGCCTGAAACGGAGCTACAACAAGAAGATCAGGCAACGCACTTTCCAAGTTGGTGACCTTGTGCTGAAAGAGAACCAAAAGAATGTGCCAAACCCGGATACAAAGGGAAAGTTTGAGCCCAACTGGCTGGGGCCCTTTGTCATCACTGCAAGTTACAAATCGGGGGCATATCAGTTGTCGACACCAGAAGGCGAGCCCCTACAGGAGCCCATGAATAGTTCGCACCTCAAAAAGTTTTATGCCTGAATCTTGCAAGGTATGGAAACATAAAATACAAAAAAATCATAAAGAGTCCTAAAAAAATGGTCACCTTGATGAAAACCTGGCAAACAGGCATCTTGGTGACACCAAAAAAATCAAAAAATGCAAAAATCAGAAAAAATCAAAAAAAGGATTGAAAATAGCAAAGAGAAAAAAATTTGTCCTCTAGTGAAAACCACTTCGGTGGCACTTTGGGCAAGTACCTTGGTGAAAACCTAGAAAATAGGCACCAAGTGTAAATAAAGTACCCCCCATCTACCAAGATCTGCACGACTCTCTCATTCCATTTCATCTTAATAAATCATTCATCCACCCATTTCCTCACATCCGTACCATAGCCTGAGCTGGTGTCTATAACATTTTTCCACCATAGAACTACTTGGCATTCTTAAGGTCAGTTTGTCCTACCTTTATTTGAAGTAGTTTATCACACCACACTGGGGGCATGTTCCTATGTCAGCATCAGATTGGATTCATGTATATTCTCAGGATCTTCTCCAAATTCATCAAAAAATCCAAAAACATCCAAATCATTCAAAAATCCAAAAACATGTTGAAATATTAAAAAATCTTCAAAAATTTATCATTGAGTCTTGTCAGTCTTCCACCTTGTCGAACTACGTCATCTCTAAGCTTGAACGTAGGAAAGGATGATCTTTGATCATCCCCCGAGATAGTTAGGGTCAATCCTTAGGCATCCGTCGCATTGGCAATCCATTTGCCCATCTAGTCTGCATATTAAGTCAGTCCTTTAGACAATAAAATGGCAACCCATTTGTTTATCTTTCCATTAGGTCAAGATTGTCGTTAGTCAAACTACGTGGTCTCTATGTATATAACGTAGGCAAGGCTAATCTATGGGTCAGCTCCCGAGACCCCTAAGATAGTTCTTTAGGTTAGTTCGTTTATCATAAATCTTGAAAATGCCAAAAACATTGAAAAATGTGAAAAGTCCAAAAACAGCCTCAAAACATCTGAAAAACCCAAAATGGTGCATCCATTTCATCTCGCTTTCACCCGCAATAATAACCATTCCTAATAAATCAATCATCACCTTAATCCTTTGGTGAAGTAATCAGAAGCAAGTTTAGTAAGTTCCAAAGTGAACACCTTAATCATCAAAGTCTCAAGTCTAGAGCAGTAAGTAAGTAAGTTGGTCAACTCAGAGTATCAATAGCTTATCACCCAAATCAGTCTCACCAAAACCCTGATCACTACATGTCCTAGGATGAAGCTTTCCTATGATGGACATAAGCATCAGGTACCCCACAATAGTTAGCCTTGGCTAGCGGTATGAATAACATTAACTTGTTTGTTTACTTTATTTGGTCTTTTTCACTTATCTTATTTTGCGCTCATTCCAAGGACCTCTCGATGATGCCTAAACAAAATAGGTTTAGAGAGAAAGGAATGGGGCAATGATCATTATCCTTTTTATCCGCTATGCTTGTGGGATACGCTTGTAAAATAACTTAGTCATGTATATTTTGTTTGGTTTGAAGGGAGGATATTTTAGGTATCTTGTTGACCACGTAGGAAAGCTTGCTTTTCTATGTTTTGGTTCGAGATGTTTAGAATGTCTGAACTACATCCCGAATGAAGTATGTATGTTAAGTGTGAACAAGAATACTCTTGTTTGATTTTCGAGTCAAAGTCCATCACACTAGGCACCACGCCATCCTAGTTCTTAATACCTTGATGCATCGTACCTATGTGTGTTATCAAATATAACGCAATTGACCTTTTGAAAATCTCAATTCCTAGCAATGCAAATCACCATCATAACTAACTCGTTAATTCTGCATTTTTTTTCTATCTTCCTTCCACACTAACATGGTATCATAACAGTAATCAAAACATCGCCCATGCATACACCCTGCATCCACATAATCATCAAAACACATAGCATTATATCATTGTTTTAAGTTATGGGGAATAATATAAATTTGTTATTCTGAAACATCTTAAGACAACATTTCACCATACATAATCATTTGCATCCATTACCATCGTTAGTATGCATTACATCCATAAAACATGAAAAATATACAAAAAAAGAAATGCATCCATTACATGTGTTGCATAACATAAATCATAAGGATAGAAACATCTCATAACATCTCATAAGAATCATACATTTGTATATCATACATGTGCACCATACATATCATAAAAGGGGTGAATCATCTCATCTATATCATCAAAAAATACTGTTATGATACAAATCAGATCAGGTGTCCATCGAGTACATAATACAATAAGGCCAAAATACTACAGCCCGTATATGAAAAAATGAAGCAAATTGTTTTGTGATCAAAAGGGGGGCGGGCCCTACTGGCTGCTACCCTCCCCATCCTGCCTCTCACCATGTGCCTCTTTCGGTTGCCTCCCTGTCTGCTAGGAGAAGTTTGGCACTCTGCGATCGGATGGTACTACCTATTGGTAATGGTGTCGATAGTACTCAACCTCTCTGATAGCATCCCTATAATCTCGGATATCGACTGATCGGCCCTAGGATGTGGAAGCAACACTCTCTAACTATCTTCGTCGGCCTATCTCCTGATCCCTCTCGAATCGTGTCTAATCTCTCTTTGTTGTCAGTATGGGAACCCGCTGTCAGGCCTCATCCCGCTCAGCCATTAGAACTTGTATCAACATGTCGCGGGCATCTAGCTATCCTGCTGACTGCCCTATTGGCTGTCCTGCTGGCTAGCCCGCTAGCTGTCCTGTTGGCTGTCCTATCGGCTGTACTACTGGCTGTTGTTGTGTTGGAACATGCGGCTACCCATCTTGTCCTGCCACATGGGGCTGCCCATCCTGTCCTGCCACATGTTGTGCGTGATCCCTCGGAGGTGACTGCTGAGGAGGTATACCTTTCCGACCCCTACCTGCTGACCTACCTCTCAGTCTGTGACATGGAAGCACTGTCCCCGAAACTGTCAATCTCATTGGCGGCCTGAACCATGCCCTGAACGCTGGAGTCACCCTTGCGTCTGCTAGCCCCTGATCATATGCCCAAGGCCGAGCCACCAACTGCCTAAAAGAGGTCAGTGCCTCATCTGCAGGAATGGGTTGTCCCCAGGCTGTCTCCTTTGTCGAACGGGCAAAGATGGCTTTATACTAAGCGTCGGGTATATCCTGAACGTCCCTGAACTATCTGGCCACCCGATCAGGAAGGTATCTCTCTATCAAAGTATGCTCTCGACCCTGCATAAATCTGTCCTAGCGAGCAAAGAAGAGTTGCTCTGTATCATCCATCCATGGGCCCATACCCATATACGGTCTCCAAACGAATACTATCATCTCATCCAAAACCCGCTGGTAGTGAGCTATGTCATTTGTGCCCATATGGGTAAAACGAATCGTCGCCTCACCATACCGCCACACCAAAGGATCATCAATATCTAAGGAAACCGGTATCACAAATGGGCGAAGCATTGGAATCCACTCAAATGCCCAAACATGAAGAAGAGTTAATCCAGCCCCAAGGGCCCGACCCTCCAAGTAAGCAAACTCATGCAAATCCCTGTATAAGGAGGCCAGCAGCACTGGTCCCCAGACATAACGCACTCAGCGAGCGCACATCTGCTACCATGCTAGTCCCCAACCTGGACTGAAATATCGGCTGCGCCGATCAGGAGCTACAAGGCCAGAAATAATGGCGGCTACAATCAGGCTGTAAGTAGGGGCTATACCCCGGTACCTCTCCAAATCTATCTAACTATCGCAAAGCATGAGCTCGTCCACACCCATGACACTGAAGTAGGCATTCCTCCCCTCCTCCATATCATAAATCACTCGCTCTCCATGAATAGGTAGTCACAGGATGTGTCAGACATCCTCAAGAGTGATAGTGGTCTCGCCAGTGGGAAGATGAAAAGATGAGGTCTCGCTATGCCACCGCTCAGCCAAAGCATGAATCATACCTAGATGTGCTCGCACAAGAGGGACATAGGCAATGAACTAAAGACCAAGCATCCCAAGCTGCTCCTACAAAAATACGTGCATATCGGCTAATCGCTCAAGTACTGGCCATCGATGCTCCCTCGAATGAATAACCTCGGGTGTCTCCTGCGCAAGGAAAAGTATCGCATCAACTTCCCTAGAAAAAATATAGTGTCTGTGTCACCTTTCACTTTTGAAATAGCAAAAGCGGCGTAGTTTGTAAGTCTCTAAAATGCGTCGTGCAACGGAATTAGATAGCAAAATTTTGCAAAGTCCGTCGCGCGGCGGACTTAGATAGCTATTGGCCCGCGCGACGTTGTTTGAGCAAGCGACCGACTTAAAAATTTGAAAATCCCTATGTCCTAACTCTACTGCGCGGCGCTTTATGACCATGCGGCCCTATATGGGACCGCGCAAGCTGGTTTGGAAGTTTTCCCCGGTGCAATATCGTGCCGCGCCAACTCGACCGTACCTAGACCCTAATAAATGCATGTAAAATGATAAAAATAAAAGTGGGATAGGGGTACATACTGCGGGTCCTGCGACGATTGGTCGTTGATACACTCATACCCACTCTGACACGTGTAGGGGAAGCTCTTGTCGCACCATTTTGTCTAAAACTCAGAGCTCAATGTCAATTTTCTAAAGGTTAAGAGTGCAAATGTTTTGAAAGTGACCCCTCGCGGTCTATTTAAGCTCAAAAATTAGGGTTTTTTGACCTAATTTGACCTTCTAAATAGGGTTTTTATGCCCTGATCCCGTTGTTGCCTAACTAAGAGTCATTTTTGCATCCCTTTTGACATTTCAATCCATTTTTCTAACATTCTAGGGCATTTCTGGCCTGACAGGCACCTTGTCATCTTTTTTCGCGAGATCATCCAATAAATCAAAATTTTCATCCGATCTCTCGAGGGGGCAATATCCAGTAATATCCTTCCACTGAGGCAGCAGTGGGGCATCTGAAAATTTCAAAAAAAAATCCTGAACCTTTGATCACAACAGTTTTATTCTTTGAATCAATGCAACAAGTACATTGTTTCAAAGAGGGGCAAAATGTAGACATGGAAAATGTACAAGTTCATTTTGACACACCTGATCCCGATTATTAACAATGATTCCTTACATTCTCAGCATTTCATTACTTGTTATCTTTTAATTCAATAATTCACTATTTATTGGATTAAGTCTTCCTCTTTCAATGATTAAATTAATCAATTAATTTGATTAACAATTGCATATCTGTTTAATTAAATAAATAATTTTATTTAATTAAAGTCTCTAAAGTCCTCCTATTAAATTAAATAAATTAAAACCTTATTTGATTTAATGTAACACATTCCTTCCTGATTAAATAAATCAAATCATTTATTTAATAAACCATTTCCTCTCAATTCTGATTTAAATTAATTCATCTATTTAAGTCTAAATTGTCACATCACCTAATTCTTTATTAAATTAATCAAAACATTGATTAACTTAATCCCTCTCACTAAAATCCTCTAAAGAATGCAAGTTGCACAATAAATCAATTATTTTGATTTATTAATTCTTCTATTTTCCCTCACAAAGCATCAAAAGGGAATATTCCCTCATTTGAATTCAAAAGGCCAAGTGGACTTGGTCCTTCCAACAAGACATTCAATGCCTCTTACATGTCCTTGACCTTGAGCCAAGTGACATTTACTTCACTTCTCTTCCCCCTTCAACAAGTCAACTCAACATTTCAAATTCAAATTTATGCATTTATCATGCACATTGGCCAAAATGTGCTCATTCCTCCTCCAATCACATGTGGACAAGTGGCACAATGCCATTAGATTATCTTTTGTCCCACATTGCTTATTTTCGTTATCTCTTCCAAGATTGGAATCTATAAATTGGAGACTCTACTCCTCAATTTTCATCCACAATTCACATGCAAAGTTACTCTCTTCAATTGAGAACTAATTTTGCCCATTCCATCCAAGCATACCTCACATTTTCATATTTGCACCAAGATTATGCTCAAATATCTTTGGATATTTGACCATTTCTTCATCAATATACATTGTAACATAGGAATTGGGAAAGGGCCAATTGCAACATTCCATTGGCACCAATTCCCACATGGGATCATCATTTTATTAGCTTTTATTAGGATTTAAGTTTATCTTTTGTGTTGTGTTCTTCACCTTTGTTCCTAATTTTAGCTTTAATAGATGGATTTTGTGGGGAATCTCTCACTCTTGTATGCATTTTGATCTAACACTAACAATGTTTGTCATCTTTGTGCATTTGCAGGTTTAGGGGTTCATACAACCCAGTGGTTTTCTCAGCATCTAGATATTATTTTGACCAGTCCTTCCACTGAATTTGATTGTGCATGGTTGAAAGGAATGATCTAATTGCACTTCCCCAACAAATAAATTGACATAAAAATCTATATAATCTTCTACAAGTAAATTATGGACAAAATATTCACACAACATATCTTATTGATCTGGAGTTGATTCTAAAAATATTTTGACAAATTCCTTGTCATCAAGGTTGTGTGGCTGATTATTGTAAATTTGAAGTAATTTTCATCTCATAATTTGTTCATTGAGAAATATTGCATATAACCTGGATGGTCTTCTACAAGTCAACAATAATTCGCCTATCTGGAAAGCATCTTGTTTAGCTCTATAAACCCTGTCAAATGATTCCTTTAGTAGAACCAACTCCTTTTTCAACCAAGCATTGGCTTTAGCCATTTCCTTTAGAAAGTAACACCTCTCCATCCACTTCATGAGTAATGGAGGTATGCGTACCTGAAACCATTATGTTACAATTGGTTCACTCTGTGTTCCCTTATATTCCATTATAGGTTTATTGTTACTTTCCTACAGATCCTGCTCTAACTCAGCAATTAGATTTACAAAAGCATTCAGTTCAATTTTCTATCTATTCCTTTCTTCCTCAAAAGCATAAAACATTTGCATGAAATCGTTTGTCAACTTTTTCATCTTTTTTCAGATATACAAGATACATAATTTTTATCTTTATCATTTCCTTGTTGAATTTGAAATTGTAATTGTTCAATAATATCATCTTTTTGTTCAATTTGCATTTTTAAATTTACAATTTCTTGATCTCTTTTTTCTATGATTGCAATATGTGCCTCAAGTTCTTCCTATTATTGACTAATTTGTTCCTTGTTTTCTTGTAGTTGACCTTTAATTCAATAATTTTTGTGTTCATTTTTTCTAGTTCTACTCTTCTCTGCTCAGATACATCATTCCCAATGTTACTAGAAGAAGGCAAATTGGGGTTTTCTATATTTACATTATCCTCAACACATAGTACATTCTCTTTATCGAAAACATCAAATGAACCCGACTCAACAATTTTATCAATAAAGGAGGACAATTGCCCCATAGTATCATACTCAATATCTACAAAATAGGGTGATTGTTCCCCTTCCTCTTCTTATTCTGCTGGAGATGAAAGATTCTCCAATTCAACCCTAGGAGATTGATAAACTTGGTGATCACTTTCCCTTATTTCCTCTTTACCAGGTGGAGTATCAATTTCCACAGTTTGATCTTTAGTCCCAGGTCTCTTCTTTTTAGGGGCATTCAATATATCAAGAGACACAGTTTCACTAGACTCTGCAGATAGTTGATTACTTCTTCGTAAAGGATGGGTTATCTGTGAGGTAGATTTGGTTTGCTTCTTCCTCTTGCAAGGAGGTTCCTCTTCCTCAGAATGTACAATTTCTACATTTGGTTGTCCTAAGATTTCTGAGACATTAGGCAAGGTTTCCAACGTATTGTCACCAGGAGCAATTGAGGTCTAATGAGATTCAAGAGCACCTAGCGCCTCAGAGGAATGTTCCCCTGGAGACTAAACTACATGTTTTGATGACTCTCCTTCTTCAAGAGATTTATCAGACTCCACATTTTCACTTTTATATAGAAATTTTTGCCACTTGTTTTTTGGTTTCTTGTGGAAATGGTACTTGTAGATTAATTGAATTAGATAGTGATATTTAAGTGGCCCTGTACCAATCTTATATTTTTCTATCATCCTGATAACTGAATCACACAAAAATGCAGGAACATTAACCCTGAGAGAAGGTTCTTCGGCACCAAGGCACAAATTGGTTAGCAACCAAAAAGGGGGACCTACTATCGTAGCTACTTGCCCTTTACAGGTGAAGTACTTGATTATCCAAGCTACGATAGTTCTCCAAGGTTCAATAATGGACATTCTTTGGAATCCTTTGTTTTTTCCCCTAGTGCTTATAGTTACTATAGGTTGAGGCTCCCCCTCCCTATGGAATAGTTCTACCATCCTATTATAAGTAATTTGTGTGGTTTTAGTTAAATTAACACCCCTATTCTCAAGACTACAGAGATGAGAGATAATCTTAGAACTTACCCAGAAACCCTTGCCACGTACCATAGTTTGCCCATCTGCAAAGTTTTTTGCAAGCTCCTTCACCAACTGCTCAAAATATCCCTCAAACTTCTTGATGAATTCAAGCCACCCTAATTTCTGAAACAAACTTGCAATGTTGCCCAATGCTAGCAATATTTTCACCGAATTTGGTTCAGACTTCTTCTTAGCTCCTCCCATCTTTTCTTCCTTGATTCCTCTATTCAATTTTATGGAAATACTTCAAAAATACTCAGTTTAAATAATTGAATTACAAAAGGAAGAGAATATAGTCTTGACACAACCAATGGAGGGAAATAATTAATTCATCTTGCTTGAGCTCTGTTGTATAATTATGGAAATTATGCATGGGAAAATGTGCAAGTGTAATCATACTTCAAGCAATCACTCAATGGTGCAATTTACTAAATTAGGAAAGGAAAGGATTCGTGCCAATTAATTAACCTCTATTCAAAATAATTACTAACTTTAAGCGAAAAATGTACTTACCTTACGTCATGTCGTTAACTTCAATATCATTCACCTTTGCTAATGTAACAAGTTATTTATACAATTTGGCGAGGGTAGCGACGGTTTTATTATGACATGGACAGGACAACAATTAATGACAAAGTTCATTATGATGAAAAGATTTTCATAATAATTTATTTTATTATGAGAGGATATGATATTATAGGGAGAAATGAAAATGTATGGCATAAATTCTAAGGTGAATAACAAAAATTTGGGTAATGAGCATGTGTCAAACTTTGGATAAATCAAAGCATTGGGAAAAAAAAGAATTTACAAAGTTTCAAAGCATCGCTGGGAGATGCGGCTAGAAAGTGAAGTGGAAAATTTTTTGGAGCATCAGTGGGGGATGCCATTGGAACACAGCAACAAAAATTTACAGAGCATTGTCGAAAGATGCAGCCAGAGCAACAACCAAAAATTTATGGAGCATTGTCGAAAGATGTAGCCAGAGCAGCAACCAAAAGTTTTTGGAGCATCATCGAAAGATGCAGCCGGAGTAGCAACCAAAATTTTCTGGATCATCGTCGAAAGATACTTCCGGAAAGGAGGAACAACAAAATTTCAGAGCATCGATGAGAGATGCAGCCAAAATGTAACAAGAAAATTTGCAAAGCATCGTTGGAAGATGCAGCCAAAAGAAGAAAAGAAAATGTACAACTTGGATTCTAACTTTCCAAAACATCGTTGAGAGATGTACCAAAATGTAGGAGAAAAATGATAAATGACACCAATGAGTCGTGCAATTTCCAAAGCATAGCAGTGATAGGGCCAATAGGTTTCAGATCACCGCAACAACCAAACTAACAAGTTCCAGAGCACTACAACAAGATTCGCTGGAATTTGTTTCTAAGAAAAAATGAAGTCCTATGAGAATAGAAACTAAAATTAGCCAAGTCCAAGAGATGAAATTTTTTGGAAGAAATTATTTGAAATAAAAATTATACAAATGCTCCCTCTTTCTTTCTTTTTTCTTTTTTTTAAGAAGGCAACAAAACTAAAACTATATTGACTCTGAAAAGGCAGAGTCGATGCTTCATATTTCTCCCTACATCTCCACCATTTTTGTGAATTCTTTTTTATTGACAAGTTTATGGTAGATGTGTAATCGATTCTATTGACTAGGAGGGTTCAGGTATCACCATCGATGGGTTTCAGTTGTACCGATCCATTTCAAAATACCTCAAAAATTTCATATGGGTCGAGCCAATGAGTTCTAAATTTTTCTTGGTAATCTTTATATTTGGAATCGAATAACAAGGCCCAATCCCCATCATGGAACTCTCTCTCCTTAATATGATTGTCACGCCATACTTTACATTTTTATTGCACCAATTCAATTTGATGGAAAACATCCAAATGGAGCTCATCCAACTCGCTAAGTTGCAAGACTCTCTTTACCTGGGCTTGTTTAAGATCTATACCTAACTATGTGGATGTTCTCAATGTTTGGAGTTCAAATTCAATGGGTAAGAGAGGCTTCTTTCCAAAGACCAACTCGTATGAACTAAAACTAGTGGTTGACTTACATCTCATGTTATAAGCCCAAATGACTTCAGGTAGTTTTCTAGCTCGATCTTTTCTTCTTGATGACATTGTTTTCATTAAGATTTTTTCGAGCTCCCTGTTAGTAACTTCCACCTAAATATTTTCCTGAGGGTGATAGGGTGATGATTTCTTATGACTAACTTGGAAATGGTCGGTGAAGGCTAATAGAACCTTAGACATGAACTGAGGACCCTGGTCTGTGACGATCGTCCTAGAAGCTCCAAACCTAAGGAAATTTTAATTATAAAGGAAATCAGCTACCTGTTCCTCCCTAGAAACTCGTAAAGCTTGAAATTTTGTCCACTTAGTCAGATAATCGGTGCAAACCAGAATGTACTCTTTCCCTTGTGAAGTCAAATCTATTGGACCGATAAAGTCCAATCCACATTTTTTAAATGGCTCAAGGACTTCATGGGATTGAAGGGGAATTTCATTAGATTTTGTTGCTCTCCCTACTCTTTGACATTCATCACAATGGTGGACTAATTTATTGACATCTCTATGCATAGAGGGCCAATAGTATCCTGCACCTAAGATCTTATGGGATGTTCTCTTTGCAGAATAATGTCCTCTTAAAGGATCATCATGGCAAGCTCTTAGGATATTATAGGTTTCGTCTACCCTAGCACATCTTCATAGCACCATATCAGGCCCACATCTAAATAGGATCCCATTAATCCATTTGAAAGGGGCAATTTCTCTTATCAGGGGTTTCTTTTGTTTAGATGTAAAATCAAGTAGTACTTCTGAGGTGGCCAAGTAGTTGGAAATATCAACAAACCAAGGAGTTTTAGTAGAGATGGAAAACATATTCTCATATGGGAACTCATCTTGTACCAAAGCACATTCACCATCATCTTGTTTAATTAGGGATAAGAAATCCGCAACTACATTGAATTTCCCTAGTTTGTCAACAATTGTCACATTGAATTCCTAAAGAAGTAGAAACCATTTGATTATCCTCCCACTCACTACAGGTTTATTCATGAGGTATTTTATGGCTGAGTGGTTTGTGTACACCATTACTTTATATCCTGTAATGTAGTGTCAAAATTTCTTAATTTCATGTATTACAGCTAAGAATTCCTTCTTCGTTGTTGTGTAATTCCTTTATGTTGGAGTTAGATTCTTAATAATGAATTATATATATCATACTTCCCTCCATTCTCATCTTCTTGTCCTAAGACCGCTCCAATAGCATCATCATATGCATCAACATAAATATGGAATGGTAAGTTCCAATTAGGTCCATGAAGGACAGGAGCCGAGATAAGCTTATCCTTGATGATTTTGAATGATGACTGACACTCAAGTGTCCACGTAAAATCCATGTTCTTTTGGAGAGGAGAAAACATATGACCTACAATTTTTTTGAATTTTTCTATAAATCTTCTATAGTATCCAACATTCCCTAAGAAAATTCTAACATCAGTTTGGGTTTTTAGGGTGACTAGTTGTTGTATCACTTCAATTTTCTTAGGATCGATTTTATTCCATTGCCCAAGATATGATTTCCCAACACTATTCCTTGTTCTAAAATTATCAGACATTTCTCATGGCTTAGGAATAGATGATGATCCTCACATTGCTTCAACACTTTTTCTAGACTTTGAAAAGCTTCATCAAAAGTTGAACCATACTTAGTGAAGTCATCCATGTACACTTCCACACACTCATTCACCAACTCAACAAATATAGCCAGGATGGCTCTCTGGAACATTGCAGGAGCATTGTACAGCCCAAAGGGGAGAAATCTCTATGCAAATGTCTCCCATGGAAATTTAAAGTTCATTTATCCTGGTCTTTTGCTGTCACCTATATCTTGTTGTACCCACTAAATCCATCCACAAATGAGAAATATTTTCTCCTAGCCAAGTTATCCAGAATCTGGTCTACAAATGGTAGGGGAAAATAATCTATGTGGGTTGCCTTGTTAAGTTCCCTATAGTCTACACATACTCTCCACTTACCATTCTTTTTTAGAACCACAACCAACGGTGAAACCCATTTACTATCAAAAATGGGATAAATAAACCCCACTTGTAGGAGCTTCTCAATTTTAGTTTTAACGATATCTTTCAAGGCAAGATTGAGTCTCCATTGGGTTGGCGAATAGGTCAAACATTCTCAATGTAGATATGATGAGTGCACACATTTGGGTGTATTCCCCTCATATCCATGTAGTCCCAAGAAAAATATTTAGATCTATTCACCAGGTTACCAAACAATTTATGTTCTTTCGGTTCAATCAACTAGTTATTGATGTTCAAATTTTTTCCTGGCAGCAACATAATGGATTTAACACCCAGATGGTTGGATGCGACAATATACATTGGTCTTATCAAAGTGTTAAAGGGCAGCTATGAGTTATGGTCCTATGAAGTCTAGCAATATCTTCAAATAAATGTTATGTTTTTGAAATGATATTCGCCAGAGGACAAGGCAATCCCATGAAACTAGTACTATTGAATTCAGTGTGGCCTATGTTGATGGGTTGTCCTAAGATTTCTTTTATGTCCAACATCTCCTCATCGCTTGAATCCATGGTGATATTTTCCATGTTGTTCTCTAATTCATCTTCTAATTCTTCACCATGTTGTTTGATGACTACCATGGCTAGTGAAGCTAAGTTTTCATGTCCGTTGGGACCTTATGGTTCATCAACCCAGACTTTATTAAATTCAATAGGCTTGGTGGGAGGATACAAGAATAAATGTTTTCTATTTGGACCATGCGAAATGGTCATTCCTCCCTCCATACAGTCAATTTTGGCTACAACCATTTTCAGTCATCGTCTCCCTAGGATTATAGGGTAGCTATCTTTTGGAGTAAGAGAATGAATTACTTGAAATTCCATAGGATATTCCCATCCATCGAATTTGACAAGAACATTCTCAAGGACACCCTTGGGAATGGCAATGGCTTGATTCGCCATCTATAAGACTATAGTTGTGGGGCATAAATTAGTAATCCCTAACTCTTCCATTACATCAATAGTCATTGTGTTAATGGTTGCTCCCAAGTCTACTAATGCAATAGGTATTTCCAGCTCATTGATTGTTACCGTTATTAGTGGACTACCTAGATCATCGTATTTTGGAGCAGTAGTCTTTCTAGCCAAAAATTCATCCAAATAACTATTTATGTGGACAGTGTTTATTTTCATTGGTTTCCTCCCCAGAGTCTTGATAAACAACTATTTGATCAATTGGTTTAACTCATGAATATCCTTAATGGCTTGTAACAAAGGGACCTCAATTCACAACAGTTTGATTTCTTTTCTCAATGAAATTTCAATGGACGAGGGCATTTTTGGAGTACCTTCCATAGTGGTTGATTTAAGTCGCTCTAGAAAAGGCACTTGGGTTTTGTTTTTGGCAGGTGAATTGTTTAAAATTTCAGTTGGAGACTGACCCTCCCCTTCTTGAGGTAGGTCGGAAGCTCCAACTAGAGGTGGTGGAAAGGTCTTGTCTTGGATAGTTTCTAGGGCCGGTTTGATTGATATGGGAGTTGTTTTAGTGGCCTCAATAGATTTCTTAATAGGCTCATCCAATATCTCAACAATAGACGGTGGCTCAAGTATTTTTCCAAATCTTAATTGCAGATTTCCACAATGTATGGTGTTGTCTCGTAACATTATCATGTTTGGTAGAGTACACTGGAGCATTCTAATGATTGTTCTTTGGGTTTGGAATAGGTTGTGTCGGAAGTTGGGGTTCATTATCTTGCTCAGTTTCTTGAGTGTTCTAGGGAGGTGGTAGAAGATTCTATTGTTGACTGGGCATCCTCCTGGGACCAGTGTAAAACTGATTCAGAGGTTGATTCCATTGAGGAGAAGGATTTTGAGGATACCACTATGTTGGCCTTTCAAATCGCACCTCTGGAATGCGGTTTGGAAACAGACAGCTATGTGCAGTAACCTGCTCTTCAAATTCAGAGGGGAAGCTCCCTATTTTGCTGAGTTTTCTAAAAGAAAGTAAACTAAAGATAATTTTCCTATCTTTTTGTTTCAGCTATGAGAACACAAGGTTATAGAACTCTTGACGTTATAGTTGAGGTTTTCCCTTTAATAAAAACTATCAACTACAACTAACTTACACTCAAGACATTTCTAACTTCTCAAGTAAACGCAAAGCAAGAGAGTTAGAAATGAACATGATTTGATTCTTTGACACAGATACTTCAATAAACCTTCTTTCAACACACATCTACTAAATTTCAATACAATGCGAAAAGGAGATCATATAAGCAAAATACAAGAAACAAAAAATCTAAGACTTTATATCGGGGCAACGAAGCAAGCACGAGACTTTATTTCCTCAAACTTCAGGCATAAGAGATTACAATTTTGGGACAACAAGTTGTAACAAAATACATGCAACATCCGATCAAACCATATCAACACTTGACACAAGACACATGCACTAAACAAGGATTTGCAGCTAAAAGAGGCATGCAAACTTGCTCTTAACACAAAGTGAACTGAAACTAATCAATAACAAACTTGAAGCAATAGGCTCAGAATATTTTTATCACAAGCATAGTTAAAGAAAAATGAGGAAAGATTGCTCTTATTTATAACTAAGCAGAGGAGTAGGGAACCCTAAAATCTCCTTGCTTTTACAACTAGTACTTGCCAACATGCAAGCTTTATTTCTAAAACTAAAGAAGATAACATCTACAACTAAGAAAGCATCAAAAATAGGAAACACCAACTCATAACAATTATTTAATTTCTCTTCTCAAAAGAATGGATAAGAATTAAGACAAGAATAGAAAGAAAACTTCTAGGTGAAAGTTGATTTTATATCTCAAGCACATCCACTAAAAAGTGGGAAACTATATCTCGATCAGGTGCATCAATACTAGAAATAGCAAAGTTTCACTTTTCTAAGATTTATTCACAATCTATAATAGATCTCAGGAAATATTCATTCTCCTTAGCTGCTTTCTTGAACCTTGCTGACATCATCAAAAGTTGACTCATTCTTCTATCACTGCCATTGCTGATACGAACAACACTCTTAAACTATGTTTGGACTTCATCAAGCCCAACATAGGAACCATCCTCCTGATAATACCCTTAAGGAATTCCTGTGACAAACTCCCTTATGAATTTGAGAGCATCAACAACCCTTTGCTTATACACTATAAACTCCTCAGATATCCCTTCATAAGTTTTCACTTTGAAGAAGTGATATTCCTTCCATGCAAGTATTTGTCTTTTATGTTCTCTAGCAGTGCTTGAGCCATATGTTGTGTCTAAATCTGCAATAATGATTTCATGCATAGGCTTGACTTCTGCAATCAACTGCTCAAATCCCTAGATGTCTTGATGTAAATCATGAGCCTTATATCTTAGCTGAAATATTTGTGCTAGAATTAATGTGCCCTTAATGATGATTTCCTCAATCCACTCTTGTGTTTTTTTCCACAAATTACCAACTGTCTCAACTATTGTTCATCAGCTGGTGTCTCTGAAACCTGGGGCAGCAACTGGGTTATTTGTGAAGTGCCATGAATGAGGTTTGAGATGTACAAACGGAGTTGACAATTTTTGACCTTGAGGGTTGCTTTGTCTTCTCCATCTTTTAACACTCTTTCATGAAGGTTTTTTGATACCATCTTGAAAAAACTCATGTCAACATGCCTAGTTTTCTTTCCAAGATTGGATTTTACCATCACAAAATAATCAACATCTACCTCATCTTTATTTCTATCTTCAGGAGTTGTAGCCATCTCCATGACCATCTCACATCAGGATTTCTCTCAAAGTGGATTTGTTTCTTTGCCTTCTTTTTGGGCACTTCGTAATAGACATCATCAAAATTCAACTAATAAGAAGGTCTTTGTCTTGTCCTTCCCAAGGAGCTCTCAAGCCAAGATGTGGTATCTCTACTAACATACATGGGAGGCACGACTACAACATCTTCTTCTACCTCCTTGTCTTCCAAATAAATGTGAATTGGTGAAGAACTAGGAGATGGCAAAGGATCATGTGTCAAGGGCACCACTTTTGTTTCCTCTTGAGGTATAGGTTCTTGTGGAGGGGCTTCTATTTCAACTGATGGCTACTCCTGTATGACTATACCCAAGAATTCCAACCTCTTCTTTGCACTCTTTGTTGATCTACTACCCTTTACAACCTCTTGAACCTAACTTTTTCCTTTTATCTTCAATCGAGCTCTGGAAGAAGAGGGAAGTGATGGTTGTGTTCTTGGCGGCTCTGCTACTGGAATGGACTTCTTCCTTTTGAGAACCAAGAAATTTTTGTTGTATTCAACAACTTGGCGAGTCCTTTCTTCCACCGAAATTCATTCTTTATTAGCCCAATTAACCTGTAGAAGAGGTTGTTGCTCAATCTACTTTTGAGTGTAAGCTAGGAGAAGTACATCTCCATCTTATAACCCCTCAATATCCTTAGACAAGCAATCCTTCATATGATGAAGAGTGAGTCTACTATTGCTACACCTTCAGACCTCAAACTCATCTCTGAAGTTGGCCCAAAAATCCTCGAGTGCGGGCACATGAGCATAGTTCTGACCAAGTCTAGCTGCATAGACACCATGGGGATCATAAGATCATCTATCTTTGAAAGGCTTGAGACCAATTTTAGCTAACTCATTACTCATTATCTTAGAATTTTTTGATGACCTGCACCTGTAGATCCCTAATTCAAAAGGAAAGTTGAAGGCTAGTTTCTTTTTGTTCCACAAGCAAGTGTGAACATTTGATACTTGCCTAAGAAACTCCTTACACATGACTTCATCCAATGGATACCTTTGTAGCATGAGAGGATCACTTGAATAGCCATAAACCCTTAAGTAACTGAAAGTAGCAAACTGAATAAAACAATCCGCCCATTCTAACATTGTTGCCCTGGCAATAGATGAAATGTGTACGTGTAGCTCATTGTCCAGGTCTTTCACTATATACATCAAGAATACCTCATTCACTCTTTTGTAGTAATGTGATGATGCCACAAACTCCAAATGAGTGTAGTATTTGTAGACGTGTTGTACATTTAGGGACCCCTCAGTGTTCAACCCTCTAAATTTTCCTTGGAAGGCAACTAAGTAGACTAGGTAAGAGATCATGTGGAATTCATGCCTATTGAAGTACTCAGTTATCTGGTGATGATGGTAGTCATTGATTAATGTAGGCCAATCATAGAACTCCATCTTCTTCATGATGTGAGGTATAACATAAAACATCCAGAGCTAAAACTTAGTTGCACTTGCTTGGCCAGTAATCTGGTTGAGCAAGGTGATTATTATGGAAATTTCATCCTTAAACTCTCCCCTCCCAACGTTCTTCAGTAATGTCTTATGTTTTTCTTTCATCCATTTTTGCACAATATTCTTGGTGTACATCTCTTTATGCATCTCCTATATCCTTTCACATTCCTCTACAGAGATGTTAACACTTCCCAGCCAAGGTGGAATGGATAAGCATTTCTTGATCATATTTGGCTTTAGGCTGCAAATTGTTCTTCCATCCACTAACTGAATCTCCCTTGTTGCAGGATTGTAATGCTTGATGCAAGCAATTACAAATTCTAAGATTTGTACTAAAAAGGGAATGGATGTTTCTACAAGAAGACCTGAATGGCCAAGGTGCCTGATGGTGACATTGCCTGCATCTTCCAAAGCACTCAGGTTGAATATTGGCTTGATGTGATGTAAGTCGGTCTCAGCTATTTCGATGAAGTCATGATACAGTGTTTATTTGGTCTTAAACTCAGTGGGAGTGTACTCCATTCTACAAAACTTGAAGATTGACTATAAACTCACCTATATTTTGACAAGTTTTTGCAAACTTTCTATTTGTAGCTTGTTGATTTTCTTTGTTAAACGGATGAATTTTTTGAAAATTATTTTGAGATATGGGTTTTGTTCAGAATTTCGTTACAAGCAAACCTAGATCGTCCATTTTTGAAAGTTTTGAGTGTAGACTGAAAAGGTAGCAAACCCTAATTTTCTTTGAAAAAGCACAAACAAGTTGGCAGCTGGATATTGTTCAGAGGCATATCCTAGATGAACCCATTTGATCAGATTTTGAAAACCTTGAAGTCTAACTGAAAAAGCAGCAACTTGAAATTTCTCTGAAAAAATTTGTGATATGGGTTTTGTTTAGAAGAATGTTTAAGATGGACCTAGAAGATTAGAAGTTGAATCATAAACTGAGATGACCCAGATCAATAGAAATTGAAAAATTTGACCTCCTTCAAAGATTTGATGTTTTGGATGAAGAAAGCATGAAAAAGTAGGCCTTCTTGTGTGTTGATCTGAAAATTCATAAAAAAACTTTGAAAAACCTTCAAGTTTAAGCTCTTGAATCATGAAAAGAAGAGTTTGAAGTTGTTGCTCTATTTCTCCTTGGATGTCACCTACAAGAAAATATGAAAAATGAAACACAAAGGTGCCTTAAATAAGCTTTGTCTTCAAAAAAACAACTTTATTTTGCCCTGATTCCTCAAAACCCTAATCTGAGTTTATGCAATGAACTTGGACATTTTCTCTTCATTGAAAATTTTGAAACTCTCAAGAATTTGACTAAGGTATGGGAGTTTGGGCACCTTTCTTGGCTAGAGGCGCCTAAAACTTTCAGACTTAGCAATATTTCAATCATTTTCAACTTCTACTCAATTTTGATCTCCAGTTTGATCCTGATTTATGGCCTCTAGATTGATCTGATACATGAGCTAAATGATTCATCGCGGAGCTTGATCAAATCTGATGAAGTTTTTTTGGAGGCAACTTCTGATGAAAACTTCATTTGACCCTTCAAAATGTCAGGTGCCTATCTCCTCCAAGGGCGCCCATCTTTACTAGCGTTAGCCATTTTTATGAGCTTTAAGTTCTTGCCTATCTTATGTCCTTCAGATGAATTCATGATTCTACGAGTTATACTGATCAGATCAACTGGTTGTTAGGTTCACTAGATAGCTGAGAAGATTCTGGAAGGGGTCTCCTAGATAATGCATTTCTGGAAACTGCCATATGAGGCCTCAAAACCCTAGGCGCCTATCTCCTTCTGGGGCACCCATCTCCTCCAGACTTACCCATTTTTCATCTATTTTCACCTTCAAAGTTGAAAACCTCTTATCATGGCCCCTATTTGATCTGAGTTTGTCGACGACTGAGTGATCTGATGGGCTAACGAAGATATCCATTGCGAAGCTAACAGGAAACTAAAGAGATTGAGCCTATCTACAAACCCTAACTATTGTATTAGGTCCTCTAAAAGGCTGGGTGCCCCTGGACACCTAGGGCACCCAAAGTTCCCAGATTTAGAATATTTTTCACCATTTTCATGGCTTGCATTCTACCTTTCAGATTGAAATTCCTCTTTTCGTTCTCAAATTTTGGATGATTGAGTGATCGAATGATTATGCTGTTGGGCTCACTATGGAGCTGAGAAGAATTTGAACAACAATGCCTGGGAACACAAACCCTAATTTCATCATTTGATGACTTGAAATGTTGGGCACCTTTCTTCTTTAGGGGCGCCCATGGTTGGCAGACTTAGAATTTTTTTTGAGATTTTCAATTTTCTTCCTCGTTTGACGTGCTTCCCTTTGCTTGGCTGCTAAAAATGAAAATTTTTCTAAGGCATGAATGTATGGGTCCCTATTCTTGAGAGGGTCGCTTGAAGTCTCCAGACTTAGCCAAAATTTCTCATTTTTCAACTTTTTCCAGCTCCCTCTCTCTGTTCTTCGTTCTTCGTGCACGTTCAACATTGACAGCTTTTGTTCAATGTTTGCATAACTGACTTTGTCACCTGGTAGTTGACTAACCTCCATTGATTACCTTGGATCTCCAGAAAAAGCTTCTGAAAAAGTAGAATAGACCCACTAGGGCAAAACTGATCTTTTCATGATTCTGACTTCACCAGCCTAATGAGGAAGTATTTTGAGCCAATCAAAATCAGTCTTAACCCTAGAAGCCAAACTTTCTATTTTTAGAAAATTTTGCCAGTATTCGTTTCAAAAGAAACCCAAAAAAAGTTTTTATTTTTAGAAAACTACTAAAAATAGAAGTTTTCCTAAAATTTAGGGTTGAAAACCTGAAATCTGGGTATTGTAGATTTGGTCACTCTGAGCTGACCTAGATTGTCAGATTTTAAAAATTATAAGTTTCTGACCCTCGTGCAAGACATACAAACCCCAATTTTGACCTTTTTTTACAGATTTAATAAGATTTTGACTCATTTCTTCAAAATGCCTAAGTGTAGCAATTTTTTTAATTTGGGGTACAACAATTGGCTTCGTCTGGGGACCATGTCAAATACTTTTGGCATAGGAGAATCGTAGAATCTCTGGATTTTGAGCTTAGACCAATGCCTCATCCATTGGGTATCGGAGCAAGCATCATTTCCTAATCACCTATTGCAAAACCTTCCCTAAGTCACCTATGACCAGACTTCCTAGAATCACCTAATAGTTGGAATTTCCTAGAAATCACCTAAAACAAGACTCCTAATCACCTATTACATGACAAAACTGTTACAAAAAGGGGAAACACAACATTACGAAGGGAAAAAAATACAGAAAGGGGAAACACATTACAAAAACATAAAAATAAATTATTTACAGAAATTTCACTCCACCCCCGAAGGGATGAAATGCTTCAAGTACTGTCCACTATGCAGAAGCAAGAGGAGCCTTCCATCCAATTGTGAGAGAACAAAATTATTCTCCCTAGAAAAATCATGGATCTTGAACAACCCCAGCCATAAGGAGTCAAACTTTCCATGCCTTCCCTTGGGCTCATGTCTCTTATCCCATAGTAGGACTTAATCATCGACCTCGAAATCTCACTAACTAGCTTTCTTGTCAAAAAATTTCTTCACCCGCTCCTGGTGCTGGGTGATTCTATCTACCACCTCCACCCTTTCTTCTTGAAGCTTTGTCAGGTATAGGATACGCTTTTCAATAGGTTCTGTGAATTCTCCATCCTCCACTACAGTTACCAGTTGTAATGCAAACAATTCCAGCATGATAGGTAACATAGCCTTCGTACCATACATAATAATAAATGGTGAGGTATCAATGGCTCTCTTTGGCATAATTCGGTCAGCCTAGAGAGCATCATAGAGATTCTTATGCCAAGTTCATTGATTAGAATCAACTAACTTACATACTATTGTAACTATGTTCTTGTTTGATGACTCGGCTTGTCCATTACCCTAGGGGTAATAATTTGATGAATGTGACAAAGTGATTTCATGATCGAAATAGAACTCCAGCAGCTCCTCTAATGAGAAACATGATGCATTAGTTATAATTTTGTGAAGTACTCTGAAGCGTAAAACAATGTTTTCCTTCAAGAAGTTACACACCACTTTGAAATTTGCCTGCTTGGTTGGAATCGCTTCAACCCAATTTATGAAGTAATATGTGGTTGTAAGGACATAGATATGCCCCTTACTAGATCGTGGGTTGATAGGACCAACAAAATCTAATCCCCATTGTTGAAATGAAGCATCTATAACAACTGGCCTGAGAGGAATGGTTGCCAACAAACTGCTAACACAACTGGCATTTGTGCACCCATTCGTACGCATTGTGAAACATAGTCGACCAAAATAACTGTGCTCGTAAGATTTTAAAAGTTGTCACCCTTGAAGAAAAATGACCTCCACATGCTTGACTATGAAAATATTCCAACAAACGTCATTGTTGGTCTTTGGTAACACACAACAGAAATGTTCCATCAAGCCCATGCTTGTATAGAACGTTACTTATTATCAAATAATTTTGGGCTTTTAATTTCAATGTCCTCCTTTGTTGCTTATCCATATGACTCAGACAATCACCATATGTCAGGTAATACCATATCTCTGTGAACCATTCTCCTGCGGACTCAACTAGTAGAACCATACAAAGATCCTCTTTATCTTCAAGTTCGAGTTCTGGTATACATTTTTCTTGGAGCTTCTTATCACCATCTTCAGCTATCAACTAGCATAGACCTCTCCCATAGATGTGTTTGGTCGGTTGAATCTCCAAGTCATACTCTTGAACTTTCACAACCCAGTTACCTATTTTAGATCTAATTTCTTGTTGGGTTAGCACACTTTTTACTGTTGGATCAGTGACAAACTATAGTGTGAGAGTTCAATATGTAGAATTTGAAATTTTTAATAGCTTGAACCACTGCATACGCGTTCTTCTCGATTTGAGAATATCGTGTTTCGTTGGCCTTGAAATTGCTACTCATGAATGTAATGGGAGACTCTGGTTCTTCGTTCAACTTTTGCGTTAATATTGTAGACATAGTGTGCTCTGATGCATAATAGTAAAGAATAAAACTCTTTTCAAAATCAGGATGGACCAGCACTGGTGCTCGGTTTATAGCTTCTTTGATTGCAACAAATGCCTTCTCACCTTCCTCTATCCACTTGAAAGTGGACTTCTTCTTCATCATGGCAAATATATCCTTTGTTAACACAGAGAAATCCGGTACAAACCATCATATGAAATTCACTTTACCAAAGAAAGAGTGTACCCCAGTCTTGCTGGTTGGAAGAGACAAGTTTCTGATAGATTCAACCCAACTTGGATCAATTCGGGTTCCCTCCTTTGAAACAATATGACCAAGTAATTTTCCTTCAGTTACTGTAAAGATGGACTTCTTAGGATTTAAGGAAATATGATGATGTCTGCACCTTTCAAAAACATCTGATAAGTGAGGAAAATGATCTTGTCACCTCTTTGAGAAGATAGTGAGATCATCCAGATAAACCACAATGACTTTAATTTTCAAGTCTCTGAACGCAAAGTCCATGGCCCTCTAGAAAGTTGCACCTGCATTAATAATACTGAAAGGCATTCTTTCATATGCAAATGTTCCCCATGGAGTGGTGAATGTAGTCTTAAACTGGTCATTTTCAACTACTGCAATTTGATTATACCCAAAAAAACCATCAAGTAAAGATAGCATTTCTGACCCAGTGACAGTTTGCAAGGTGTGATCCATGATCGGCAATAGATAATTATCCTTCAAAGAGGACTGATTCAGGTTCCTGAAATCAACACAAATTTTCATTTCTCCATTCTTCTTTTGCATAGGAACTATGTTTGACACCCAAGTAGAATGATGAATCGGGAAGATGATCTTGGCATCCACCATCTTTTGTATCTCCACATATATTGTAACTTGAATGAGTGGATTATAATGTCTCTACTTCTGTCAGAAAGCCCTAGCATCAGGTTTCAAAGGAATTGTGTGAGACACCTCTGTGGGTGTGAAGAATTTCAAATCTTCATAGGACCAAGCAAAAATATCTCGATACTGTTTGAACAAGGTGATAAGCTTGTCGCTCTCTTCTGGTGTACAACAATTGCTCAAATTTACAAGTCAAGGATTGTCCTTTGTGCCAATGTTCACTAGGTGATAATCAACATAAGCCTCATCACTTGAGTCTCTTTGGTCCTTGATATGCTTGTTGTGCCTGTCAAATATATTCTCCAAGGAAACTAAACCTTTAGGAATTTTATTTCCTTTTAACAGTATAAAATCTTTTTCCTTAGAGGATCCAATATCTTCCCTGTAGCTGAACAATACCTGACTCGGTTACCTCAAAATCCTCAGTTATTGACTCTCTAAAAGGAGATGAACTCCTTTCAAATAATAAGCCTTCAAATTTGTCTTGCATAGTAATAAATTTTGTGATATGATCATCATCATTGAAGACTTGCCATTTCTAGTTATTGTCAGGAACGACAGGTCTGTGTATGATCTCAATAGCAAAAGAACTTTGGCAAAAATCAACATTTGGTATGAAAAGAGAAGTAGATACTGCAAGGGCATCTGCTTTGTTGTTTTCCGCACGTGGAAGGTACTTAATGTCAAATGCCTCAAACCAATCGATTGCATTCTAGACCCTATTTTTATAACTTCGAAGGTGATCTTTTCTAACTCGATATTGATTTATGACTTGCTTGACGATCAGTTTCGCATCACCTTCAACTCTGAGCTACTTAATACCCATATCTAATGCATTCTTGAGGCCTAAAAAAATCACCTCATATTCATACGTATTGTTCATGCACTCGAATTGTAAGTGGTATGCAAATGGGTACAACTTTCCTTCGTGAGAAATTATGACAACTCCCGCTCCTAAACCAGCAGTCGAGCAACTCCCATCAAATTGCATGGTCCACATTTCTGGATTTTTGATCAATTTTTCTTCAGGATACATATTGTTCTTTCCCTTTTCTTCTTTTGTGAACTTCCCTTTGATGGGTTCACTGTTCTGATCTTCTTCATCATTTATCTCTTCTAGAAAAAACATAAGTTCTAGGACCCATTTCTTGAAACAAAACTTGTGCTTGAGGATCATGTGACTTCACCACTACAAATCGAGACTTGGGCTTTGGTTCCAACTTGAAAGTATCATTCTTTATTGGAATGGTCGCAAAGGACAAATCCATTTGTATTTCTCCACTAAGGTCCTTACATAAAATTCTGCTTAATAGCATCCCGTAGCTAGCTAGAATGTCAGCTACGGGGATGGTCATCATAATATTCTTCTCTGGGAAAGCCACCAGCCTCACTTGAGCATATTTCAACTATCCAACTAATGACACCAACTCAGACTCTAATGAGTAACATTTGTATTTTGTACTGGTGCATGATAGACCTAAAGCATTCATCACTTGTAGAGGCATGACATTATCTGAGGCTCCTGGATCAATGATACAATTGGTCAATTTTTAACCCCCCATATATAAATAAATATAAAAGGGCTTGGGATTCTCTTCCACTGGAATGGATGATTCAAGAAATGTTGGTTGCTTCATGGGTCCCTTCTTCACAAAATTAAGAAGTCGGTCGACTTGTTCTGGGTGATCTTGGAGGTATTCGAGCTGAGAAATCTTCACTTTGTTCTTCATCTGGGAGTCTATAATATCAAAGTTTGTTGAAGATGAGTCTTGAGCACTTATGTTCTCTTGAGAAGACTTGGAAGTAGAAGCTACTTCTTTTAATTTTTCTCTTTCTTTTTGTACCTTCAGTCTCTCTTCATCCTGTGCTTTCTGATGTGAGCTCGTGTAAACACAGGTTTTGAAAAAAAATCAAGATTCATGGCAAGAGTGTAATTACGGGGATCTTCTTCTTCTTCTTCAATATCAGGTTCACTTTCAAAGTATCACATTGCAGAGTCGCCATCAAAATTATCCGATTGTGGTAGGACAAAATTAGAACTAGGAGTTGGTACAAAACTTGAATCTGGTTTAGCTTCGGCAAAACCCATGATCTGAGTCATTCTCAAATTCTCAGGACACGAGGAGCTAGTGTGTTCATTGGTATCATGAAAAGAGAAAAATATAACATTTTGTGTATTATTAGTCACTTTCCTTTGTGGAGGTGGCCCTCGAGACTTGAAACTATTGTAAGGGTTAAAGTTGTTTCTCCTTGGTTCAAATGGTTGTTGCGGTGCTTGATATTGTTGGGGTGTAGGCAATGCAAGTGGTAAAAGTGAGGCAGGAAGTGCAGGCTGAGAGGGAAACTGCCTCTTGAGAATAATCATTTCATTAGCCCCCTTTTATAATATTGGATCTGTAGAATTTTGAACCAAAGGCCTGATGGAATCTCCCTTCATCTTTCCACTAGTGATCATGTTGTCCTCAATCTCTATTGTGCCTCGTTGTGCAACTTCTAATTTAGTTTCATTAGTCGACTTGAGGAAGAAGGCTATCTCGGATGGGAGAGCATTAATGAAAGTGTTCATCAGAATTTCAGGTGATGGATTGAGTGTATGTGAGATATGTCTAACAAGGCGATTAAACCTTGCTACAAACTCTCTCATTGGCTCATAGGCTTCCATTTTTGAATTGGAAATTTGGGTGAACAATTGATGACTATCTTCTATGGGCTTGAACCTTGCAAAGAACCTGTCACACATACTATCCCAGTTTGTAATGCAACCTAGTTCCAGGTGGTGAAACCATTCGGCAACAACACCGTTGAGGGTCTCAACAAAGAGATGTATTGCAATGTATTCATGTGCTACTTGCAAGACACCACAAGTTGTTGAGAAGGCTAAAACGTGATGATCAGGGTGTTGGGTTTCATCTCCATGGAACTGCGGAAAGTGATTTCCCAATCCCTTAAGTAGTTTGTGATTTTTTGCCAAGGCCAAAGGTTTGATTTGATTACCCCAAGGCAACATTATCTCTCTTCTTCGATTATGGTTGTTTTTATTTTAACCCATTGCTCTTGGTTGATCTGCGAGTTCATCTAGCTTGACTTCGGGTTCTTCTTCCTTGATTTCAGGTGTAGTGATGACTTCAAAAGCTTCATTGGATGGCTCTCCGACTTGGATAGGATGTAGAAAAAAAGTATTAGTGTTGATGTCTTCTTGTATAGACAATGTAAGCCAGGATTGTCTAATTCCACGTAGGATCAAGCAATACAGGTCTTTTGGTTGCAATATCGGCTTTCCTTTCTTCTTTGTCTAGTACATTAGTAGATTTTCTCCACTGAGTAGGGGTCTCCTTCTCAAAGATGAAACTCCTTAGGTTGTTGATAATGTATGCTTTCTCTCCTTCAATTATCTCAAGATTTGGTTGGATAACTGGAGGTGTAAGATCAAGTTGTTGAATTAGAGCAGTAGGACGCCACAGAGTCATTCACGTGTCATAAAGTGTGAGTTTTCTTCAAATTTTATGCCTCATGCCCCACGATGGGTACCCAAAAACTATTGGCATTTCAAATCGCACCTCTGGAATGCGGTTTGGAAATGGACAGCTATGTGTAGTAACCTGCTCTTCAAATTCAAAGGGGAAGCTCCCTTTTTTGTTGAGTTTGCTAAAAGAAATTAAACTAAAGCTAATTTGCCTATATTTTTGTTTTAGCTACAAGAACACAAGGTTAAAGAACTCTTGACATTGTAGCTGAGGTTTTCCCTTTAAAAAAAACTATCAACTACAAGTAACTTACGCTAAAGATGTTTCTAACTTCTCAAGTAAACACAGAGTAAGAGAGTTTAGAAATTAACATGATTTGATTCTCTAACACATATACTTAGATAAACCTTCTTTCAACATACATCTACTAAATTTCAATGCAAATCAAAAAGACCATATAAGCAAAACACAATAAATGGAAATATGAGACTTTATATTGGGGCAACGAAGCAAGCACAAGACTTTATTTCCTCAAACTTCGGGCACAAGAGATTACAATTCTAGAACAACAAGTTGTAGCAAAATACATGCAACATGCAATCAACCTAGATCAACACTTGCCACAAGACAAGTGCACTAAATAAGGATTTGCAGCTAAAAGAGGCATGCAAAATTGCTCTTAACATAATGTGAAGTGAAACTAATCAATAACAAACTTGAAGGCATAGGCTCAACAATTTGTTATCACAAGCACGGTTAAAGAAAAATGAGCAAAGACTACTCTTATTTATAACTAAGAAGAGGAGTAGGGAACCCTAAAATCTCCTTTCTCTTACCACTAATACTTTCCAACATGCAATATTTATTTCTAAACCTAAAGAAGATAACATCTACAACTAAGAAAGCATCAAAAATAGGAAATGCCAACTCATAACAATTGTTTTCTTTCTCTTCTCAAAAGAATGGATAAGAATTAAGACAAGAATAGAAAGAAAGCTTCTAGATGAAAGTTTTTTTTATATCTCAAACACATCCGCTAAAAAGTAGGAAATTGTATCTCGATCAGGTGCATCACTACTATCAATAGCAAAGTTTCACTTTTCTAAGATTTCTTCACCATCTGTAATAGATCTCAGGAAATATTCATTCTCCTTAGCTACTTTATCGAACCTTGTTGACATCATCAAAATTTGACTCATTCTTCTGTCACTTCCATTGCTGCTATGAACAACACTCTGAAACAGTGTTTGCTATGACCAACATAGGAACCATCCTCCTAACAATACTAGCAAGGAATTCATGTGACAAACTCCCTTATGAATTCGAGAGCATCAAAAACCCTTTGCTTGTACATTATAAACTCCTCAGATATCCCTTTGTAAGTCTTCACTTTGAAGAAGTGGTATTCCTTCCATGCAATAATTTATCTTTTATGTTCTCTAGCAGTGGTTGAGCCATGTCCTGTGTCTGAATCTACAATAATGATTTCATGCATAGGCTTGACTTTTGCAATCAACTGCTCAAATCCCTGGATGCCTTGACATAAATCATGGGTATTATATCTCAGCTGAAATATTTGTGCTAGAATTTATGTGCCCTTAGTGATGATTTCCTCAATCCACTCTTGTGTTTGTTTCCCACAAATTACAAACTGTCTCAACTATTGTTGATCAGCTGGTGTCTCTAAAACCTATGGCAACAACTGCATTGTTTGTGAAGTTCCATGAATGAGGTTTGAGATGTACAAACAAAGTTGACTGTTTTCAGCCTTGAGGGTTGCTTTGTCTTCTCCATCTTTTAACACTCTTTCTTGAAGGTTTTTTGATACCATCTTGTACAAATTCATGTCAACATGCCTAGTGCTCTTACCAAGTTTGGATTTTACCATCACAAAATCATCAACATCTACCTCGTCTTTGTTTCTATCTTCAGGAGTTGTAGTCGTCTCCATAACCATCTCACCATCAGGATTTCTCTTAAAGTGGATTTGTTTCTTTGCCTTATTTTTGGGTGCTTCCTGATAGACATCACCAAAATTCAATTGATAAGAAGGTCTTTGTCTTGTCCTTCCCAAGGATCTCTCAAGCCAAGATGTGGTATCTCTACTAACATCCATGGGAGGCACGACTGCAACATATTCTTCTACCTCCTCATCTTCCAAATCAATGTGAATTGGTGAAGACCTAGGAGATGGCAAAGGATCATGTGTCAAGGGCACCACTTTTGTTTCCTCTTGAGGTATAGGTTCTTGTGGAGGGGCTTCTATTTCAACTGATGGCTACTCCTGTATGACTATACCCAAGAATTCCAACCTCTTCTTTGCACTCTTTGTTGATCTACTACCCTTTACAACCTCTTGAACCTAACTTTTTCCTTTTATCTTCAATCGAGCTCTGGAAGAAGAGGGAAGTGATGGTTGTGTTCTTTGCGGCTCTGCTACTAGAATGGACTTCTTCCTTTTGAGAACCAAGAAATTTTTGTTGTATTCAACAACTTGGCGAGTCCTTTCTTCCACCGAAATTCATTCTTTATTAGCCCAATTAACCAGTAGAAGAGGTTGTTGCTCAATCTACTTTTGAGTGTAAGCTAGGAGAAGTACATATCCATCTTATAACCCCTCAATATCCTTAGACAAGCAATCCTTCATCTGATGAAGAGTGAGTCTACTATTCCTACACCTTCGAACCTCAAACTCATCTTTGAAGTTGGCCCAAAAATCCTCGAGTGCGGGCACATGATCATAGTTCTGACCAAGTCTAGCTGCATAGACACCATGGGGATCATAAGATCGTCTCTCGCTAAAAGGATTGAGAGCAATTTTAGCTAACTCGTTACCCATTATCTTAGCATTTGTTGATGACCTACACCTATAGATCCCTAATTCAAAAGGAAAGTTAAAGTTTGGTTTCTTTTTGTTCCGCAATCAAGTGTGAACATCTGATACTTGCCTAAGAAACTCCTTACACACAACTTCATCTGAAAGATACCTTGGTAACATGAGAGGAGCACCTGAATAGCCATAAACCTTTAAGTAAGTGAAATTAGCAAACTGAATAAAGAAATCCGCCCATTCTGACATTGCTACCCTGGTAGTAGATGAAATATGTATGTGTAGCTCATTGTCGAGGTCTCACACTGTATACATCAGGAATGCTTCATTCACTCTTTTGTAGTCATGTGATGATGCTACGAACTCCAACTAAGTGTAGTATTTGTAGACATGTTAAACATTTAGGGACCCCTCGGTGTTCAACCCTCTAAATTTTCCTTGGAAGGCAACTAAGGAGACTAGGTAAGAGATCATGTGGAATTCATGCCTATTGAAGTACTCAGATATCTAGTGATGAAGGCAATCACTGATTAATGTAGGCCAGTCATAGAAATTCATCTTCTTCATGATGTGATGTATCACATAAAACATCTAGGGCTCAAACTTAGTTGCATCTGCTTGGCCAGTAATCTGATTGAGCAAGGTGATTATTATGGCAATTTCATCCTTAAACTCTCCCCTCCCAACGTTCTTCGGCAATGTCTTATGTTTTTCTTTCATCCATTTTTGCACAATCTTCTTGGTGTACTTCTCTTTATGCATCTTCCATATCCTTTCACATTCCTCTATAAATATGGTAACACTTCTCAGCCAAGGTGGAATAGAGAAGCATTTCTCGATCATATCTGGCTTTAGGTTGCAAATTGTTCTTCTATCCACTAACTAAATCTTCCTCTCTGCAGGATTGTAATGCTTGATGCAAGCAATTATAAATTCTAAGGTTTATACTGAAAAGGGAATGGATGTTGCTGCAAGAAGACCTGAATGGCCAAGGTGACTGATGGTGACATTGCTTATATCTTCCAAAGCACGTAGGTCGAATACTGGCTTGATGTGATGTAAGTTTGTCTCAGTTGTTTCAATGAAGTCATGATACAGTGTTGATGTGGTCTTAAACTCAATGGGAGTGTACTCCATTCTTCAAAACTCAAAGATTGACTCTAAACTCGCCTATATTCTGACAAGTTTTTGCACACTTTCTTTTTTTAGCTTGTTGATTTTCTTCGTCAAATGGATAATTTTTTTGAAAATTATTTTGAGATATGGGTTTTGTTCAGAATTTCATTACAATCAAACCCAGATCATCCGTTTTTCAAATTTTTGAGTGTAGACTAAAAATGAAGCAAACCCTAATTTTCTTCGAAAAAGCACAAAAAAGTTGGCATCTGGGTATTGTTTAGAGGCATATCCTAGATGAACCCATTTGATCTAATTTTGAAAACCTTGAAGTCTGACTGAAAAAGCAGCAACTTGAAATTTCTCTAAAAAAGTTATGATATGGGTTTTGTCCAAAAGAATGTTTAAGATGGACCTAGAAGATTAGAAGTTGTAAATTTTGAAGTTTTCTCTGACATGCGAAGAAAAAGCAATTGCTGCAACTTGAGAAAATTCTTCAAAAATTATCGTGAATCATAAACTAAGATCACCTAGATCAATAGAAATTGAAAAATTTGACCTCCTTCAAATATTTGATGTTCTGGATGAAGAAAGCATGAAAAAGTAGGCCTTCTTGTGTGCTGATAGGAAAATTCATAAAAAAACTTTGAAAAACCTTCAAGTTTAAGCTCTTGAATCATGAAAAGAAGAGTTTGAAGTTGCTGCTTTATTTCTCCTTGGATGCCACCTGCAAGAAAATATGAAAAATGAAACACAAAGGTGCCTTAAATAAGTTGTCTTGAGAAAAACAACTTTCTTTTGCCCTAATTCCTCAAAACCCTAATTTGAGTTTGTGTAATGAACTGGGACATTTTCTCTTCATACAAAATTTTTAAATTCTCAAGAATTTGACTAAGGTATGAGATTTTGGGCACCCTTCTTGGCTAGAGGTGCCTAACTCTTTTAGACTTAGCCATATTTCAATCATTTTCAACTTCTACTCAATTTTGATCTCTAGTTTGATCCTGATTTCGAGCCTCCAGATTGATCTGACAGAAGAGTTGAATGGTTCATCACAGAGCTTGATCGAATCTGACAAAGTTTTTTTGGAGGCAACTTGTGATGAAAATTTCATTTGACCCTTCAAATGTTGGGTGCCTATCTCCTCCAGGGGCACCCATCTTTACCAGTGTTAGCCATTTTTATGAGCTTTAAGTTCTTGCTTGTCTTGTGTCCTTCATATGAATTCATGATTTTGGGAGTTATACAGATCAGATCGACTAGCTGTCAAGTTCAATGGATAGCCGAGAAGATTTTGGAAGGGGTCTCTTGGATACTGTATTTATTGAAACTATCGTCTGAGGCCTCAATACCCTAGGTGCCCATCTACTCTAGACTTACCCATTTTTCATATGTTTTCACCTTCATAGTTGAAAACCTCTTATCATGTCCCTATTTGATCTCAATTTGTTGGCGGTTAATTGATCAGATGAGCTGATGAAGACATCCACTACGAAGTTGACAGGAAACTGAAGAGATTGGGCCTATCTGCAAACCCTAACTACTAGATTAGGTCCTCCAAAAGGCTGGGTGCCTAGAGTTCCCAAACTTAGAATATTTTTCATCATTTTCATGGCTTGCATTCTGCCTTTCAGATTGAAACTCCTTCGTTCATTCTCGAATTCCGAATGATTGAGCGATCGAATGATTACCTTGTTGGGCTCACTGTGAAGCTGAGAAGAATTTGAACAACAATGCCTAGGAACATAAACCCTAATTTCATCATTTGATGACTTAAAATGTTGGGCGCCTTTCTTCTCCAAGGGCGCCCATGGCTGGCAGACTTAGAAAATTTTCAAGTTTCTTCCTTGTTTGACGTGCTTCCCTTTGCTTGGCTATCAGAAATGAAAAAATTTCTAAGGCATGAATGTATGGGCGCTTATTCTTCACAAGGGTGCCTGAAGTCTCCAGACTTAGCCAAAATTTCTCATTTTTCAACTTTTTCCAGCTTCCTCTCTTTGTTCTTCGTTCTCTATGCATGTTCATCATTGACAACTTTTGTTCAGTGTTTGCATATCCAACTCTGTCAACTGCCAGTTAACTAACCTCCATTGATTACCTTGGATCTCCATAAAAATATTTTGAAAAAGCATAATAGACCCACTAGGGAAAAACTGATATTTTCGTGATTCTGATTGCACCAGCTTGATGAGGAAGTATTTTGAGCCAATCAAAATCACTTAACCCTAGAAGCCAAAATTTCTATTTTTAGAAACTTTTGCCAGTATTCGTTTCAAAAGAAACCCAGAAAAAACCCAAAAGAAGTTTCTTTTTTAGAAAACTGCTAAAAATAGAAATTTTCCTAAAATTTAAGGTTGAAAAACTAAAATTTGGGTATTGTATATTTGGTCGCTCTAAGCCGACCCAGATTGTCATATTTTGAAAATTCTAAGTTTTTGACCCTCATGCAAGACATGCAAACCCCAATTTTGACCTGTTTTTACAGATTTAACAAGATTTTGACTCATTTCTTCAAAATGCCTAAGTGTAGCAATTTTTTTAATTTGGGGTACAACACACTAGTGTTGAGTCTGGTTGGGCCACTAAGGGATTTCCCATGACTAATTTGCCCTTTTAGGTGGTCCCAAAGGGTAAGTTCCCCAATTAGGTGGTGCTTGAGGTTAATCTTGAGGCCAAGGTGTTGCCCATTGATTATTATTCTAGTTGTTTTGAGGTCTTCAGGCAAGGTTTGAATTTTGGCCATAAGAAAAATTCCCTCCAATTCTGTGATTTACAAAGTTGATTTCTTCCTCAATCGGGATTGATCTTTTCTTGGAGTTCTTAATGGCATTCAAATGCTCACACTGGTCAGTGGGATGGTCCTTATCACAAACCTAGAGAAAAACAATTTTGTCAACTTTGTCCAAAGGGAATTCCCTTAACAGATGTTTATTTTGACACCTAGGGCAATAGATGGATAAGGTCTTTATTTTTCACGTTTTATCATGTATTCCATCTAACATGGTTTTTAACGAAACCATGATGTCAGTCTTAAGGTTGGATATCTCCTCACACAATTTTCCTATCTCATTGGAACCTTTGAAAAGTGTAGACTTTCAGATCCCTCCTCGAGTACAAGAGAAGTTCAGACATAATTCAGTGATTTCATCAAGTACTAGTTGGGACACATCTCCTTTTCCCATTAAATCCAGGCTCCTTCAAGCATCCTCATCAAGACCTTTGAGAAATATGATCTTTAAAATCTCAAAACTTATGGTTTCTCTGCCACATTGTTTAGATAAGAAGACAAACCTTATCTAAGTAGTCTTCTAGGCTCTCATCTTCATTCTGCTTTAGTTTGAATAACTCTTGCTTCCTATCACTCACTCTATAGTAGCTTTGGTACATATCCAGAAAGGCAAACTCCATGTCATTCCATGAGGTTATGGATCCCGAGGGTAGCCCCATAAACCAGCGCATTGCTGAGTCTTTCAGAGTAGAGGGAAAAATCTTTAGTTTTATGTTATCATTCTTGTAGTCATATGTTTGACACGGGACCTTAAACTCGAAGAGAAATTGGTCAGGGTCTTCAGAAGACGAACCTCGAAAGGTTGGCGAAATATTTTTCATAGTCGTGTCATCATCTGCATCAGTAGCAATAGGATAAGTGAATGTACATGGTGGCGGTGCAAGATTAGCATTAGCATTTCTATGGTCCCCCATGATGTCGAAGGGGATTTTTTCCTCGTCAAAAGTTTGTTCAAATGGGCGAGGCTTAGGATTTTGGAGAGGAATATGCTCCTCTACAACTATATGTTCTCTTTCCAGAGTATATGGGAAGGTCTCAGGTTGATCCTGTTCAATCAATTCTTCAAAGAGTTCTTGAGCTGAGTTTTCTTCTTCCCTACTTGTGGTTGGTACGTCATTTGGGGGGTTCTTGGTGTGAATCTTCAGTGGGGTCTTCGTTTCCTGACCATGCAGAAAAGGATGCCTGAGGACTATTTTTTTGTTTCCAAAAGAGGTATTCAAGGTATCTCCTACTAACACTTAGAAAAGGAAGGTCCCCGACAAATAGGTATCTCTGAGTCCTTGTTCAAGGTTCTGAAAATTCAAAATCTAAATGTTGAGACTAATGTTTAAGGTTATTATTCTTGTCTGCAAATAGGTTTGACAGTGACTATTTTTCTAAAAAAAATCAATGTAAAGGAAATGCAAATGTATGACCATTTTGGAACAAGATTACAATTTTTTAAATGCAATTTTGAAATGAAAACCTAATCTAAATGATTTAAATACACTGTAATGCAAGCTATGATGCAATATTTTTAGTTTTTATGATGTAACATGCAACCCTAAATGATAAACACAATGATGAAAAACCTAGATGAGAAATGTAAAACACGTTGATGCAAAACCTACATCTAGGGTTTGAAAGTCTACCAAGTCAGAAAGCTATGATGTCAATTGTCGGGTTCACCAAAATGAAACATAAAAACGTGGTGACCTTAAAATTAATATATAAACTTAAGGTCAATGGGTCCATCATTTCTATAATTTCATTAGGATGCAAATCAACAAGGTGCGGATATTGACTTACAACCTCCTAAGTGAGTCAATTAGACCTCGATCTGCATCTTTTTTAGCATGAGAGTGGATTGGAAATGATTTTTAGTAATTACCCTAGTTAAAATATATGACCTAATATGAATGAATGCAATTTCTTAAAAGTAAAAAGACATAAAATGTAAGTGTGAAATAAGTATGAGTAAGTAAAAACACTAAAACACTTCTTAATGAAACATTATATCAAGATTCTATCAGTAATTAACTAATTAAAAGAACATAAACTTGAAAGCATCTCATTGTTTCCTATCTCTAAAGATTTATTAAATCATAGAAGGCTCTCAGATTTTATAAGCACTAGTGACTGTTAAAATACCAATCTAGAGAATGGAATAATACTAGATGCAATGATTTAATGATTGTTAATGATTTCTAGATGATATGAAGCTACTGCAATCTATTCTGACATGAAAACTGACAAATGAAAGCTATAGTAAAACTAAGATACAACCATGATATGAATTATAATGATGCTATTGTTATTGCTATGATGCTTGATCGGTATCCTGCAGAGTAAGTTTGCACAAAGATGGGATCCATTTCTTGTATTGAAAGGTTGTATTTATAGATTTCTCGGAAGCATATTTTCACAGGGGCAGAAAATTAGGGGCTTGGATTCAATCTGGAGGATTTAATGGTGAGAGATGGAGAGGCTTGATCTGATTATGGGAATGGTTCCTCACCATGAAAACATCAGGCAAGGAGATAGGAAGGGTCAGAGGGAGAAGATTGAGAGGATTGCTTGCAAGCTTTCCCGTGAATGCCAGTCACATTAATTTAGACATATGATATTTGATTTGATAGGTGAGTAAATAGAGGAATTTATGATTTATGCTCTTATTTAAATATTTTGATTTATTTAAATTTAGTAAAAGGGGAATAAATAATTTAATAAAATAAATTATAGAAGTTGTTTATTAAATTAAAATAGAAGAATTATGATAATTAAACAATAAAGTATTTAACCTTTGTTTAATTATTTAAGATTGAATGATGTGATTAAGATATAATAAATAGGGGAATTTGATAATTAAATAAAACAAAGTATTTAATTTTGTTTATTTAATTAAGATGAAATAATAGCATAATTAGAAGAATTTAAATGTGAACTATATAAATAAATATTTCTATTTATTTTATTGATATTAAAGCAAGTACATATGTAAGATTTAATGTTTACAAAATCTCCAAGTATTTCATCATATGACATTAGGAGACCCAAAGACCAGCTCCCTCCTAAAATATTCTAAACTACTACATTCCTAACATCCATCACCATCAGTATCTGCTATCCCTGCATCGAGCTTTTACACAGTCAACTTCCCAGTTTAAGTTCACCTCATTTATGCTAGCTTCTTTAACGTTCAAAATTAATACATCATCCTTCACCCATAATCTTTGGCTGACTATTTTGGCTTCATTGTGGGTCCTTCACGCTGCCTTGTTCAACGTTATCCAGGCTATTATGTACTTCAAAAAACCTTTCCCCCAAAAAAACTTTCCTAACCTTCTTGTCCTTCCTTTACCTAGCAATCTAGCTCCGCTTCACAACCACGGCCTCTTGGTGTCGAACGTTTCTTCTTCGGATATATGTTTGGTACCTCTGTAGCTTTCTGGCGCCAATCCATTTCTACTCTTCGCACCTCCACTTTCAGGTCTTCCCAAGCATATAGAACATTTAGTTTATATGCTTCTATGTCTGTCGCTCTGCGCCACCTTATAAATGGGATTAACCCATCCTCTGTTTCTTCATCCACTTCCTCAATTCCTTCATAAACATCAAAGCCAACCCCGGGTACTGCCCATTCAAGGAAAGACTCAAACTTGCCCAAAAGTTCTTTGTGGAAAAGAGTGAGCATTACCCGTTTAATTTCTTTCGGGTTTTCTCCTAACTCCATTGCCCATGCGAAAATCATGGAAGCAATATCAATGTTTTGTCTTCCTTTGTGCGTTCCCTCACGAAAGTGCGGCCCCAGTGTCTCGAGGACTACCTTTACCACCCATCACTTGACACTAACAACAGTTGCTTCAATATTTTCACCGATCATTGGCCGAAGAAGGCCTTCTGCTGCAAACTGGTTGAAAAACTCAACATAGCTTCCATTTTTCACTTCTTTCGCTCACACCAAACCCCACAAAGAGAAACACTTATGCCTTAGGATTGTTCTCGTTACTTAATTGCTTTCAAGTTGAGGGTTTTTCCCATAAATGCTTCTGTATTTCCATCCTACATGAAACTCATTCCAGAGTCATCCCCTGCGCCGCCGCCGTCCACAATCAGTCCTTACTTAATTAATCATGGGTAAAGCCTTTAACATTCTCCTATGTTCATAGGGATTAGTTTCCTTTCGCACACCTCATGTCATGTCTAGAAATAATCTCACCTTCTTCTAAAGTGCCACCAACTCATGCTGCCAGTACCCCGAACACTGTCCTTAACTTGTCTTGATGAAACATTTTTCCTTCCAGATGTGACCTCTTATTTATTGCGAGACTCACCCACTTGTAATTTCATAAACTAACCGTTTCTCCTTCTATAAGTTAAAGATTTCTGAGATCCTCTATGACTAACTCCGCCTCTTATTTAAATGATATTTCCCACTTGGACAGTACATATGCTTCTTTGTTGCCCTCTCTCCTTATATGGGTTATGTCAAAGTTCTCAAAGGTTTCCAGTACCCCTGAAATTTCTTTAATAGTATTTTGCAAATGCCATGCTCTCACCCCTGAATCCACTATCGCTTGTATGATGATTAGAGAATCCCCTTCCAACTATAACTTCTTAACCCCAAAACTTTTAGCCAAGTTAACTGCAAGTAGGGCAGCATTGGCCTCAGCCACATTGTTAGTTCCTGGTGGCAATTTCCTTGCAGCAATTGCAATGGTGTTACCTAGATGATCCCTCACTATTTCCCCAACCCCTGATGGGCTACGATTACCCCTAGCCACTCCATCAAAATTTACTTTATACCAGCCCTCCTTAGGTTTGCACCAAACCACCTTTGATCCTTCTGATATTTTGGTCGGTTTCCCAATTTGACCTATAGCTGCTCTCAGCCGAATTCCAGGCCAAGCCCATTGCACCAATGTATCCCGCAAAGAGAAGGGATTATGCCAATTATGTGATTGTGAGGATACATTACTCACCACCTCCTCTATGCTTCAATCAATTCTGCTAATCAACCTAGTTGTGGTTTCATATTTATCCAAGAATATTCTACGATTACTCTCTTTCCAGATTTCCCAAATAACCAACGAAGGAGAGCAGACCCATATACTTGACAAAAGAGTTTTCTTTGACTTCCTAGGACAACTTTCAAACATTTCTTTAAGAGTCCATGGTAGAGGACTCTGCCAGTTTAATTTCCTTCGCACATGACCCCAACAACTGCCTGCCACTTCACATTGGAGGAGCAGATGGTCCACCGATTCCTCAACCTTATCACACATAACACACTTCAAGGGGCTTGCGAACCCCAAGCATTTCCTTCTTTCCCCCGTAAGAATTCGGCCTCTTACAGCTAACCATGCAAAGGTTCCTGCTTTAGGAAGACAATCCTTGTTCCAACACAGATCTTTTGCCCAAAAGTTATCTCTGTCCTCAACATCCAATAATTGATAGCCAAGCTTCACTAAGGATTTACTATAGGTTGAACCACACCAAATGATTTATCCTCGGTCCCTAAAATTTGAATCCTACGATTTTTAAAGAGATTTTGCATTATAGAGATTGTTGAGGGGTCAAATCCTCCATTGATACATCTTTCCAAACCCATTCCTGCCCTAAGGGTCCCACCTTTGAAATTAAATAATCCTTTACTTTGGTCCCCCATCTTTGGGAGAATTTCTTTTTGAGACCAGCCAACTCCGGCATATCACCCAGGTTTGGCATTCCATTCCAGCAATCCTCCCAAAAGCATGCCTTACAACCATCTCTAATCTGCCATGAGAGGTGATTTATTACCACTGGTCTACATGAGATAATGAAATTCCAAATTGCAGATCCTTTTGGAGGGTTGCAGATTGTGAAGATCCGATGCTCCTCAGTTGTATCCATATATTTTGCTTTTATAACTTTCACCCATAGTAAATCCGGATTAGCATACAAAATCCAAACCAATTTAGCCCCAAGAGCTTCATTCAGTAGTTGTCAGTCTCTCAAACTAGCACCCCCTTTATCTTTGGCTTTATAAAAAAATTCCCAAGCCAACAAAGGGATCTTGTCCTCCGAGCTAGTCCCATTCCAAAAAAACTTCCTCATTCGCTGTCCAATTGTATTAATTACTTTCTTGGGCACCTTCAGACACATCATTGAGAAAATTGGAATAGTAGAAATAACAGATTTCAACATTAGAATTCTCCCTGCAGAGGTTAGCCATTTGCTCTTCCAGCCATCCATTCGTTTGAGACAAGAGTCAATTAGGTCTTTCCAGATGTTTTCCAGCCCTCATTCCCATGATCCGATAGATATCCACTTGCCTTTTCCTAGGAGTGTTAAAGAAAAAAAATTCTGACTTATTCCAATTGATATGTTGGCCTGAGGCCAGTCCATATTTGTCCAACATGCCCTTCATCACACGAGCTTCATGCACAGAAGAGTCCCCCATTAGAAAGGTATCATCTGCAAACTATAGATGTGATATTGGGGCAATCCCTTCCGCCACTTTAATCCTCTTCCACTACCCAACCCTACATTTTTGAGCAATGAGCCTGCCAAGCACCTCAGGAAGAATGATAAACAGAAACGGTGATATGGGATCTCCTTGCCTAATCCCTTTTGTGGATTCAAAAAAATCTTGTGGGCTACCATTAACTAAAATTGAGAAACGGGGTGTCCTTATACATCCTTCCACCCAACGTAACCAATCTTTGCTAAAACCAAACTGATCCAAAACTTGCAGCAAATTTTTTTTGTCCACCTCATCATATGCTCTCTTAATATCTAGTTTGACCATCATTCTTTCCACTTTCGCAGCCCTAACTGAGTGAATAGTTTCATGGGCTACTATCACACCTTCAAAAATAGATCTATTGGGTGAAAAGCCACTCTACTTCATAGAGATCATAGAACCCAGAACCAACTTCAATCTGTTGGCCATAACTTTGGAAATTACCTTATACACCGTATTGCACAAAGAAATGGGTCGAAAATCCTCAAAGGAATTTATAGCCTCCCGTTTTGGTATAAGGGTGATGGATGTGTTATTCAAATATTTCAAGATAAAGCCTTCCCTCCTAGATTCCTCCACCACATCCCATAAATCTTGAGTAAAAATATCCCACATTTTTTGGAAAAACACTGCGGGAAAGCCATCAGGGCCAGGAGCTTTGTCACCCCCCAAAGCAAAGAGAGCTCTTTTAACCTCCTTTAATGAGACTTTCTCCATCAACATCTTATTTTGGTCCTCTGAGATGCACTTCGGAATCACATCCAAGACCTCCGAGTTCTGACTTAGATTTTCTAGTTGCTTAGTGCAGCTAGTAGAGAAAAATCTCACCACCTCCCTATTAACCTGATCAACATCTTGCAATAATTTTCCCATGTTGTCTTTAATTGATAGAATTATGTTACTAGATCTGTGCACTTTAACCGAGTTATGAAAAAATTTGGAGTTCCGGTCACCCTCTTTCAACCATGTTTCTCTAGATTTTTGTCTCCAAAACACTTCTTCCCTTGCTAATATTTCAGACTAGGCTTTACTTAGCTCTTTTTCCTGTGTGTAGTAATATTCAGTCATTCCAAAATAAATTATCCTAGAATGCAAAGCATTGAGGTCCACTTCTAGCCTCCCTTTCTCCACAAAAATACTTTTAAATGACCCTCGGTTCCATCGTTTCAACTAATCTTTCATAAATTGTAGTTTTTTGAAGAAAACAAAAGCTTTATTCCCCGACCATTTTGGGGCATTCGTCCACCAAACTTGCTCTAATTCTTTAAAGTTGTCAACCCTCAACCACATTATTTCAAATTTAAAGGGGCACATGTTCGCAGTTGCCTCACCTTGAAGCCTTAAAGATATTGGGTAATGATCTGACCCCGTGATGGGAAGAATTTCTGCTTCACATTGCCACCGTTGTTTAGCGCAATCTCCAGCTATGAAGAACCTATCCAACTTTTTTGCAATGTTTAGGAAACCACCACACCTATTTTTCCATATGAATTCCCCTCTTCTAAAGGGTAATTCAATCAAATCATTATTTAAAACAAAATCACAGAAGTCTTGTTGACTCTTTCCAGACCAGCATAGACCCCTAAATTTATCTAAAGGTCTCATTACTGCATTAAAATCCCCTCCAAGAAGACACAAGTCCCCCACCATATCCTTCAAAATTTCAGAAGCTCTTGCCAAAGTATCCTCTTCTGGGTGGATTTGTTAGGGCCATAAATATTGAGAATCCAAAAGCTTGCTCTTAATTGCTTTGAATCCACTTTACACCACTATCAATGCCTTTCATGTCTGACAATTTGAACATTAACCAAAGCTTCATTCCAAAGATAGCCTAATCCACTAGAAGCACCCAGTGCTCCTGACATGGAACATCGCCATAGACCAAATCCTTTAGATAAAGCTTCCACATCACTATCCTTAATCTTCGTTTCTTGTAGTAGAACCACAGTCGGCCTCATTTGATCAAAACATCTTTTAATCAAACAAACCTTGTCAGGGGCATTGCAGCCCCTGACATTCCATGAGAGGATCTTCATGATCGTTGGGAAAAGGCATAGCCTTTCTCTGACCTAAGTTTTCTTTGTCCCACCGCATTCCCAGCCATCTCAAGACGCATTATGTTTGTTTTTGGACCCCTTATGTTCTTCTCACCAATCTTTGCTTTATTGTTTATGGCTGAGGATTGGTTAATAGTTCGCTTTTCCATTATTGCTAGATTATCCTAAAGACCCAGAAAGTCCACCTCACCCTGATTTTCATCAGCCTTTGAATCCAAAGAAGAAAATTCCAAATTTCCACCGATATCACAAACACCATCAAAAGTAGTGTCAAGGTTTCTTATAGGGGATATGGGTATATCCTTGAAAGTAGTTTTAGCCCCTAAGGATTCACAATTTGTCATTTGTTCAAAAGGAATGGTGTTATCCATGGTGTCACTATTCATATGTTGATCTTGGCACCAAGGTTCACCAGGTTTTTCTGCCCTGTTTTGAGTGTCAGAGAGCTGAAAATGATTTGCCCTTCTTTGGCTTATAAGACAATTTTCCTCGCTCAAGTGAGTGTGTTGTCCGCCTCCTTGGTTTAAAACTTTCTGTGGTGACTTCCATTCCTCAAAAACACTTCTTATATATTCCAAACCAGTCAGTTGGTCGCCTTGCGCACTTCTCACACTCCTCATTGCTTCACCAGGGATGGATTTGGGAGATGCACTTTTAGCAACACAAGAATCCCCCACCTGGGTTTCCTTTGCATAGCTATTTTCGAGGATATAGTCTGTTTCCTGGCGATTTATAGTCCACCATCCTTCTTCTAAGGCACTTAGTTCCTGAGTTATGCTTCGCTCTTGAATACCCCATTCTAAATCGGGGTTGGATTGCTCCCTTTGCAATTCCTCTAACAAATTAATAATCACCTCAGACAGGCTATTTTGGAAGGGACCCTTTCCCTTTTCCAACGAAGCAAGTTTTTCTTTGGACTTTGGTTTCCCAATGCACCCAACACATTCAAAGTAAGCATCTTCAATTTCTAGCTTCTGAAACCATATCCCTTCTCCATATTTGATTTCAAGCTTTTTTGGTATAGAATGGATCCCTTGTCCGAGAACACAGATTCTAGGGTAAATGCTTAAATTTGTTTTGTCTACCACCTCCTCCGATTTCACAAAGGTTCCAAACCTTCTACCAATCATATTGAGGGTTTCTTGATCCCTATATTCATTAGGAAGGTTTTTTAACCTAATCCAGTCAGGAATGTCTTCCACCATAGTGTCGTTTGGATTGAAATTTGGGGTCCAATCTTTAATGTGAAACCCCAACCCTTACATTACAAAAGGGCCACTATTTAGAATCCATTCCTTATTTATCATGGTCTTGTAGATGACCAGATAGAAACCATTCTCAAGAGTTTTGAGTTCACACTCATGACCCCAATGTCTATCACACCACACCCTCAATTTTGAGTAAGTCGGCCATCTCCCACCCCATTTCAGAAAGAAAGCCTTAGCTTTCTAAAAACTAACAGAGTCTTTCCATTCATTGTTTTCCACAAGCACAGTATTCACAGTTGCATGGGAGATTTTTGGAAATACCTAGCTTGGGTTGACTTTCTCAGCTTGTTGCTTCGGGCGCCAGAACTTCGTCGTAATATTCTGGAAATCAACTCGTTCAGGTAAAAACCAAGTCCTGAACTGATCGTCCCATTGAGGATGCATTCCCGAGCACGAACCAACTTTACCCATGCCTCCATCTTTGTTGTCCAGAGCCTGCCAAGCCCTTTTTGGGTCGATCCTTTAGGGGTGGGTGTAATTCCTTCCATTTCTTTGGTTGAATGATCATCTTGCCTGTTGGCCCACGCCATACTGTAGATTGCCATGCCTTCAGAATCCCTTTCCTCGTTGGTGCTCTGCCATTTGTCAAGTTTCAACAATTTTGGTAAAACATTAATATTTCTATTTATTTAATAGTAGAGGAATTTAGGGTAATTAATCAAATAAGTTGTATTTAATTAATTAGATTCTCCAGACTATTTTAGGTGTATACATTTTGCCCCTCTTTAAAGTGATGTGTTTACACATTGCTTCAAAGATTTTTTTTTGTTGTTGCTGCTAGACATTGATTTTCAGGTGATTGATGAATATATTGTTGATCCTTTGATACATGAAGATACAACCATGATATGAATTCTAATGATGCTATTTTTATTGCTATGATGCTTGATTTCTATCCTGCAGAGTAAGTTTGCACAAAGATGGGATCCATTTCTTGTATGGAAAGGTTGTATTTATAGATTTCTCGACAACATATTTGCATGGGGGCAGCAAAGTAGGGGCTTGGATTCAATCTGGAGGATTGAATGGTGAGAGATGGAGAGGTTTGAGCTAATTATGAGAATGGTTCCTCCCCATGAAAACATCAGGCAAGGAGATAGGAAGGATCAGAGGGAGAAGATTGAGAGGATTGCCTGCAAGCTTTCCCGTGAATGCCAGTCACATTAATTTAGACATATGATATTTGATTTGATAGGTGAGTAAATATAGGAATTTATGATTTATGCTTTTATTTAAATATTTTGATTTATTTAAATTTAGCAAAAGGGGAATAAATAATTTAATAAAACAAACTATAGAAGTTGTTTATTAAATTAAAATAGAAGAATTATGATAATTAAACAATAAAGTATTTAACCTTTGTTTAATTATTTAAGATTGAATGATGTGATTAAGATAGAATAAATAGAGGAATTTGATAATTAAATAAAACAAAGTATTTAATTTTGTTTATTTAATTAAGATGAAATAATAGCAAAATTAGGAGAATTTAAATGTGAACTATATAAATAAATATTTCTATTTATTTAATAGTAGAGGAATTTAGGGTAATTAATCAAATAAGTTGTATTTAATTAATTATATTTTCGAGACCATTTTTAGGTGTATACATTTTGCCCCTCTTTGAAGTGATGTGTTTACACATTGCTTCAAAGAAATTTTTGTGATGTTGCTGCTAGACATTGATTTTCAGGTGATTGATGAATATATGCCCCCTCGGGAGATAAATTGATGAATTTTTTGGATTTTTTTAGATTTTTTTAGATTTTTCAAAGAATTTTTTTATTTATTTTTTGATGATTTGATAAAGATTTGATGATGAAATAATTTATTTCCCGACAAATAGTAGTGAAAATTCCCCTGTGATGAATTAATTTCAATAAACTCCTTGATTTCAATGTTCTTTGATCACGTCAGCCTTTGATTTGATATGTTTGATGATGTTGATAGATTTAGATGATCATTGATCTCATGATAGGTGAGATTCAATTATTGATTGATGATAATTGACCTCATGATAGGCGAGATTCATTGATAGATTGATGATTGACCTCATGATAGGCGAGATTCATTGAGGGATTGATGATTGACCTCATGATAGGCGAGGTTGAATGATAGATTGATTGATTAACCTCATGATAGGCGAGGTTGACTGATTGATTGATTGATTAACCTCATGATAAGCGAGGTTGAATAATTGATTTATTGATGCTCATGAGATTTGATCAAAGTCTCACCAAAGCTTATTAGATGGATAGGCTGATTGATTTCGATTGACTGAAGAGATTACTGATTTGTGATATTTTGTGATGATAGGAGACATGGGATTTGATACCCCAATTGACACAACCTTCTAATATGTGTCATACAAATGATAATGCAACTACATGAAACACACCTAATATTCTGCAAATGTAAAGCTAATATGAATGCAATCTAATTTAAGTATGCAAATCTATATGCAAAATTGTCACCTTAACAATATTTTTATCATGCTTTTTATCATCATTGAGCTTTCAAAATGTTGAAAGTGAGTACAAGAATCAATGGTATATGTTAGACTAATGACGACCTAAGTACTACTTTCATGATTTTTGATATTGCAAGTGAACACAAGCATCTAGGTGTAATTAAACCAAGATGACCTGAGCATTTCTTACGTAAACAGACAAGGATTAATCCTTTTAGTGTGTGAATTCTGAATGTCATCAATGATACATTTGTAGAGCATGTCCCATGACAATTCATACATTAAAGAAATAATTCACAAACAACAACCAAATGAAAATACCATTCTTCTTCCTTGCTTCTCTAGTTCAATACATCATCGAGTTACTCTAAAGAAATGATAACAAGAAATCAAAATACAACATATCCAACCTTTACTTAAAGTGTTTCAACCATTAGCCAGATTAGATCATCCATCCTAATTTTATGATGTTTTTGTGATTTTTTGAGATTTTGAATCAAACCTAATCTAATGACCTATCCTAGGGGCCTCAGGGGCTGATCAAAGATTAGCCTTGCCTACGTTATACACGCAAAGACCACGTAGTTCAACTGACACAGACTCATATTTTTTACTATTTGAGACTGACTTTTTGACTTGTTTTTGGATTTTCTATTGGGATATGGATGTCCAATGTGTTTATGATTTTGATTGATGTTTGTGTTGGGTTGTGTTTCTATCATTGTTTTTGTTGTGTTTGTCATATTGTTGTTTGTCCATTTGATTAAGCTCAAAGTTTATTGCCCCCAGTGAGTTCAAGATTTTGCCCCCAAGCTAGGGTAAGACACGACCACATTTGCCAAGATATGTACATGAGGTTTTATTGCACCTTTTTTAGATTTTATGATTTTTTTGTATTTTTTCTCTTCTTTTTTTCACTTTTTTTTTGTATTTTTCTCTTCTTCTTTTCTTTTCTTTATTTATTTGTTTATTTTTTTTTATTTTGCAGCTTTTTTCTTTTTTTGGGGGATTTTTCAGGATATTTAAGATGAAATGAGATGATATGACTGATTGAAGGAAAAATATGCCCCACAATAGGGGTAATTCAACTATGGATAAATGATAGATCAAAATGAAAGATTCACTGCAAAACATGTCACATAAGCAACATATCTCTTGTCAAAATATGATAATGGTTGATTGATTAAGAAGTGAGGAATGATTGATTCCATAAGACATGATGATGATAAGTACTTAGGATCACTAATTTACTCTAAGTATGATAAGATTTATGATTGTTGATGATTGATTGACAAAAGATATGAGGATTGGATAATGTTTTATAGCTAGGCTTAAATATGATTTGCATGATAAGATTCAAGGTTGCAAAGGGACATGGTGACATGGATTTTGATAAGCTAGAAGATATGGAATGGAAGAAAGAAAGGATATAAATAATTAATGGTATGATCAAGATCAACTAGATAATATACAAACACAAGGCCCAAGTATTTTTCCCCCATTCCTCATCAAGACCAAGGAAAGGAAGAAAGGATGTATTTAGTAAGAATGATGGAATATGCATAAGATGAAAGATATGGAATGGAAGATATGGATAAAGAATATAGGGTAAGATATATGATGTTCAAGAAGATCCTTAACCTTGTCAAAATCAAAGGTGGAAACGTAAGGAATGAACATAGAAAGGATAATGACCATGAATGATAAAATGGACGAAACTTGTCCCTAAGTGTAGAATGCAAGAGGAATATGGAAGATAGGATATGGATGATAGGGAAATGGAGGAAGGAATTAAGCATCAAGTTTCACAACCAAATATCCCTCTAATAAACCGTGTCAAGGGGAATTAGACTCCTAAATGTTGGCAGATAAATGATATGATGGAAGAATCTAAGGATTTATGCTAAGGTTTGGATTAAAGGAGAATGATGGGGGATGAATGTTGGATAATGGATAGGAGGTTGGAAGGCATATTTATGGATAGATGGAAAGGATGGAAATATCAATGTTGGCACACACCTTGAAGGGTGGCAAAGTGATGGAGGAAAAATGGATTTGGAAGGTGATAGATTATTAGATGGAAAATTGGAGGAAGCTTTTGGATTAGCAAATTTGGATGCCAATTTAGATTTTATTGCTTCTATGAGACTTTTAGGAATCTGTATGACTTTTGACTTTGATTTTTTTCTTTATTGGCCTTTGTGGCCTTTGACATTTTTCTTTTTGATTTATGGACCTTTGTGGTCTTTGAAAATTGCCTTTTTGCTTTGATGGGCCTTTGTGGCCTTTTGAAATTTTCTTTTTATTTATGGACCTTTGTGTTCTTTGAGATTTTTTCTTTGTTGGGCCTTTGTGGCATTTTAGATTTTTCTTTTATTTTTGCATGTCTCTTCGAGGAGACATGTTGATCCTTTGATACATGTGGATTTTGATATAGAAGCTTTTGATATTTGGCACCCAAATTGCTTCCAAGAGAAATGGGAGGGGTGGATTGAGATGAATGATATGGAGGTATTATGGATGAGTTAATGTGGGTATGATTTTGAAAGGGAATCAAGGATGTGTGCCTTTGTTGTTCTTGAGAAATAGGATACAAACCTAGGATAGAGTGAAGGTTTGATGTACTAGGATGAGGACCTAGGATAGATGGAATGTTTGATGAACTAGAATGAGGACCTAGGATAGATGGAAGGTTTGATGAACTAGGACACTTAGGCTTATAATCAAGGCCATGGTGATATGGGTTTCCTTGAACAAAAAGGGGTTCTAGGATACCTTGTTCATGAAGATCTAATCCTTTTCCTTTGTAATTCATACTTTGACACATTTGTTCACCAATGGGATATGTATTATTTGTGAAACAAGATGCAAGTCCATTTTGGGGAGGATATGATATGGATGAGAGGATAGGTGTTGGAAGTAAATCGGAATGGATAAAGGCGGAGGATCCCAATTTATAGGTGTGGGGTTCATGGATAACTTGAATAGGTGTGATAGGCTCTTGAGATGAGGATGATGGGGTGTTTTGATCTTGACTTGGAAAAGGATCATGAGGTGTAGGAGAGGAAGTAGCTTGCCCTTTATTAAGTATGGAATCATTATGAAGTGGTATGAAAGGCATATCTTGATCATCAGTTGGTAAGACATCATTAGATAGGATATAAGAACTATCATGCTCTTGTGATGCAATAGAACATGAGATGGTATGGATTGATTAGATGATGTGGAAGAAGAACTTGGAAGGATACTTGTCTCTTGAGATAAAAGGGAATTATTTTGGATGAAAAGTGAAAGGAGGGGATCATAATAAGATTCTTGAGAAATGGGATCTTGATCAAAGATTGGAAGAATTTGTGGAATTTTGATATCATTGGATGGAGTGGAAAGAATATTTTGATCTTGCTGTGTAGGGGAGTCTATGCAAGCATGCTTCAGATTGTGAGGTTGACATGAATCATTAGATGTTGAAGATATGATAGAAGAGGATGATTGGATGGAATTATTAATTTGAGTGAAAGAATCTTGAGGTTTATTTTGGATTATGGTGGATGGAGATAAATGCATGACATAATAGGATTTATCAATATCATTTGTGTTTGAGGACTAAGATTTGGGCTTCTGATTTGATTTTTTTTTAAATTCAAAGATATTGAACTTGGATGATGTAGTTGTTGGTGGAGAGGGTGCCATGTCGAGATTTTTGTCAGAGGAATAAGAACAAATGTCTGGCAAAAAATATATCTCTGTGGTTGTTTCCCTTTGCATATCCCAGATTTGTTGTTGAAGGTTTTTCATTTGATGAGCTAAAGCATTCAATTGATCCTCGTCTATTTTAGCCATGGTGGTTTGGTTTCAATTTCCTTTTTCTAGGATTTTTTAGTTTTTGTGACCTTGTTAAAATGGACATACAAACGTTATTGTTTTCAATAAACTTTTGATCTTAGTTTGGTATAGTGTCAAGGATATTAACTCAAGTCAAATAGAATGATAGATTCTGTTTATTAGACTAAGTTGATAAGTTTGATTATATAGTTTAGTTTCTTTGATTTAGGATGACTAATCCTCAAAATTAACTTACTAATCAATTGTGTTTGATTGAGACTCTTTTGGATGGTAGATCTTGGTTTGATCTGAACAAATTCAATTATAAAGTCCAATTTATGCAAGTTTAAGACTTTGTTTTGATTTAGGAAAGTTTATGTTATGATAAAAATCCAAATTTTGATGTTAACTGTCTGACATGGGTTTCCAATAGCTTTATGTTTTCTTGTTTTCTTTGTGTTTTTCAAGATGATCTTATTTGAATTAATATTTTGTAAACACAACAAGCATTCATAAAACAATTATTTCTTTAAGACCTAGATTCTAAACAATAAGTGTATGTTCAAGAATCAAACATGATCCTCCTTGATTTCCACTGGTTTGTCTAACAAAAATACACTTCAGACAAACTCAATCTTAAGGTCAAAAAGGTCATCGTTATACTCAACAACCCACATCTTAAAATTGTGTTGACTCACACAGCCGTGTCACCCCCTAGAGGACACCTGTGTTTTTGTTTTTTCCAAATGCGTACTCAAGGTTAGATTTTTTGATCCCTTGAGCAAACGGTCCTTGGAAATTATACGGTGAGTATCTTGGGGGTAGATTCTTCCCTCCCCTTGCACCGTGAGTATTACAATGTTTGGTTACTAACTCAACTGGATTCTACACTATGGTTCGTAGATAGGGTTTCTGTCCAGAGCGGCAAATGATAAACTCCCTCAAGAGACCTCCCAATATTTAGAACAAAGATTTTGGGGATGGTTATCTTGCACACTTCCATCGAGTTGTACTTTCATCAACAACTCACTTTTGATTATAGTGGGTTGGAATCCTTGGCTTTAGGCGTTCCCACTTAGGTCGTTCTCGTAAGGTAGGGTGAGTACTTTTTCTAACTACGACATGCCTTTTAAAGGATTTAATAAAGCATGAATTGCACGAAATCAAAGGATGATTCTGGCATTTTGATCACACAGTTAAGGGGAGAGCATAGGCCTATCACCATACAAGCATAGTAATCAATATTCAACTTTTAAACCCAAAAGACAAATTTTCTATTCTATGTGAAGATTTTGCTTCACAAAAGTCATGGTGTTAATTTTAATTGATATAGCAAAATGTGTGATGTCTATCCTATGATTGATAAATTTTAAACCAAATGTCTACCCTAGGATTGATAAATTTTAATCCAGGTGACTATCCTAGTATTGGTTCATTTTAATCCAAATCCAAAAACCAGTGAGTTTATAATGTTCTTTTTAACCAACTTTGACAAAGCTTATGTAGATAGTTAATTTTAAGCCCAAAGTAATGCTAGTTGGTCCTAAGCATGAATGGAAAATAACATATGATGGGTTATTTTCCCATGAGTTTTTGAAAACAATATTACAATGGATATCAAATGTTTTTTTCTCACTTCAATGCTCCATGTTCCTCTTAAAACCTACAATAAATACTCAAAATGTTAGATGAGATCAAGAAATAAGAAGATATAAGGGTTAGATGAATGATTAAGTATAAAAACCCTAAAACTTAGACTATTACAATGTGATTTGAATTATGTAAAATTGAAAATTTTAACTCTACAAAAAGTGATAAATACCTACACCATTGCATAGCTTATGAAATTCTACCCCATTTCAAAAAAAAATGTTTCTAAAAAGACCTTTGTATGACCATTTTAAGATTGATTGTCAAAGTGCTAAAACACATGTCAAAAGCGCTAAAACAAACTACAAAAGTGCTATTTCAACTGTGGATGCGCTAAAAGATAGTGCATAAGCACTCAAACAGTTGTAGAAGAGCTAGAACAGACTGTAGAAGCGCTAGAACTTTGGTGGAAGCACTAAAATAAACTGTAGAAGCACTAAATTTTTTGGTGGAAGTGCTAAAACAGATTGCAGGAGAGCTATAGTTTTTGTCGAAGTGCTGAAACAAACCTTCAAAGTGCTATATTTTTCCTTGAAAATGCTATAGTTTTTATTGGAAGTGTCGAAAAATCTCTCGATCACACTAAAATGAACACGCCAAAATCCTATACGACACTTTTCAATTTTTTTTTGTGAGATATGGGGTTAGTTCCTCACGGTGGGTGCCAAATTGTAAGTGTGAAATAAGTATGAGTAAGTAAAAACACTAAAACACTTCTTAATGAAACATTATATCAAGATTCTATTAGTAATTAACTAATTAAAAGAACTTAAACTTGAAAGTATCTCATTGTTTCCCACCTCTAAAGATTTATTAAATCACAAAAGGCTCTAAGATTTTATAAACACTTGTGACTGTTAAAATTCCAATCTAGAGAATGGAATAATACTAGAAGCAATGATTTAATGATTGATAATGATTTCTAGATGATATGAAGCTACTGTAATCTATTCTGACATGAAAACTGATAAATGAAAGCTACAATAAAACTAAGATACAACCATGATATGAATTCTAATGATGTTATTGCTATGATGCTTGATTGATATCTTGCAGAGTAAGTTTCCACAGAGATGGGATCCATTTCTTGTATTGAAAGGTTGTATTTATAGATTTTTTGGCAGCATATTTGCACAGGGGCAGCAAAGTAGGGGCTTGGATTCAATCTGGAGGATTGAATGGTCAGAGATGGAGAGGCTTGAGATGATTATGAGAATTGTTCCTCCCCATGAAAACATCAGGCAAGGAGATAGGAAGGATCAGAGGGAGAAGATTGAGAGGATTGCCTGTAAGCTTTCCCGTGAATGCTAGTCACATTAATTTAGACATATGATATTTGATTTGATAGGTGAGTAAATATAGGAATTTATGATTTATGCTTTTATTTAAATATTTTGATTTATTTAAATTTAGCAAAAGGGGAATAAATAATTTAATAAAATAAATTATAGAAGTTGTTTATTAAATTAAAATAAAAGAATTATGATAATTAAACAATAAAGTATTTAACCTTTGTTTAATTATTTAAGATTGAATGATGTGATTAAGATAGAATAAATAGGGGAATTTGATAATTAAATAAAATAAAGTATTTAATTTTGTTTATTTAATTAAGATGAAATAATAGCAGAATTAGAAGAATTTAAACGTGAACTATATAGATAAATATTTCTATTGATTTAATAGTAAAGGAATTTAGGGTAATTAATAAAATAAGTTGTATTTAATTAATTAGATTCTCCATACCATTCTTAGGTGTATACATTTTGCCCCTCTTTGAAGTGATGTGTTTACACATTGCTTCAAAGAAATTTTAGTGTTGTTGTTGCTAGACATTGATTTTTAGGTGATTGATGAATATATTGTTGATCCTTTCATACATGAAGATACAACCATGATATGAATTCTAATGATGTTATTGCTATTACTATGATGCTTGATTGTTATCTTGCAGAGTAAGTTTGCACAAAGATGGGAACCATTTCTTGTATTGAAAGGTTGTATTTATAGATTTTTCGGTAGCATATTTGCACAGTGGCAAAAAAGTAGGGGCTTGGATTCAATCTAGAGGATTGAATTCTGAGAGATGGAGAGGCTTGAGCTGATTATGGGAATGGTTCCTCCCCATGAAAACATCAGGCAAGGAGATAGGAAGGATTAGAGGGAGAAGATTGAGAGGATTGCCTGCAAGCTTTCTCGTGAATGTCAGTCACATTAATTTAGACATATGATATTTGATTTGATAGGTGAGTAAATAAAGGAATTTATGATTTATGTTTTTATTTAAATATTTTGATTTATTTAAATTTAGCAAAAGGGGAATAAATAATTTAATAAAACAAACTATAGAAGTTGTTTATTAAATTAAAATAAAAGAATTATGATAATTAAACAATAAAGTATTTAACCTTTGTTTAATTATTTAAGATTGAATGATGTGATTAAGATAGAATAAATAGGGGAATTTGATAATTAAATAAAACAAAGTATTTAATTTTGTTTATTTAATTAAGATGAAATAATAGCAGAATTAGAAGAATTTAAACATGAACTATATAGATAAATATTTCTATTGATTTAATAGTAAAGGAATTTAGGGTAATTAATAAAATAAGTTGTATTTAATTAATTAGATTCTCCAGACCATTCTTAGGTGTATACATTTTGCCCCTCTTTGAAGTGATGTGTTTACACATTGCTTCAAAGAAATTTTAGTGTTGTTGTTGCTAAACATTGATTTTTAGGTGATTGATGAATATATTGTTGATCCTTTGATACATGAAGATACAACCATGATATGAATTCTAATGATGTTATTGCTATTGCTATGATGCTTGATTGCTATCCTGCAGAGTAAGTTTGCACAAAGATGGGAACCATTTCTTGTATTGAAAGGTTGTATTTATAGATTTCCCGGTAGCATATTTGCATAGTGGCAACAAAGTAGGGGCTTGGATTCAATCTGGAGGATTGAATTCTGAGAGATGGAGAGGCTTGAGCTGATTATGGGAATGGTTCCTCCCCATGAAAACATCAGGCAAGGAGATAGGAAGGATCAGAGGGAGAAGATTGAGAGGATTGCCTGTAAGCTTTCTCGTGAATGTCAGTCACATTAATTTAGACATATGATATTTGATTTGATAGGTGAGTAAATAAAGGAATTTATGATTTATGTTTTTATTTAAATATTTTGATTTATTTAAATTTAGCAAAAGGGGAATAAATAATTTAATAAAACAAACTATAGAAGTTGTTTATTAAATTAAAATAAAAGAATTATGATAATTAAACAATAAAGTATTTAACCTTTGTTTAATTATTTAAGATTGAATGATGTGATTAAGATAGAATAAATAGGGGAATTTGATAATTAAATAAAACAAAGTATTTAATTTTGTTTATTTAATTAAGATGAAATAATATCAGAATTAGGAGAATTTAAATAAGAATTTAAATGTGAACTATATAAATATATATTTCTATTTATTTAATAGTAGAGTAATTTAGGGTAATTAATCAAATAAGTTGTATTTAAGTAATTAAATTATCCAAACCATTTTTAGGTGTATACAAAAACGATAATTTACAAGCAGATCTGGAGAGTGCAGACTGATGTGTACCTACCCAAAAAAATTGGTCTGGCTATGCCTACAAGGATGGGGTCGCCCAATGGTTACTAAACCTTTGTTAAGGTGTCCTACTCAACTTTTAGGGTCCTTTGGTGTTAGATCTGAGCTTCTATTTTTGGTTGTACATAAACTTGTCAGAATGAATTCTATAATTAAGTTTTTGTGGCTTGAAAACTTTGATGACAACAAATGCAATAATGAAAAATGGATATTCAAACTCTTCAATATTTTGCAAACCTGTAACCTGCACATTCATCAAAGAGGGAAATGTTGTGCCATATAGGGGCTTGCCTCAGTCAAAAGCCATGTAATTTTTCCCTTTTCCACAATGGCAATGTCAATGATAAAATGATAATTAGAAGGAAGGAATGACGAAATCACAATGTGTTGCAACTCGCCACCCTTCAATGGCTTCCTTGAAGTAAAAAAATCATGCATCACTTTAAGGATTTGGATTGTGCTTGATATATTTTCTTGAATGCTTGGATACCTACAACAATGTTAGCCTCATTTTTTGACCATGCAGAAAAGGAAGCCTGAGGACTATTTTAATTGTTTTTCCAAAAGAGGTATTCAAGTTATCTCCTACTGACACTTAGAAAAGGAAGGTCCCTGACAACGACACCAAAAAATGATAGGTTGTTGTAAAATCCTATCTTTTTAGTTTGAAAAGTGCATCAAATATCAACCGGGTAGTGTTCAAGGCTGTATGCAATAGTAAACTCCTCAACTATCTCTCTCTTAGATTTTCTAAGTAGTTGGGACAACTGAAATAGAACTTAAACTAGAAGGCCTCTAAACTATAAATCTTGAAATAACTAAACTAGAAAATAGAAAATTATTAGTCTAAAAAGCATAACAACTAAACTAGAAAGCATTGAAATGATTAAACTAATAAGAGTGTAAATTGCTAAAGAGGAAAAACATGTAAAGACATTATGAAACATTTAACTAGCGGTGGATTAACAAACTTAACGACTAACATAAAACAACCTATCAACTTGAAACTTAACAGTAAAGGTAGGTGCACCAAAGCTTTAATTAACAGAGTTAAAAATAAACTCTACTTCACACTTTATCATTTACAAAACAAAAGTAACAAAATTTTGAAAGTAAAAATACTTATCTATCTACTTCTACAGTCCCTCGAGTGGCCAAGTCTCTGGTGCTTCTACGTCTAGCTCAGGTCACATAAACTTGATAACTCTAGTATTACTCCATTCAGAATGATTTCATTCACAACACTCAACAACTTGGAATGAAGAAGGCAAAATTTGCTTTATTCATATTGGAAGTGTAATTCAAAAACATAGTTCAGAAATTCATTACAATAGCGCAATGATATTCTTCTTATTGTATATCACTTCTGAAAGTTACACACTTATACAAAAACTATTTAACAGAATCCTAAATTTCAGTTGGTGGAAAGTACCACTAAAAAAGTCTTTAACTAAACTTAACAAACTAATGAACTTTGAGTCTATACATAAAAACATTAAAGAGGCTTGAAGTGAGCCATAAAGTCTTTAACAAAAAATAACTAAACAACTACAAAAGCTCAATCCATCATGTGTCCTAGAATTTTGACGCCTATAGATACTTTTGACACTTGTCTTCAACCACATGGAGTCTGCTTTGAATCTTCAATCTACGTTGAATCCTTCTAGCAGGTATGATGACCAAATATGCATGAAAACCTATACATTTCTTCAAAAACTAAACCATTAAGTTAGCTCAGATTAGTTTATTTCAAGTAATTTCATAAAATAAAGTTTATACAAATTTTCACAAAAAGAAAGCACTTATTAATTTTAAAGATAATTAATTGGTAGAGTAAAGGTGGCTGGAGAATATGAGGAAGGGTATTTAGTCACTTATATTGATGAGGTTATTTTTACCTCATTAAATGAAACTTTTTAAGCTCTAACATTTTTGTTTATTAGAAGTGAACAAGATCTTGAAGACTGAGATGCAAAATCAAGAGTATGAAATAGACAAAAATATCAAAATAGTATTATATATTTCAATTGTAAGTATAAGATGAAACCAAAACAAAATGAAGATCATTGTAAGAATCCTTGTTCTCCCTGAGACAAATCCTTTGGAATTGCTGGTCTGAATTTTTTGGTGTTTTCCTGAGTTTTCTTGTTTTTCTTGTTTTGTATTTTATGAGGTTTTATGTTTTAGTTTTTTTTTTTTTTTTTTGAAATAAAATGCTTGAATGGAAATAAGAGAAATATGCAAAATCTGAAGCAAATACCTAAACAACTATAAAAGAAAATCAGCGCTTGAAATTTAGCTTTATTGTGAATAAGAATGTACATGAGTTTCCTTTAGTAACTCATACCAGGTAGAGGTAAGCGTCATTCCAATGGAATTCTGAAATTGATTGCAATAGACTGGTATATATTATAAACAAAGTATTATTAATTTGTCCTTTACAATGATTTGCATACCAAGATTAAGAGAAGATGGATATTTTGGAATTCCGATCCCTTTCACAACAATGTGCAAATTATGGAAATAATTGATCTGCACTTAATGAAGATTTCTCCAACCCCAAATTGGTTGCAAAATGCCCAAAATAAGGTAGAAAGTTGCCTTCAAAGATAGGTGTTTTTGCCTCAATCTCACACACCTAGCACTGGAGAGTGGTACGACTGACATTAAGTGATGGTACAACCTGAAATCAAGTACAATACAACCTCATAATAGATTCTCAATAGTAAATACTAGCAACAACTAATAAGTCCTTGATTCCTCTAAAGAAGTACTTCAAACCCTTGTCTAAACTTCACAATTTTGCATAATGTCGACCTCTGATCGAAGCCAATCAAATAGGAAATTTTCAATCGATATCTCACAACCTCATAATGCACAAACTTCGAAGCATCCACACTCTCCAAAGCAAACAATGGCAAAAACCCTGGTTTCTTTCTCTCACAAGAAAAATGCTCATTCACAACAAGTGTTAAATCAACGAATGCCTTCATATTTGCTTTTGATGAGCTTTTATATATTTATCAAGAGGGCACAATTTCTAGGAGAATATTAAATAATCAAAATGTAATATAATTTGCTTTTGTTACTTTTTTTCATTTAATCTCAATATATGGGTGCCCAAACCAAGGTAAATAAATAATTTGGATTTTAAATATAAATGACCCCCACTTTAATGAAGTCAAAAAGTGACTTTATAACACGTGCATTTAAATACATTAATTATTAGTAAAGTCAACTTTAATAATAATTAAAAATGCATAAATTCTTTAATATTCATCATTTCTCTACCTCATATGAGTCGGATGATCAACCACTACGTCAATTTCCCAACTAGGTGCCTTTCTATTATTAGCAATACTGGACTCCAACCTCAAGGTGAATTACTATAAATAGTAAGTGTGTATAATTGAGTCCCAAAACACCAACAAAGGCCAAAACTGAACAAAATCATGCTTTGGAGAAGAACAACTCCTCGATAACTGCCAAATTGGACCCTCTAACCATGAGTATTAGCCTACAAGGGTCAAATAATAGGCTAAACAATGAGATGCTGAGATGAGCAAAAAAGGGGACATTACAGTCTGCCCTCCCTAAAATTTCTTGTCCCCAAGCAATCTCCGTTGCAAAGAGACACCATTCCACCTGGGCCCCAAGGGAAGACATGTAAAATGTCCCTCACAACAATAATTGACTCCTGAAGCACCAACATGAGTACAACTGATAAAACATGATGAACAATGTCTACCTCAATGTCATGTGTCTTAGTAGTGTGAGCATCGAGAAGAATCAACCCAAAATATTGAAAAAGTTTGCTTCTCACATCTGCATGAGATAAATCGTCATATGTACCATCTATCACACATGCACAAGGATTATGCATTGAATACAAATCATGTATAGGTGGATCAAATACAAAATTGTAAGCACTCCTCATCGTGTACACACTGTAAAACTCCTCCGTGAGCGCTATCTAGAATCCTAATGCACTAGAAGGATCCCAAACACTGTGATTATCACCCAACTCTGTACTGGTATCTAGAAGAAGATCAACATCAAGCTCGAAGAGTGGATTGTCATAAACCAATCTAGCATCAGACTAAAACAATGGATTATTCACAAACTGCACACCCACTCCACATTGATCTGAATCACCCATCTCCCAACCCCTGGAGCAATGAGTAGAATTGAACTCTTGCATTGACTCACACTCCTCCTGTACAACATTGTTCTCACTCCTTTCACCCTTCTCTCTATGGAGAGAGATAGCATGCAAACTCCCATCTGCAATTCCCCTAAACATGTAACCTCTATCATTCATCTTAAACTTCGTCTCCATTTTAGGTACGTCGAGGGTAAATTCTCCAATATCTTGGAGCCATTTCATGCCCAACACTATGTCCATCTCACCCATGTTAACCACATAGAAGTCATCATGAAATTCATAGTTTTTCAACAATAGAGTGAGATTGCATATCTGCTTGGTGCATGTAAGGGTAAATCCATCTACAACCCTAACCCTGAATCTCATGAAGTCCTTTGTTTGGAGTCTACACCTGGCTACCAATCCCTCATTGATGAAATTATGTGTATCCCCTGTGTCAAGCATATAAATACAAAGTTGTCCATTCACCCTTCCTCTAATCCTGAAGGAAGCCCCTTTCTGTATATCAACAAACAATGCTAAAGGAGACAATTTAGCATTTGGTCCAAACTCTGTAGAGGATCTTCCAACCTCGTCATCTTTTGGAGCAGATTGTTGATCTAAATTTTTTAGAATCAGAATCCTCATAGTGTACCCACATCATACGGTTGGCCTTGCCCTTAGGCCTCAAAGGACATTCATGCTCTTTGTTGTAGGGTCCTTTGCACTAGTAGCACAATAGCTTTTTCCTCAACTCATCCCATGACTCCTCATCCATATTTTTCTTATCAGTAGACTATTGAGGACTCTCATCACCGGAAGAAGTAATAGCCTTAGGATAAAATTTCTTTTTTGGAGTAGCCAACTCCATACTACATGCTTTTTTTATGGCTTCCTGTAATGTTGGGGGATCAAAAGCCTTGATCCATTCTCTCAATGGTTCCTGTAAGCCTTCACTAAATAATATGACTAATCTTCGCTCAGATAAACTAGGCACCATCACTAAGAGTCTCTGGAAATCACTGATATAAGCCTCCAAACTACCCGCTTGCTTAAGCTGAGCAAGCTCTCTGAAATACAACTCGGGGTCCTTCTTGTTGATCTGCCCAATCAATTTGTTGTTAAACTTGTGGTATGTGGTGATAAGGTGATGTTGTAAGGTGATCATCCCATGATGCCACCAGTCATGAGCCAATCCTTCTAAGTGCAAGGTCACAAACTTGATGGCCTCATGCTCCTGCATAGGCCTCACTGATATGTAATTGTCTAAATTTTGGACCCATGACCTAGCTGTACACTTGTCGTTGCCATCAAAATGAGGTAAATTAACCTTACTGACTGCCTATTGAAAATCTTGAGTACCCTATGGATCCTGATGTGCCCATTGCTCTTCTCTAACCCCACCACCACCTCAAAGATTTTTCAAATCTATAAACTGATTAAGGGGTAATACCTCCCTAATCTCTGGAGCTAAGGACATGTACTCTGCGTCGTGCCTGGTGATGTTTGTTGCAGTAGGTATATGATGCCCAGGTGCATGAACTGGTGGAGACTGTGGACATTGTGGTTCCTCTTTAGGGGTAAAGGTAGGTTGGTTAGGCCTGAGAATTGAACCCATAGATGAAAATGACTGCTAAAATACTCCACCTTGTGTACCACTTGTCTATCCCTGGTACCCTATGTTCTGTGGTGGCACAAATTGTCTCATAGTTCCCATCAATTGGGACACCATATCCATCATGTTGTCATATTGTCTCCTGGCCTTGGAATCTGGACTTAGGGACTCAACTCGTCCCTTGTCTCTCTCAACCATGGTGTTTGACACACTGTCACTATCACTCGAACCAGTTCTATGAATGCCCAATATCTCTAAAACTGTCTCACATTAAGGAATTGAAGGTGGATGCCATTGTTCTGTTCCCTTAGTGTAATGTCTAAATTCTTTGCTCATGAACTACAACCTCACAGGATGGTAGGATGCTTGCTCTGATACCACTGTAAGAACCCTTGTTCTCCCTGAGATAAATCCTTTGCAACCGTTGGTTCAAATTTTTTGTTGTTTTTTTGTATTGTATGAGGTTTTATGCTTTTTTTTTTGTGAAATAAAATACTTGAATGAAAACAAGAGAAATATGTAGAATCTGAATCAAATATCTAAAAAACTATAGGAGCAAATCAACACTTGAAATTTAGCCTTCTGGTGAATAAGAATGTACATGAGTTTCCTTCAATAACTCATACCCGGTAGAGGTAAGCTTCATTCCAATGGAATTCTGAAAATGATTGTAGCAGACTGGTATATGTTATCAATAAAGTATTATTAATTTGTCCTTTACAATGATTTGCATACCAGGATTAAGAGAAGATGGATATTTTTGAATTATGATCCCTTTCACAGCAAAGTGAAAATTTTGGAAATGATCTATCTACACTTTATGAAGATTTATCCAACCCCAAATTGGCTGCAAACAGATGGAGTAACCTGGATGCCCAAAATAAGGTAGAAAGCTGCCTTCAAAGATAAGCGTTTTTACCTCAATCTAACACGCTTAGCACTGGAGAGTGGTACAGTTGGCATTAAGTGATGGTACGACCTGAAATCAGGTATAGTAAGACCTCATCCTGGATGCTCAATAGTAAATATTGGCAGCAGCTGATAAGTCCTTGATTCCTCTGAAGAAGTCCTTCAAACCCTTGTCTAAATTTCACAGTTTTGCACAATGTTGACCTTTGATTGAAGCCAATCAAATAGGCAATCTTTAGCTGATATCTCACAACCTCAGAATGCATAAATTTCGAAGCAACCACACTCTCCAAAGCAAAACAATGGCATAAACCCCAATTTCTTTCTCTCACAAGCAAAATTCTCATTCACAACAAGTGTTAAAATCAACAAATGCCTTCATATTTGCTTTTGATGAGCTTTTATATATTTCTCAAGAGGGCATGATTTCCAAGAGAATATTAAATCATCAAAATATAATATAATTTGCTTTGTTGCTTTTTTTCATTTAATCTCAATAAATGGGCGCCCAAACCAAGGTAAATAAATAATTTGGCTTTTATATATAAATGGTCCCCACTTCAATGAAGTCAAAAAGTGACTTTATAACATGTGCATTTAAATACATTAATTATTATTAAAGTCAACTTTAATAATAATTAAAAAAACATAACTTCATTAATATTCATTATTTCTCTACCCTGTGTGAGCTAGGTGGTCAACCACTACATCAACTGCCCAACCAGGTGCCTTTCTATTATTAGCAACACTTGACTTCTACCTCGAGGTGACTTACTATAAATAGTAAGTGTGTATAACTGAGTCCCAAAACACCAACAAAGGCCAAACCTGAACAAAACCATGCTTTGGAGAAGAAGAACAACTCGATAATTGTCAAACTAGACCCTTTAACCATGAGTGTTAGTCTACGAGGGTCAAATAATAAGCTAAACAACGAGATGCTGAGACGAGCAAAAATGAAGACATCGCAATCATTTCCTATTACAATAGAACTTCACAATTATAACTTTGATGACACAATAAAACATAAATAACATAACAAAAAATATAATAAAAATCAAAATTAAATCACACTAATTATATCAAAACATCCTCTTATTCCATCTAAACCTAAATATCCTTTTATCTTTATTTATCAATTCCGTTGCATATTTCAATACATTTTCCAAACTGATTAATTAATTAACCTAGATAATTTGCAAAAGGGGGTATTTGTTTCTTTTGAAGTTTCTAATTTTTCCCGCTTTCATGCCAATTGAGATAGAAGTTGTATACTGATTTAATACTATACCACCGATCTCAGAAAATCCAAGCCACCGTATCGCAGTCGAAAACTACAAACTGACTGGAATGTGACTTCTCCCACTAAAATGCAAAAAGAGGGAGAACATTTTTTAAGCATCATTGAATTTGAGCAACAAAGCGAGGAAGGTAGCAATGGAAGAAGTCGACGAAGATAGGAAAGATACAGGTGGGCAAGGAAATGGAGTTGGAGATGGACATGGTCGCAAGCTCGAATCCCCTCCGGAAGGTGTTGTCTCCAGAGTTCGCTTCTCTCCTCACTCCAACACTCTTCTCGTCTCCTCATGGGATCCTGGCTTCTCTACTCACTCCAACATCCACCTCGTCTCTCCATTGGGTTCTGTAAGAAACACTTGTTCCTACACTCCCTCTAATTAATTTTTATGTGCTCACGTATTTGAACTGAATTTAGGGATTCTCCTCTGTAGATCGTCAGCTTATACAACGTCGATGATAATGCATTAAGAGCCAAATTCCATCACCGCGCGCAAGCTTTGGATTGCTGCTTCGTTGACGATTCCTCTGCATTAAGTGCTGGCTCAGACGGCACTCTAACAAGGTAGATATTTGCAACTCGGGCCCAGCTCTTAATATGCGTTTTTAGTGTACCTTTCTTTTTCGCAAACTTATGATATACCATGGATTCATAGAACTATTTCAAAAACATAGAATAACAGATAAATTACTCAAAAGCAAGATTAAATTTCACTTATTTCCTCTTCTTCATGATAGAGTGTGATTAGAAATGTTGATAAGAGTCTCATTTTCATGGACTGTGGAATGCCATGTCTACTATTAATTTCACTCGTTGTATGTGATGGGAAACAACCTAAAATTTATTATCTAAAAAAAATCAGGTTTCTTTTTGCCTAATAAATTTTGGGTGAGTTTTGGGTTACCCTTTACACAATGCGCAGGGACCACATTTTAAGATTCGCAAACATGAGTCATGTTATTCTTGAATGTACCCTATAGTCAATTCATCACAACCTTGCCACACGTTCCCTATGGTTATGGTCACGCTTTTGTGAACGATCTTCGTCTCCGTTGCTATCACAACCACTTGGACAAGAATGAATTGAATTTCTTTCTTAATCAAAATAGCCCACTCATATTTGATGCTCAAACTTCCATGTTGCCAAGGCATAGGAAACTCGGCAGGTGTATCCAACACTAGAGGATGCACCTCATGAAGAACATTGCTTCATGCAGTAGTAGGAAATATTAGCAATTTTACTCTTGCCAACTATTTAAGGAAAACTTCCAACTCTGTTTTGTCCCAGAAGGCTGGACAAAAGTCCCAGTTCCCTAAATTGTGGATGCACTTTTTTTGATATAGATTATTACTGCACTGCACGGATCAATAAAGGAGAGATAATACTTCGCTGTTGTTAAAGACAAATGTTAGTCCATCCCACTTGTATTGGTAGCCACAGGATGTGCAAAAATTATCCTTGCGTATGAGTATTTGCTTAGCTCTTAACTCTTTATGAAGTCACAGTAAGATGCATGGACACATCTGTATTTACTCTATGTTTTGAAGGTATAGGATCCAATAGAGTATAAAAGATTAAGATATACTAAATAGATCAGCAGGCTTGGATTTGGTATGAACATATGAAAAATAATGATAACCACCAAATCATTTTACTTATCTTGTTTGAGCTGTTTTCTTCAAGCATCATCTTCTTTGTCATTGAAGAGCCTTATTACAGAAATGTATATTTCCTAGGAAGAAAGTGTTGATGTTATAGCAGTGGGAGATATCTTTCTCTCAAATTTAAAAATGATGGATAAATAATACCAAGGCAAGTCGGACTTGCTATAAATAATAATTTTATGAAGAGTCACCTTGTTTCTTAAAAGAGGCCAACCCAAATGAAGAGTCACTTAGTTTTGTATAAATACAAGATGATGATCATTCATTTGATCATCAAGTTCATTCATCATAATTCACATTCCTAGAAGAAGTTCATACTTGAGCAGCAGATCATCATTTTGTAGCAGCAGACCGATTTCAAGGAGAAACATTTTCATTTGTATCTTTGCATCTAGGAGAGGTGCTATTATTCATTGTATCAAATTCAGCATTGCGTTGGGCCTGAGTTGTAAGCAGATTTCTGCTCTTATTCCTTCAATATATAAGAGATATATTTGCTGGGTTTTTCTCCCTCGAGTAGGAGGGTTTTCCCAGGGTATCTTGTTGTGTTCATTGTCTTATGTGTTGCATTTTCTGATTGCTTTCTTTTCTGATCCTAAATCTAACATGGTATCAGAGTGGGTCTAAGAAAAGATCTGATTAGATTTGTTTAAGCAGTCAAGTCAACTTTTCATCTAGGGCAGATCTTGAAGTATCGCAAATCTAAGGTTCACATTATTTCTGACCTAAGGGCAGATCTTTGAAGGTGAATTTGTGCGGAAAAAGAAGATGGTGAGCGGTGTCAAGGTAGAAGATAGGCTTGATGGAGCTTCAAACTTCAACTCTTGGAAACCTAGGGTACTCATTGCATTAGAGGAGAATGATCTTCTTGATTTTGTGGAAAGTGATATGCCCGAGCCTTCCGATGATACTGAGAAAATCCAGTGGAAGAAAAATGGCATGAAGGCTAGAAAGATCATGATAGACTCTGTGATGAATCACCTAGTACCGATCATCTCCAAGTTGAAGACAGCTAAAGAAATATTTGATACTCTAAAAGGATTGTATGAGATCAACAACACCAGTAGAGCCCTTGCTTTGAGACAACAACTTCACCATGTAAAAATGGCTAAAGATGATTCAGTCATCTCATTCTTTATGAAGATTGCTGATTTGAGAGATTAGTTGAGCGCTATTGGGGACATAATTGCAGACAAAGATCTTGTTATGTTGGCACTAAATGGTCTTCCTCAATCTTGGGAACCCTTTATTCAGAGCATCAGTGGGAGATCCAAGTTGCCCAAGTTTGATCGTCTTCGAGCTGATTGTATTCAAGAAGAGTCCAGGTTGGCAGCACGAGGAATTGGGCGAAACTATCATGATGTAGAAAATCAAGTTCTTGCTACACATACTTCTAGAGAAAGAGGCAAAGGAAGAAAGAGGAATAGAGAGAGAGAATCAGATTTTTCCCTAAAACCGAAGAAGGATCTCTCTCACATTCAATGTTTCATGTGTGACAAGTACGGTCACTTTGCTCGAGATTGCAAATTAAGGTCTACACAACATGTTTCTACTGCAAAAATTGACATAGGAACATCTCAGAAGGAACCTAGCTCTAAAGTTGATTTAGAAGGTTTCTTATTCTAAAGTTGATCAATTTCTTCGAAGAGGAGGAAATGACATTCAGAGGGAGTCAAATTTAGAGAATTCAAGGCACGAGTTGAGAGCTTGTCTAGGAAAAGGATTAAGGTTCTGAGATAGGTCAATGGGGGGGAGTTCACTTCCAGAGGATTTCTTTGAAATCTCTGAGGCAGGGATCAAGAGGGAGTTCTGAGACTCACTAAGAAGAAGTGAAGGTTGCAATGTTGCAAGGCCAAGTGCAAAATCCTTGGAAGACCTCTTCAGCAGCTGAGAACAGAATTGCACAAGATAGTTAATTTGGATTTGACATTGGTAGCTCCGCAAATCTATCCAGAATAGGGTGATTTGGGATGAGGTTGAGGACAGTCTTGGATTCGAGCAAGTCAATAGTGCCGGAAGTGTGCATTGGAAACCGCTCCTCTAAGGCAAGCATTGTAGACAATCTTGGACGAGGAGGTTAGGAGGTTGATGCAAGTACTTGGAACTCCAGAGGGAGTCACATCATCATTAAGATTTGTTGTAGTGTATATTTCTCTAAGACGGAGAAATATGAGGTGAAAGCCCTTGTAGTGTATATTTCTCTGAGACGGAGAAATATGAGGCCTTGTAGTGTATATTTCTTTGAGACGGAGAAATATGAGGTGAAAGCCCTTGTAGTGTATATTTCTTTGAGATGGAGAAATATGAGGTGCGAGCCCTTGTTCATCTTTGTGACTGAGATGAGACGGCATGTTGAGAGACTCCATGACGACATCACGTTGAGAGACTCCGTGATGAACCCTTGTACTTGTGTTTCTTTCCGCACATGGGAGTAGCCATGGTGGACGTCATGTTGAGAGACTCCATGACGACATCATGTTGAGAGACTCCGTGATGAACATTTGAGTTTTTCACAAATGGGTGTAGCCATTGTGGGCGTCATGTTGAGAGACTCCATGACGTGGATATCTGGAAAGATACCTCCCTAGCTAAGAGGGAGTGTTGATGTTATAGTAGTGGGAGATATCTTTCTCTCAAATTTAAAAATGATGGATAAATAATACCAAGGCAAGTTGGACTTGCTATATATAATAATTTTATGAAGAGTCACCTAGTTTGGTATAAATACAAGGTGATGATCATTCATTTGATCATCAAGTTCATTCATCATAGTTTGCATTCCTAGAATAAGTTCATACTTGAGCAGCAGATCATCATCTTGTAGCAGCAGACCGATTTCAAGGAGAAACATTTTCATTTGTATCTTTGCATCTAGGAGAGGTGCTATTATTCATTGTATCAAATTCGGCATTGTGTTGGGCCTGAGTTGTAAGCAGATTTCTGCTCTTATTCCTTCAATATATAAGAGATATATTTGCTGGGTTTTTCTCCCTCGAGTAGGAGGGTTTTCCCAGGGTATCTTGTTGTGTTCATTGTCTTATGTGTTGCATTTTCTGATTGCTTTCATTTCTGATCCTAAATCTAACAGAAAGGAGTTAAAATTATGTGATGCATGCCTTACTTTCCTCTTGTATTTGTTTTTCAGGTAATTCATTTGTAGTGACCATATCTATATCTTCTTTGAGCTTCATGATGTTTGGGTACGAATGATTTGTGAATTTGTTTTTCTAATGCATTTGTAAGTCACAATCGATCCTGCAAGGTCTACAAGGGAGGATCTTTCCTTTTGCAATCATATACCACTTTAGAGTCACTACTTAGACAAACAAAATACATTGGTTAACCTAGAGATTTCAAGCAGTTAATAAGAAGCAACAATTTTGTGGAAGATTCAGCAGGATCCAACAGCTGTCCTTCCTTATATAGAGGACATATCTAACAAGATCTTAAAATGTTTAAAGAAAGAATAGCATCTAGTCAATCTTTTTACCTCACAAAAATATAAGAAAGTTGATCAAATCTTCCAAGGATTGAGTGGAACCTGCTTTAAAATGTGGGGTGTTGCACATTGGTGACATAGGTCTTTCAATTAGTTCAAGGGTTAAGGAATGGGATGCAGATATAGAGTGTGAATGAATTATCAAGTGAGCTTTGGTAGAGCACTCATTTAAACCAAACACCATATTTGCATTACAAGCTAAAGTTTTAGGTGTGGAGGAGCATTATTTTGAAAGGTACTTGTGAAAAGTTGTTGTGATCAACAAGCATACAAAAAATCTTGAATAAAGATGAAGTTTTGAGCTAAGTCATTTTTGGAGACCAATTAGCAATATGCTAAAAATATCCATCACCTAAGGAGAAGTTGCATTTAATGGTCATGAATTATGTGTTAAAACTATTTAATGGTGATAGCAACTAGTTCATATATTTATTATTCTCTCTCCAAAGGTGGCTCATAATGGTATTGTTACAATTTATTGGAGTTTTGGTGTTTTGTGTTGTGAGCAGGCAACTCATACTATTTTTCATCAACATTATGCATTTCTTGAAAACCTAGATCAATTGCATCATAGTCATTGTATTCATCTTCTCCATCCATGGAGTCATATTTCGATGCATCATAATGATCATCCTCTTCTGCGTAGTGTTGAGAACAATCCTCCTCATAAGGAAGATCTTCCTTTCTACTCATTGAAAGGACATTTGGATTTTTGAGGGTGGCAAGTTGATCCTTTTGCAACGTAATGTTTGCAAGAAGTCGTCGTTCTTGTTTAAGGCGACACATCACCTTGTCATGTTCTTCTCTATATGACATCTTGAAAAGAGGACATTGGACTAGAGAGGAGTGTAGCAAAGAGAAAAATTTACACAATAGAACTTGAGGGTTCATAGTTTCCATATTTGGGTATTTTTTATTTTGTTATTGTAATGACCCGGGCTTGTCCCAAATTTGTAATAAGCACACCTTTGTACATCGAATGATTAATGGAAAAATCAACCTTCATTGAGTGTCTCCATGTGTATGGTGTGCATTTTTGGATTTGTGTTATTTAGTTGGCCAGCTAGACGACTATAAGATCCTTGCAAATCTTTTGCAAGATATCTTTTCAGAACAATAAAGGAAATGTATAGGTATGCTCATGGATTACTAAGTAGACTCACTTAATATTTTGGAACTATCAATTGCTTTTTTGAATGTATGTGTAGAGCCTAGCTTGCTTGTGCATTTTGAAGAGTTTCCCGAGTGATAGCTGGTACTAGGAGTGAGCTTTGTCCCACTCAATTTGAAGAGTTTCTACCAAAACAAGCTTAAAAATTTGTTGTCCTTGTCATCGATTATGTTCCTAAATAACCCATGCAATTTGAAAATCTCCCAAAAAAAAAAGTCTGCCACCCATGCTGCTATAAACACTACTTAAATAGCAAAGAAGTGGGCAAATTTGGTTAACCTATCCACCACAATAAATATGCAATCCTTACCTTGCACCTTGGGTAACCCTGTGATAAAGTCCATCAAAATATTTTCCCATTTTTGACTGGAAATTGGTAGGGGCTGCAATAAACCAGCAGGATAAGTATGTTCATCTTTATTTTTCTGACACGTGGGGCGCTCTTGAGCATACTTAAGGACTTCATTCTTAAGTCCTTTCCATGTAAACCTCTCTCAGATCTGCCTGTATGTCTTGAAAAAACTTTGGTGACCAGCCAAAGGAGTATCATGAAAACCTCTCATAACTGCCATCTTAAAATGTGAAGTGGATACTAAATAAATTCTACCTTTGTAAATGATATGCTCATTGATTACCATATATCTGTCATCCTGTATGGTACCCTCAATGATGCTAGATGCCCAAGAGTCCTTAGCATACTTTGCTAAAACTAGCTCTTTCCAATTTGCTGTAATCTCCACCAAAGAGCATAAATGTGGGTTCTTGGATAAAGCATCAGCCACTATGTTCCTCATCCCTTTGACATAAACAATGTCAAAGTCGTAAGCTTGGAGTTTGCTTATCGTCTCGCTGATTCAAGAAGTATTTGAGGCTATTGTGGTTGGTTTTAACAATAAACTTACCTCCCACAAGATATGGTCTGAATTTGGCCAAGGCATGTATTATGGCCAATATCTCCATATCATAGATAGAATAAATCGTCTCAACATCCCTCAACTTCTTACTCTCAAATGCAATAGGATGCTTATCTTGCATCAAAACAACACCTATTCTCTCTTTGGAAGCATCACACTCAAGCTCAAAAGGCTTGGCAAAATAAAAAATAGCCACAACTAGACAAGAACTCGTGATCTACTTAAACTGATCAAAGCATCATTGTGCTACATCAGACCAAACAAAGGCCCCCTTTTTGGTTAAATCGGTGAGTATATAATGTCCCCATTTTTCGAGTGATCACCCAACATAATCCACTAGCTTATTCTATTCCCATAAGCTATGGTGGGAAAAATCAAGGGAATGATTTAATTAATTAAATATTAAATTGTCATAAGTCACTTTTTGGACATTTATATTTAATTAATTGGTTTAATTATTAAAGTGACTTTTATTAATGCGTTGATAAGATATTAAATAAAGACACTCGTGGAAAATAAATATAATTAAAAATTGAAAGGTGATGAAGAAATAAAAGGTGGTGAAAAGGAAATTATTATCATCTTTTGGAAATTTATTATCGAGAGAAATTGGAGAGCTTGGTTTATAGGTTCATGAAGCTTGAGGACGAAAACCCTTGGGTTTCACGGTGGATTGGACGAAAACCCAATACCATCTTGGGTGGATTCATCTCAGAGTTCACATGGAGTTTCAACGATCAGTCCAGAGAGTTATTGAAATTTGTGAAGTCTTTTCTCAAAGATAAATTTTAGAGGCTATATGGGATTAATCGCAAAAATGAGAATATGATGATATTTATAATAGACATATGATAAATCCAATACTATCCATATTTTGGGGTGCCATACATGTGATGCAGAGATTTGAAGTTTAAAATTATTATAATATTATTGCTAGTTGTATTCCATTTTAAATAACGTCATACCATTCCTAGTGAAGGAGCTATACCACACAAAAGGGGAGTCGTATATTAGGAAGGGTCGTGCAACATGCTCTAAGTAAATACTCGACGCCTATGAAATTTCATAACAGTTGTTGCTAAAGTGAATAAGACTCAGGAAAGATTCAATGCAAATTGGAGGATTGTAAGGTGACATGGACATGGTCTAAGGGTGCTGAAGTATTCAAATCCTCCTCAAACATTGGCGTTTTCCTCATGTAGCTACGTCTATTTCCTTTAGCTGTCGCACTATGGTTAAAGGTGCGTTAAACTTGAAAGGAGATTTATGAAGTCTACAAGCCTTAGAAAGAAGCCACAACATTTAAAGGATGGATATTTGTAATGTCCCCAAATTAGAGACATAAAATGTGCAGATTAAAATTTTGAATTTTAAAGATCGTTTGATAAAGAGCAATGAAAGATTGATGGAATAAGATAAATGAAGTGCATTGTTATCAACTAGTGCATAGCTAACATAATCTGATATGACTTATTACTCTTGATCGGAATAGATCTTTGCCTTGTTTCCCTCCCTAACCTTGTGGGATGGTAGATTTACTGTGCCAAGGGTGCGTGTACCATCTTGAGTTGGACACCCATAATAGTTTTTTGAGACATAATAATTGCTGCAAGCATCATTATTGGATAATCGAACATAATATATATATACATATTAATGTTCGTTATTCACATGCCTAATGTACGTATCAAATATCCTTATTTAGATATATTTATCAACCATCAGTTAGATATTCATCAATCCTAATATATTTAAATATATTTGTCAATCCTAATATATTTAAATATGTTTATAAAGCATCAACTGTTATTTAAATTATATCTGACCCTCATTAATAACTAAATTCATAATTGTTTTTAATAGTTCTTATTTCCTACATAAATAGTTATCAACCTGTTTAATGTAAACTTATGATAATACTTACCTTAGCCTGCTGCTCTTTATTTGTGATCAGATTTCAGTGAATATAATTCCCTTAGTCTGCTGCTCTCTGACAGAATATATTCTTTCTTTTCTTCTTCGATTAGAATAGGTTTCCCTCTTCTTATATCCACAAAAGGCTGTGAGACATACCCCTTCATCATACTCATTCCTCCAAGAGGCATGTCCATTTGTTAATGATCACAACTAATATTATCTTCTAATCATATAGGGGATAATTAATATTTAATAATATTACCCCTTAATATGATTGTTGATCTGCCTTTGAGTCTTTTCCTTTATTGTTAATGTATTACTGCTGCCCTCCAAAGATATTAGACTTTCTTACTTATTCGATTCTCTATTCTATGGTGTTTCCTTTCTAAGTGCCGATCCTTCTCCCCTCCTTTGTCTTGTTCTGATTTTTGCCCTATATATATTTTGTCTTGTTCCTTTGAGGTGGCCATTCGAATGGTCATGTCTTTTATTTAACCTCACTATTGTTTGATTATTGATCGCCGACTTCTTTTAATAAATGCTCTCCTTAATAACTTAAATCTGTCTTTTATTAACCACTGCCTAATATCTTCCTTTCTCTACCCCAAATCGATGCTGATCTGTTTTGGACTTATCTTCTTTTATAATCTGATTTGCCAACAGTCATAACCTTATTGCGTTGTTTATTCTTTGAGGGACATGCTTTTTTATAACTATCGTATTTCTTCCTTAATCGTGGCTTGTTGCTTATGAATTCAGAATTGACGCCAATGCTCTATGATTATTATTATTATTTATTTGATTAAGGCATAATCGTATTTAGTAGTTTCTTGTGAATAGTTTTATTATTATAATAATTACAATTAGTAATATTAATTGATCTATTTTGAATTATAATAATATAATTATAATATGATTTGTGATAATTAAAATTATAATAATCTTTAAATTGTGATTATTTATTTTCAAATCTTTGATATTTATTTTATTAGTTATTTGTATTTTAATATTTGATTTCTTATTTAACTTTAGTATTTATAGATTACAATGATTGTAATTATAATGATATTCAATATCCATCTTGTATTATCAATTTTATATTTATAATTATAATATTATATTTCAATTGTAATTACTTATTATTGCATTTTGATATTTATTGGACTTTGTTATTCAATGTTTCATATTTGGTGTTACAATTTCGGGGACATGACAATATTATTTGCACAACCATCGATTCCAAGCAAATTGCAGGTTAGCAAACTCAAACTATAAATAATGGAGTATTTTGTTAACAATAATAGCATCATTAATTTTGAAAGAAATTTATAAGTGGTTGTATTGATTTTTAATATTTGCATATTATTGCTCTTAGCATTTATATTATTGGAAGAATCATTATTTGAAAATATTGGCAATCCCAAACCGAGTGGTAAACCTTTAAGGACAACATAAGGCAAAACTGTTTGATGAAATGTCAGACCAATAAAATTGTGAAAAATTGCAAAGAAGTGGTGTTCATATGGTAGGGGGATCCTATAGAATGGGGCAGCTACCTATGAAAATTCCTTCACAAACCTCTTGTAGAACCCACACAAATCAAAGAAACCCTTAAGTTGTGAAAGAGTAGTAGGCGGAGGTCAATCAACAATAGCTCTAATTTTCTTTGGATCCACACACACACCCTTGGAGCTGATTATGTGACCAAGGTAAAGAAGCTTTGCCAATCTGAATCCACACTTAGATTCCTTGGCGAACAATGACTCCCTCTCAAGGATGCTTAGCACTTCTTCTAAGTGCCTCATGTCTCTTCCCATGTCTTACTGAATATCAAAATAGCATCAAAAAATATAAGAACAAACTTACAAAGTTGTTTGTTAAACACCCTTTTCATGCAAAATTGGAAAGTAGTTGGTGTATTGGTTAGGCCAAAAGGCAGAACCAAGAATTCATAGTGCCCGAAGTGACAACTAAAGGCAATCTTCTCCACATCCTCCTCACGGGCTTTGATTTGATGATAGCCCGACCTCAAATCAATCTTGGAGAAGTAGCAAGCACCATGCAACTCATCTATGAGCTCATCAATGTGTGGAATGGGATACCTGTTCTTGATTGTTTTCTTATTTAGAGCCTTGTAATCAATGCATATCCGCATTGTCCCATCTTTTTTATTAACCAACACTACTGAAGACACAAAAGGACTCTTACTTGGCTTAATGTGTCCCATGTCAAGAAGCTCCTTGATGGGAATTTCTATCTCATCTTTGTGCCTTTTCAGATGCTTGTAATGGGTAGTGATAATAGGTTTTGCACCCTCTTCCAACTCTATGACATGCTGAATACCTCTATTTGGAGATCTCCTTGGAGGTATGCTACCAAAGACTTTGTTGTGCTTGGATAACATAGCCTCTACATCAGGATGGTAACTCCTCTTCCGATGCTCTATAATTGTGGGCATGATAATGCATTCCTCTGCCCACTCTACTTGGTCATGTTTGATAAGTCTCTCCATTCGTTTGAAAGAGACTGTTTGTGGCCCACCATTCAACATGCCTCTAAGTGTGATCTTCTTACCACTTGCATCAATTTCATTTCCATGGTTTGCAAATTCATATAAAACTTCCCAATTGAATGTAGCCACTGCATACCAAGGACCACATTTGTATCTCCTATGCTCACTTGTATCTCCTATGCTCACCACATAGAAGTCATCTCTGATCTCATACTCACCCAATTGAATGCTCAAGTTTGGAATCTTCGTGGTGCATGTGAGGATGAATCCATCAGCTACCATCACAATCTTTTGTTTTGATTCCCCTTCTAGCTACAACCCCCTCATCAATAAAATTGTGTGTGGCGCTTGTATCAATGAGTGTCACTATCTGCTGTCTACATAACACTCCCTGAACTCTAACAGATCCAAATTTTTGAAAGCTAGAGAGTTGGGTAATTTTACCTTCACAACCCTGCTCCTTTTTAGACTCTTCAATTGAGCTTTCATCTTCACTTTCCCTTGAATCAGCTTGCTAGTCTGATTTTTTTGAAGCTGATTCATCAGCTGAAAAGTACTCAATCTGCTTAGCTTTTGCTTTAACAACACATTTATGAGATGGGTCCCATGGCTCCCTACATTGGAAACATAATTTTTTCCTTCCGAGTTCATTGAGTTGATATTTATCCAACCTAATGGACACATTTTTGGACTGATTGGAATCTTTTTGGTAATAGTTTTTGTCCTTATCCTTCTTATGTAAGAATCCCTTTGATTGAAATTTGTTTTTTGAAGTAGAAGACTCCATGTCCCTTGCTTCTTTGATTGCATTCTGTAATGTAGGTGGACTAAGTGCCTTAATCCAACCTCTCAATGAATTTGCTAGCCCATCTATAAATAAAACAATTAGCCTCTTTGAAATATCTGTTACCAAAACAGATAACCTCTTAAAATTAGCAATATAAGCATCAACAAAACCCCATTGCTTAAGCTGTGCCAACTCTTTAAAATGCAATTCGAGATCCTTTTTATCAAATCTATCAATCAAACTCTTAATGGACTCTGCATAAGAAGCAATCCGATCATGTGCAAAGTGACCATTGCATGATGCCACCACTTGTGAGCACTACCATCTAAATGTATAGCAGCATATTTAATAGCCCCATCCTCTGGCATTGGGTTGAACTGAAAATAAGTATCTAGCTTCCGCACCTAGGCCCTAGCTGTAGTCTTCCCAGATCCATCATAATAAGGAATTGATAGCTTACCAACCTTCCTTTGCAAGTCCTAATTATGTGGTCTACCACCCCTATATGGTCTATGATTTAATCTGATATCCATGTAGTCACAGAAAGACATTTCAGCCTGAAAATCAACACTTGAATCCCTCCAATTTTGTAAAATATGATCCTGCAACTCTTGTTGTGTAGGTTCATTTTTAGCTTGAAGATTATTTCTTGGAGGAAATTTAGTCATAAGAGGTCTAGAGTTGGCTGTTCTAGTCACAGTACATTGATTTACAACCTTATTATTGACTGATCCATCCCCATTTCCATTGTTTCTTTCATGGCTATTGTTCCCACCATTGTTATTATTATTGTCCATCATATGTTGAGTCATTAGTGTTCACATCTAAGCTATATTCTGCTGCAGCTCATGTTGTCCTCTAGCAAAATTATTCAAGATTTCTCTTTGTACTTGGTTCCCCATGCTCTCTATCACCCATATTTACTGATGAAACACACACTTATATTGAGAGGGGGGGTGAATTGGTATAGATTAAAACTTTACTCCTTAACTCAATCAAGCATAGCAATATTGCTTCAAGCCCTAATTATCCATAGCAATATTATTCATGCAAGATGTAGCAATTTGAGAACATGCACAAGAGACACACAATTTTACATGGAAACCCTTACGGGAGAAAACGTATGGCAAAATCTTGTTTGTATTAATCTTCTTACAAAAATTTTTAGGCACCAACCAATTGGAGACTCCAATCCCCACCACTGAGCACCAACTCAGCAAGAGACTCCAATCTCTTCAACAATGGGCTCCAACCTCATGATCTCTTCAAGTAGGAAGCTCCAACCTCCACAAGAACAATATTAATAAGTTTAACTTGCCACTCCTCAGATCTTCCCTAATGCCTTCTCACAAATCTGCCAAAAACTTCCTCTCACAAATCTGCCAAAAACTTCCTCACACAAATCTGCAATATAGTCTTCACAAAAGTTGGCAATAATATCTTCTCAAACTAGGCAATAATGTCTTCTCAAAATCGGCAACAATGTCTTCACATATTTTGCAACAATGTCCTCATAAAATCTGCAATAATGTTTTCATAAGATCTGCTCATAAATCGCTATGGTCTTGCTTGTGTCACTAGCTCTCCTTTCACAAATTCACTTCTGTAAATCTGCTCACATATATCTTATAGATTTGCTTGAATAACTTTTCATTTCCGCTCTTCATACAAAAATGTTCCTTGAATTCGATTGATTAATAAAACCCTCTCACAACCTCTTATTTATACCTCTCAAAATGCCTCTTCACTCAAAAAGGGTGACTCTTCGAAAGGGGTCAGCCCAACAACTAATAATAATTTTTATTTATTTTATTTTTACTCTCCAAGGTGGGGTGCACCTCTCCAAGGGGGGTCAGCCCCTATAATAAATTTAAATTGCCCTTTTTTTAGTTTCCTTTTGGGCGCCACTATGAGGGGAGTCGACCCAATAAATATTTATTATTATTTTTTTATTTTGTTTCTCAATTTGGCTGCAAGTTTGGATGAGGTCGGCCAACACTTATGGGTACAAAAAACTGGAATAAACACACTATGGAGGTCAGCCAGAAAATCCACCTAAATATTTCATGAGTCTTCAGAATCTCCTTTGACATCAATGACAACAATATTTCCAACATTTACTTCAACCTATTCAACACCTACTAAGGGATCAATACCACTATCTTTGGGGGAATCCTGATGTATTCCAAGGATACTTGAGATAGTTTCTCCCTTTGGAATTTGAGGGAGTTGCCACTGGGTTTTCTTTTGTCCTCTGTTAAAATATCTCTGTTCTCTTTCACTCATAGAGGGTACTGCAACTTAGTGAGCTTGTTCAACATAGGCTGGCAGGAATAACCAGCTTTGATACCATTGTAATGGACACCCTTTAAATTTTGCAATCTTCCCACTGTTTGGTATGCAAGCATTTGGTCATAGTTTGTATGCAATAGTTTTTATTTATTTATTATTATTCTGAACTTTGGTTTGAAAACACTTGGAAATTTATACAAATATTTCAGACATATTTCCCATACAAATTACGTTCATAGATATTTGAAAAATATAACAACAGTGATATTAATTCATTCACACAAGAAATAATCTAATTGTTGAAATAGTGGCATTAAAAATTATTTTTAAATAACCTGGAAACACTTATAGTAATTTTTTCTGACCTTTCATTAATTAACATAATTAACATTGAACTGCTCCCAGCTGTCTAACTCCAACTGCCTATCACCCAACTCCTACCAACAACTCTTCCCAATGTTTGTATGATTCTCCTTAATTGGTACAACGCCTTCCCAAAATTCTTCGATAGAGATTTCAAATAATATTAACTCCTTTTCTGTAATCACGTGGCCTATGTTGACCAACATCGATGCGTTGAACTGTACAAGCCCACGTCAAATGTTTATTAAATTCATTAATCTTTTTTTGCATCAAATTTCCTTGTATGGCATGGGTATGACACTTCTTTTTCAGTTTTGAATTTGCTGAGTGACTTTGGACTCATTAAATGAGTTGTACGAAATGTGTGATGCTACCATATAGCATGCGATTTCATTTTTGGAGATTCACAATTTCTCTAATTTGAGACAGCAAAATAAACCTCCGTTTATCAACCCCTTTCAAGATAGAATAGCTTCAAATAACCAAAGTAATTATTTGTCTTAGCTTCCAAAAACTTGTAAGATCCCTTTTTCTTGTAATGGTACGGCCTACTTGTGATGGATGTATGTCCAGAGAAATAAAAAACCTTGAGCCTTTGAAATATTAACACCATAAAATCTCTGAAAAAAAACAAATTGAATACTAGCATAGTCCTTGTTTGAAATTGTCAACAATCACCCAGGAAGACTCTTTCACCTTCGAAGATGATATTCTTCATGAAGGATTTCGTCTTCACGAAGTTCTAAAAAAAACCAGTAGCAAAACCTCTTTTCCGAAAATTCCCGCATATTTTGAAAAATGAGCTCAAAACACTTTTACTCTTCTTTCCATAACTGCCACGCCATTTCTTGGGAAAATAAACTTTTACTTTAATTTTAAATTTCCTTATATCTCCCATTTGGATGCCAACATTTAAAAAAGCATTAACTTCACTTTTTAATTTTACTTTATGTCTCCCCCAGGCGACTCTTTGTAAAGTCCCCTTGAATAATTTGATAAATTATGATATTGCTATCAGGATTCAACCGTGTAGTTTTCGAGTCAAACTCATTGACCCATGATTCATGAGTAGTGGTTCACAAGAACCCATCTCTCATGATAATGAATGGTCCACTTAGCACTCATTGCATCTAGGTGATGCTCACAGAGGTGAAGCATTGGTCCGTCCCGGGAGGTCACCCATCCCAGTATTGCTCCAGCTCAAGCGCGCTTAACCACGGAGTTTCCCCCAAGGTTAAGCTCACTTAGCTTGCTACCCCATTTGCAAAACCTTCAGCAAGTGTTGTGCCTTATGAACCATTCATTATCATTATAGAGACCCTTTAGCTCATCAATTGATAAGTAGGAGGTTTCTTCCACAGCCTGTCAAATTATGATATTGCTATCAGGATTCAACCGTGTAGTTTTCGAGTCAAACTCATTGACCCATGATTCATGAGTAGTGGTTCACAAGAACCCATCTCTCATGATAATGAATGGTCCACTTAGCACTCATTGCATCTAGGTGATGCTCACAGAGGTGAGGGACGGACCAATGCTTCAGGCTTGTTTAGGGTCAAATTGAGTTGGCAAATTGAAATCTGAGCTTGGCATTGCAATTAGGAGGCTTTGGGCAGGCTCCCATTAAATTTTCATTGAATTCTGGCAACTTACTATTTTTAGTAAGTACTTAATTTGGAGTCTTTTCCTTAGAATTTTGGAATTCTGACTGCTCCACCACATTCAGGACACTTCAAAGTACTCACATGCAAAATTTGAACAGATTTGGACAACTTGCTATTTTTAGCAATTCTGGCTTTAGAGGTAGTTTTTAGGGTTTGCATGTATGATTTCTCAATGCATGTTAGGATAGTCTTTCTGGGTTTTTCAAGAGCTTCGTAGTGATATAACATGCAAGTCAAAATGATGACTTGCTATTTTTAGCAGGTGCTCGCATGTGGACCAGTTTTCTGGGTTTTTTGAGATCTCCCGGGCAATATGACATGCAAATGCATCCAGCGGTTGGATGATCACTCTTCAGGCACTTACTATTTTTAGCAAGTTCACTCCAGCAGCTCCCCAACACTTCAGTTTCACGAACAGAGCGACATGCAACAAAAATGGGGTCAAATGGAGGTCATTTGAGGCACATGCAAGTCAAATTAGGGTTTCCAACTTTGGTGCCTAAAAAGAGGGGCAAAACTTGGGAAAAGTGAAAAACTGATGTATCCCATCACGATCAACATCCTTCAAGCAGTCTACTGGTAAAATTTGAGCGCAATCCGAGCACTTATTATTTATAGTAAGTCACCCCCAGAACAAGGTTAAAAATAGTAGGTCAGCACAAGGGGCAGGTGTGAACAAGTCAAACAAGTCAAACAAGTCATGAGGGTCATGCTTGGCAAATTTCAAGTCAATAAGAGTTGCAGAGGTCCGGAAATCAAAAGGTTACTAAAAATAGAAAATGACGGCGAGCAGGCTGAAAAATTGGCCAAGTATCCGAGAGCCACCTCCAGAGGTCTCCTTAGCACTTAAGATGAAAATTCTAAGGCATGCAAGTTAAACTGGAAGGAGACCCCTTGAAATGCGCCCAAGCTCCAGGAAGATGAGTTGAAAATCTTCCAAGGTGTTGAAAATGGGAGCCACCCCCTTCATATGCGCCCAAGCAAGGAGTGAGGTGAGAAATTAATCAAGTGAAGAAAATGGAAGTATACACCGTCAAATGCGCCCTCAAGGTGGCTAGAGGCATGGGAAAATTCTAAGTTGTGAAAATAGAAGTAGCCCCTCTCAAATGCGTCCTCAAGGAAGTGGAGAAGCATGAAAATATTTCTAAGGCATTGGAAATAAAAGCTTAACCTTTCAAATGCGCCCTCAAGCTATGAGTATGAGGTGAGAAATTTTCTAAGTGGTGAAATTAAAAGCAGACACTCCCATATGCGCCCATGGTGAGAGAGGGAAATGTTGAAGAAATTTCTAAGTACCAAAATGAAAGTTTCCCCCCTCAAAATGTGCCCAAGGTTGAAAGGACAGGACTTAGAAATTTTCTAAGTCATGCAAAGTGGAGGCACCACTAGGGAGATGCGCCCAAGTGGAGAAGTGATGTGAAATTATTCTAAGGCATTGAGAATATAAAAGCTTGACCCCCTAAATGCGCCCAAGTTGAGAAGAGGTGCAAGGAAATTTTCTAAGTAAGAAAACATGAAGTCCAACCCCCCCAAATGCGCCCTTGGCATGAAGTGGAAGTGTTGAAAAAGATTGTAAGTATAAAATGGAAGCTCATCCTCTAGAATGCGCCCTCAAGAAGATAGAGACTTGAGAATTTTTCTAATGGAAGCTACACACTCCAAATGCGCCCAAGGAGGAAACTGGATGATTGAAAATTTGCTAAGGCATGAAACTTGAAGTAGGCCCCTCCAAATGCGCCCTAGGGAGAGTATGAAGGCATGAAAAGGTTCTAAGTATAACAAATGAAAGTAGACCCTCCTAAATGCGCCCATCATGGGGTAGGAAATGCAAAAAATTTACTAAGGCATGGAAGATGAAAGCATAAGGGCCTAAATGCGCCCAAGGAAGGAGTTGGATAAAAAAATGGCTAAGGCAATGAAAATGAAACTACAACCCCTCAGATGCGCCCTAGGATGCTCAAGTGGAGATTGTCTAAGGGGTGAAACAAAGGCACAAGAGGTGATATGTGCCTAGAGGAGGTAGATGAATTGAAGGAATTTCTAAGGTATGAAAATGAAAGCTCAAGCCTTCATATACGCCCAGGGGTCTAAAAGAGAATCAAATGTTTTCTAAGGCATGAAATAGAATGCCAAGGGGTCAAAATGCGCCCAAGATGGTATGAGGTTGAGGAGTATTTTCTAAGGCTTGGAAACTTGATGTGAGCCCTCCCAAGTGCGCCCAAGGCAGGTAAGAAGGGGAAAAGAAAGTGAAAATTCTCTAAGGCATTAAAACTTGGTGCAAAGGGTAAGGAAATGCGCCCAAGCAAGGTGAACAAGATGCTAAAAAGTTTCTAAGGCAAGAAACATGTGAGAGAAATCAAATATTTTCTAAGGCAGGAATGTGAAAACCAAAGGGAGGTGGAATGAAATAGGTGGAAAAGGATTCTAAGGTGTTGCAAAATCAAAGAGGACCCCCTCCAAATGTGCTCATGAAGAACGAATGAGGGTCATTAAAAAATTTCTAAGGAAAGGGAAAATAAAACTCCAAACATAAGGTGGTAGATGCGCCCTTGAAAAAGGCCTTATGAAATGAATGCACAAGTCTCTAGATGCGCCCATGATGAAAAATTATGCTAGAGAAAAATGATGAATTTTATCAGATCCAGAGATCAAGCAGACCTTGGAAATCAAAACATGGGAATTAGGTAAGTGAAGTGAATTTATACTATAAGTGTTCTGATGCTCTTCTTTTGTTTGTTTTACGGGATGAACACCGGGACCAAGACATTATGACTTGAGGTGATAGAGCAAGACAACGTTATAACCTTGGAAGGGGATAAAGTTACACATTTCAAACTCCAAGATTAATGTCTCATATGTACCCAACTCAGGTAGGCAGGTGGCAAGGAAGAAATGGGCGATTCCAAGGCAAGAAAATCCTTCAAGATCAGGATGGAGGAAGTAATAAAAGCCAAGCATTAAAGATCATCTTCAAGCACTAAAACGTCCTCAAGGCTAAGGAAGATGAATGAGCGAAAACCTCAATGTTAAAGAGTGACAGCAGGATTGATTGAAGAACAAAGTGGAGGAATTCTTCTTAAGTGTGAAGTCCCTCTCCGGCGATATCAGAAGCTGTGATGATCAGATTGATCAAGTTTGCAGTCAAAGAGAAGAGCAGTGGGAACGCGTTTTTGGATGAGAATCTTCTGGAAGATGGTGATGAACATCACTTGCTCATTATGATTCCTGCAGAGGAGTGGAGAATCTTCTTCACATTTATTACCCCACTCCTCTTTGTGGCGGTTTTTAAGGCAAAACCTTGACTAGGGCTTAAGTGGCTCAATTTGAGCCCTTCATTGTAATTGAATTTGAGCTGTCCGTTGGACTTGGCCAACTATAAAAGAGGCATCCCCCCTCATTTGTAATTCATTAGATAGATTAGACATTAAAGATTAGAATAGAGGAGAGAATAACATAAGGAGTAGAGCATAGAAGTTAGCATAGATTGTTAGCATAGATTGAGGAGGAAGGAAAGTTTTCCATTTGAATACTTTGTAAGAAGTTGTTGTGAACACTGTCATAATATAAAGAGTTATCATTGCTTGATGGTTCCATCTTTTGTTGTGGGTAGCTAGCGAGGCTTCTTCGTCTTTCCAATTCACTTAGAATCATAAAGTAGCTTAAAGTAAAGTAGATTTCATTTCATGCATGTGGTTGGTAGCTGTGGAATGTGGTGTTTGATTTTAAGCAAGCTTCGTTTATCCATACCACTAGCGGGCTCACTGACGGTGGGTTCGTCTTGCGTGGTCAACTGGAACATTGTGAACTTAACTTCAATTGCGGTTCATATGTTGGTATGCGTTGTTGTGATGGTACCTGCGTGTTGAGTTGTGGTTTGAATATCTCTCATTATTCCTTTGAAGATTGCATCGGCTTTGTGAAAGTTGTCCGAAGTGAGGCGAAGTAGAACTTGGTTTAAGCTTGCAAGAATTGGTCTCCGCATCCCGCATTTAGAATAGATAGTAGAATCTCTCGTCCCTATCCTTTTAATTTCAATACTTTCTTGGTTAGCTTAGGAAACCCGAGCATCATCGATAAATCTTTCGTGTCTTGCAAGTTCTTCTCCTCGATCGAACAATTGTGTAAGTCCCCTTGAAATAACCAACATATCACATCAAGCCAATTGAGACTATCCACTGCATGAAGGAACCTTGGAGTTGAATGCATGATCTTTCTAACAATCTTAGCATGCAAAATACTTTGTTCAAGAAAGGATAGAGTAATCGTTGGGAAACTTTATTCTGTGTTGGTGAGGTCATAAAACGCCCGTCAACACTACCATTGTAAAACTATAAAACTTAACTGTAATTTTTAATGTAATAAAAACTATTACCCAACACATCATCTCCTCCTAGCTATCTCAGGTATTCTTCAAATTCCTCATCAGGTGCTAAGCGAACATCAAAGGCTCTTGCAATTGATCCTTGCTCCACCACACAATGTTTTCACTTGACTATCATGGTTGTGGCCACTTATTTGTGAATTGGTTTCAACCAACAAAGAATGTAGGTGTGCAACATGCTTAGCATGATATGCCCTACATTCAAGAGCAAAATTGAGATCCACATGGCATCAAACTGAGCACATGACATGTGCTAATAAATTAATATTTTGAATTTGCCTTCTTAGCGTCTTTACAACATATGACTTCTCAATGCTTCCATGTTCCTCAACAATCAAATCGACTTTATTGAGGAGAATGCCATCTAAAATGCTATCTGCAAAAATGCTTTAGAAGTTTACTAGACTCACGCTGCTCACTAAGTTGCAAATGAAAATTTCCGGCATCAACTCAAGCAACAAACAACTAGATGATCAAAGTGCGATTAGCACTTGGAGAAAGAGAAAGGAATCGACAAAGATGTTGATGTTAGTATTGGTGACTTAGTTCTTCTTGAGTTTTCGCTCCAAATGTGCAGCGACACATATCATTCCCAGAGGCCTTTGTGGAAAGAATACACTTGAAGGTATTATCTTCGATTCCGTCACTCTCTCAGTACATCCATTGAGTTAGCTCAGGTACAATTATAGCGTAGTTTTGCTGCATCCCTCTAGATTTCAAAGAAATGAATTCCATAAAATTTGTATACATGCAAAGAATAGCAAAGACTCCTTGTAGGGTTGCAGAGATGAGCATGAGCTAGGTGTGTAGAATTAAATTAGGGGTTAGCAACTCAACTTCTTTTGCATGGTGCTCAAAAGACATAAGGAAGCTATAGTGGCCTTCGCCCTGCCGCTTGCTTGATGTTTGGCTCACTTTCACCTCGTATCTACAAAACAATTCTAAATTGAAAGCTTTGTATGCAATGATTGCACATCGAACCTTCCAATTCTATTGACAATATAAGCATATGACACATTTCATCAGCCTTATGAAATAATTTTAAACCAATTAAGAAATTTGAATAAGTATAGAGATCAGAGGATAGACTAGATCCACATTTGGATTTGTATCTATCAAGCCAAACCCCACTTTCTGCCAATTGACAATAAAGAATATCTTTGAAGGCTAGAAAATATGTAGATGTTACAAATAGTAGAAAACCTAAGATACTAGCTGGTGCAACATTCCCAAGTAACACATCTACCAAATACTAGAATGATGCTTTGATACCGTATCAGAGATTTTGGGCAGAAATATAGAAGCATGCAAAGATTTTACACAAATAATATGGTGCTTTTCTTCTTTTTGATTCAATACATTTGCATATATATAGGATTTACGTATCCTATATCATAGGAGGGTTATTCTATCTCCTATAGCCACTCTATATTTGTAAGTTGTTAAAGCAACTCAATACAAGCAATTATTTGTACAATTTTGATATATTATCCTGCACATGATATTTAACAAACTATGACAAACCTAATGATGTAATATTCCTAACAAATAGTAGGTCGTGTTTGATGATGGAAACACTTGTCTACTATTTTAAGACCAACTATATATTTTTTACATAAACTCTCATAGGTAAAAGTAAAGTAATTGTTTTTAAAAATCATACTTATTTTTTTATAATTGGATTTTTTTAATGTATTATGTTTATTTCTAATCTTTATGCACTATATTTGACATACAATAACAAAATCAAATTTTCTTGTTTTTTCGAATATAATAGTCTTTTTTAGCTACCCAAGTTTTTTCCATTTTAAATTTAATTAATTTAATTCCATTTACACTTTTGCTACATTGTGTCAATGCCATGTAATGGAATGCTACTATTTGTAATTTAGAAGGTTTTGAGGTGATCCACTTGAATCACTAACTATAAATAGAGAAAAATTCTACAATAGAGATATCAATAGATGGATGTGTGTGTGTATATATATACACATAGACACACACGTGCACACACAAGATAGAGTAGGAGATATAGCAGATAGATAAGCAATGGATTTAGTTTGTTAACTTTGAGCATTCTTGCATAGAGCCATATAATATTGAGCAATGTAAAAATTGGTTCAAGTATAATAGAAGATGTTTGTTGCAAGTATGTGCAGTTTATGTTGTCATTGATGTCAAAAGATCTATGTTGTTGCATTGATGTCAACCTTGGTGATGCTTTGATTAGTTGCATTATGTTGTTATTAGTAGTATCATTGTTGTCAACCTCTAGTGTTGCTTTGATGAGCATGTGTGTGGTTGAGTTGCTATGTTGTAGGCGGTTTGGTTGTGATGAAAGTGTTGCAGATGATGAGAATGTGTTTGTGGTGCTTGGTTTCCAAGCACTTTTGAGAAAATTTGAATAAAAGAGAAAACAGTGTGGTTGAGAGGTGTTCAGTGTAGTAGAGTAGTGATCTAGTTCTGCTCTGCATTTCTTCATGGTTGAAGATCTACTTGTGCAGTTCGGATATATTGATCAGAGGTGTTATATCTAGAATTTCAGGTTCTGGGTCATTATGCAAAGAAAGTTGTGTTGACCAATATGTGAATAGTGTATTGTAGTGATGTTTGGGAGAAATGGTTTTGCTCCTCATTTCTCCGCAGTTTGGTTTCTGGTCTTGCGGTTTTGGAAGTGCGCTTATATTGCTCATATCGATCTTTAGTCCGAGTTGTTCGAAGTTTGGTACTCTGTAAGGTTGGATTCATGTGTTATAGTATGAGGAAAGTTAACTAGGTGTACAGGATGAGTATGTTCTTTAGGTGAAATTTGTTGCGAAGGAATTTGTTGGACTTCAGGGTGTTTATGGAATATTCTAGATTGTGCTCAAGTGATGTATGTTGCTTGCGAGTTGTTTTTGGATCAAAGGAAGCATGTACTTAAATGTTCAATTGTGTTTACACAGGTTCGATCAACCTTGGGTGTTTACACTAATTGCGGATATGCTTTGGTGTTTGTGGAAGAGTGGTATGGCGTGTATGTGTGTATTTGGGTCCGAGTTAAGGTGTGTTGTCTGCTTTCATTCTTTCCACCGTGGGAATGCTTATTGCCGACCTAATTTGAGTTTGCATGGTTGAGGTGCATAGCCGACCTTGTCAATTGTTTTCAAGGTTGTGGATGGTATAAATAAGTGTCGAGTTGATGGAGAATTGTGGAATGGTGTGTATGATGCGAAGTCCAAAGTTGTGAAGTGCGAAATGCAGTGCAAGCTTTAATGTGTTAGACTACTGGAAGTAGTGAGCAAAAGGTGTCTACATCTTTTAGAGAGGCTACGGATGTACTGGTGATGTTGTGGTGGATTTTTTTGTTGCTTTGAGATGGATTTCTCTTTGTAACAATCTTCTTTCTTCTTCTTTCTAATTTGGAAGTGAACCCTTCTTTTCTTTTGGGCAGTGAACGCTCCGACAGTGAGCCTATTGTATTTGGTGTTGCAATTACTTTATATTGTGAGCTAATCCTCATTGTGGTTTTTCCCTTTTTGGGTTTTTCACGTAAATTTGGTGTTCTAATGTGGTTGGATGTGTTTGCATTATTGTTTCTCATATTTACTTTCTGCTAATGCATGGTAAGGGTTTAAATGGTTGTTAAGGGTTTAAGGACTAATGCAGATTTGAATGTTAAAGAGGGTTTTAATGTACAACCGATTCTCCCCTTCCCCGCCTCCCCCCCTTCTCAATTGTCTTGTGCATTCAACAATATCTTGTGCTAATTCCTTTGTGTTAAGTATGTTTTTAAATGAGTTTAATGATGGTTGGTAATTAACCGAAGCATGCTAAGTATAACTAAACTCGCACATATAACCATTTCCATCCTTGTAACTTCTCACATGGTAACAATACAATCCCAGTTCTTCAAATACATCCTTGCAAGGTGTTGTGCTTTGGGTGAGCGCTTAGGTCTCTCTTAGATTGGAGTGATAGGTCAGTGTGGCATTTCCTAGTAGTCTAGGGTGGCCGTTTGCTACATAGGACAAAAGAATGAGTGCCTGTGTAGTTGTTTCAAAAAAAAACCAACAATACCACACCTAGTTGAAGTCAAAGTTAATTGAGTGTGGGTGGATTGCAGCTTGGGGATAATCTTCTTAGGTGTATTCTAGTCATAGATGGATTTTCAATCAATAGAAATGTCAGTCATGATATTAAACACATAATAACAACAAAGTGGCACCATATGCAAGGATAAAGGGAATATAGAAATAGGATAGGGGCTTTTAATCCATAAAATTGCATATTTAGGTCATGCATTGAAGCAATGTTTTTATTTGTCAACGACTCCTAGAAATATCAACTTTTATTAGATTATCTAACCAGTGATTGTTCTATATTGATTTCAAATGTTCTTCCTTAGCCTCTTACCATCAACGAAATAGAACAAAGATTGAAGCATATATGGAATGTTGTTCTATTGGTAAACCTTTTATCACTTGAAAGTAGACATCACAATCTACATAAAATTGTGTTGTATTTGGATTCTTTGTTAGGGGTAAAGTTTATTTTTCACAAATTTATTGTCATGGTCCCTTTTCAGGATTAGATCCATGAAGAAGGCCTCTAGCCTATCCCCTTTTCCCGTAGGCTAAAGGATAGAACAAGGGAAATAAAAATAAGAAAGTGGGCCTGATCATTTCATTTTCAAAGAGGCCAGTTATATATTATTTGAGGTCCTATGTAATGTTAATTTTTTTTTTTTTACACTCGTTCAAAATGTATTTCCAAAAGGGACCTTTGGATGTGGTTTAAAAGTATTTTTAAATACTTGGAGGGGAAAAAACAAAATAAATAAAAGATAAATAAAATAGAGGGCCTGAAGAAAAGTGCCTATAAAAGAGAAGTCAAGGCTGAGATCAAATCATCCATTGTCATCATTTTGAATTTGAATTTCAAATTAGAGCTCTCAAGGATGGAAACCCTTGGTTGGCAAATTTCTGGACGAAAGAAAAAAATTAAATAAAAAATTCCAGACGATGAAAACCCTCTTGGAATCTGTTCAAATTTGAGGATGAAAACCCTCATCTCCAATTGGGCGATTCTACCTCAAGGATCACATTTGGGCTTATTAGTATTCATGTGTGCAAACAAATTATTTCACATTATCAAATCAGCATTTTGGCTGGGTTTCAAGTTTGCATGTTGTTACTACAGTTCAACTACAGTACATGTGCTGATATTATTATTATTTGGCATTATTTGGAGTTTTCAGTCATCATTGTTGCAAGAAAATTATTATAGCAGCAATTTTATTAAGGCTTTGAAATCCATTTACTGCTGTGCCTATTTGTATTCAGTGATTAGCTTGAGAGGCAAAATTGATATCGTTATTGCAGATCTGCCGCTGTACGGTCAGAGTTATATTCATCCTTGAAATTATTGGTATTGAAATTTAAATTACTGTCCTTCTATATTATATATGTCTGTATTTATGCTTTTCACTACTGTTATTATTGCATTTGTTGGCTATTATTTGATCTCAGACCTGACCTGACTTGGGTTTGGGTTGAATATTGAGGTTAGAACATGTCACTGACTGCTGCATGTTAATCGCTGGATTAGGTTATTTTGATTGCAATTTATACTGATCATTAATGCTGTCATTTAACTGCCACCATTTATTTTGAATGTTACTTACCTATTTCAAGTACTTCGCTGCTGTAGTGCATTCCTTATTGTTCGCAGCTTAATACTATATTTAATATCAGTCTTGAATGTTTCCAGAATTGGAGATCTTCCATTATTTTATCACCAGTATTTGCTGTCTTACTACACTGACGACCTGAACTGCTATGATCAATATTTTATGAGGGTTTCGGATCTGTTTTGGCATCATTAATCAAATCAGCTGTATGAGGTTTTAGATTTATATTCTGACATTATTTGTTACTGAACAGCATTCAGTAAGAGTTTGGTTTATACTTCCATTATTCGTTTTCAGTTTAATATCACCAGAAAAAAACACAAAATTCCATATATTTCTTGGGTTAGTCACATATTACACTTCAAGTCTGCAAGTAAACTTCAAATTTGAAATTTGTTAGCATTCATTTTCATCTTCTTCATAGCATTAATTACCTAGGGTTTGATTATACTTACTTTCAGCTTAATTTTCAGTCTTTGCCTTAACCGAAATACAAAAAAATCATATTTTCTTAAAATTATATAAAAAGGGACATTACATTTTATGTTTACTATGCAATGACTTATTGAGAGTTCCGGTGGTATTCCAAATCTACAATCCTGCTGAGTTTAATGTAATTGCTGATTGAACTCTGGCGATGCAGTTATAGGTTGTACATGATACTTCAAATTACCAAATATTGTGTTTAATTATCAACATCTTTTTATGATCCTTACGGTAAAAGTTATCTCTGGCATTGGCAATTCTCTGTGACATACTTTGGTATTCTTTTCTTTTAGTTCATCTTAATTTTAATGCTGGTGTCTGTTGATGTTTGCAGCTTCAGTTGACCTACTTCCAGGCTTGTATGCTTCATAAAGAAAATAAATTAAATGTAGCTATGGCTATTTAATTTATGTGTTCGACTTGAGATGTGAAGAGGCGCTTCACAAATGGATGATTATAAAATATCATTTATATTTTTAATGATTAATAATTAATTATAAATTGGGGCCGACCATTAGAAGAGGCACAAATTTTAATGAGACACGTCTTCTTGTTTTGGAGGCCGACCTCTTGTTGGAGAAGTCGCATCCCTTCATGGATAAATGTATAAATACAAGTTGAGGATCATTCATCAAGACAAGTTCAATCATGATAATCACATATCAAGAGAAGTTCACACTTACAGCAGATCGACTTCAAGGAGAATCACATCATTTATCTATTGCATCTATGAGAGGTGCTCTTATTTATTGTATCAAATTGGCATTGTGTTGTGCCTGAGTTGTAAGCAGATTTCTGCTCTTATTCTCTCAATATATTAGAGATATTTGGCTGGGTTTTTCTCCCTCAGGTTTGGAGGGTTTTCCCAGGGTATCTTGCTGCGTCTATTGTCTTATGTGCTGCATTTTCTAATTACTTTTAGTATTGAATTATCTGATCATAAAACTAACATGGTATTAGAGTGGGTTTGAAGAAGATCTTGATCAGATTTAGTCTTGCAGCGATACTCTTTATTCTCTTTCTCACCCTTGATCACATCTATCTCTTCATCAAGATGGTAAACGGACTCAAGATTGAGGACAAACTTGAGGGAGCAACAAATTTCACATCTTGGAGATTCAAAATTATGCTCACCTTGGAGGAAAATGAATTGGCTGAGTTCGTGGAGAGCAAAGTCCCTGAGCTTACTGATGAGGAAGAGAAGATTCAATGGAAGAAGAAAGATACTAAGGCGAAGAAGATGTTAGTTGATTCCGTGAAGGACCATATTGTTCCAATCAACTCTAAGTTGAAGATAGCAAGAGAGATGCTTAAGTCTTTGGAGGAGATGTATGAGATCAAGAACACAAGTCGTGCACTTGCATTAAAGCAACAACTTCATCATGTTAAGATGGTGGAAGGAGAATTTGTCATCGCTTACTTTATGAAGATTCCCGAATTGAGAGATCAACTCTCTACCATTGGTCATATTGTTGATGACAAGGATTTGACCATGTTGGCTCTTAATGGTCTTCCTTCATCTTGGGAGTCTTATATTCAAGGAATCAGTGTGAGATCAAAACTTCAAGTTTGATCGTTTGAGGGCAGATTGTATTCAAGAAGAGTCTAGGTTGGTTGCGAGAGGTATTGGTCAAAGCTCTACAAATGAAGACATTCATGTTCTTGCCGCACGTTCCTCAAAGAAGAAAGGGAAAGAAGGAAAGAAAGGATATTTCAAGCAGAATAGGGATAAAGGTTCTGATGGTGCTCCCACATTTAAGAAGAAGTGGGACCTTTCTCGTGTTAAATGTTTTATATGTGACAAGTTTGGTCACTATGCACAGGATTGCCCAACCAGGCCTAATCAACATGCTTCATTTGTAGATGTGGATGAGATCTCTCCTCAAAATGATTCTAGGGAATTTCTATTCTAAGTCATGGGCCTGTGTTAAAGCCGTGAAGGTTGTGTATTGATCTGAGCGCAAGAGCAGCGTATCTTACTATGTCCAGTATTTGCACCCATCAATATTTAAAGAGATAAGTATTCGTTGCTTTGTTTGAAATCACCCTTCTAGGCTAAAATTTAGTTTGCTAAGTTGTGCAAATCTGACCTTGGTTATTTGAATCATGTGTGTTTAGTAAAAATCGTGGTTTCTCTTGAATAGTGATCACTGGGACAAGATCCCTTTGAGATACCACCATTCTTTGCAAATTGTGAAGATCTCTGAGTGTGACTCTGAGATGAAAAGGGAACTGCAACTTCGTTGTGATTAGATGACCACATCGATAACATTCTCTTCGTGCATGAACTATGTTGGTGCCTTGAGAGGCCTGATTCTATGTTGTATATGCTAGCTGCATAATATATAATCAATCATTATTATTAATCCTTAAAATGCAGATTGGATCGAGAAGCAAATGAATGATGAATTATTTATCTGGGATTATTTAAGGAGATTCTGATGAGATAAGTATTTCATGTTCATGAATTCCTCATGTAGTTATTAATTCATGCTATAACATTGAGATAGTTCCAACATTGGTGTTTCTCTTCAGAATAATTGAGTTCTTTGAACTAGTAGTAATCTCTCCTTAATGTCTTCAGGATGGACCAAGAAGCGTAAGAGATTGCTTCCAAGAGAAGAAGAGCTTGATGCATCATGTAGGCTGAAGCATGGAGACTCATCTTGCAGCCATGGGACGGAGTTGGTGGTTGAAGACATCTCTCGAAAAGGAAGAACCTATTCAGGTTGTCATTGTGATTAGTCTTTTCGAAGAGGAGAAATTAATCTTCAGAGGGAGTACTGTGACTCACGGAGTAGAAGTTGCAAGGCCTAATGCTAAATCCTTGAAAATCCTCTTCAACAGTTGAGATAAGAATTGCTCATAACAGTCAACCTAGATTTAACATTGGTAGCTCCGCAAACCTATTCTGAATAGAGTGATTTGGGATGAGGTTGACGAGGACAACCTTGAATCTCTGCAGATTCAGAGGGAGTCTACTGAACTTGAAGAAAATGCTTGGAAGAAGCCGGATGGGATTGTTCTAAGTCAAGGGAAGTATTCTATTGCCGTCTTGAAGAGATTTCGTATGATGGATTGCAAATCCATGGAAACCAACTTTCAGAAGCTTAAGGAGGCTGCAACTAGTTTAGATCTGGTGGATCCTACTATGTACAGGCAATTAATTGGATCCTTGATGTATCTAGTCAATACTAGACCAGATATTTGCTATGCAGTGAGTGCACTTAGGCAAATACATCTAGTTGCAACAAAGCATATCCTAAGATACTTGCGTGGCACAGTTGGATATGGCTTGAGATATTTTTCTGGTGTAGACTTGAAGTTGCATGGAAATATTGATTCCGATTGGGGAGGGTGTGTCACTGATTGGAAGAGCACCTCTGGATGTTGTTTCAGTTTGGAGTCTGCGATGATCTCCTGGTGTAGCAGAAAGCAGTCTTCAGTGGCATTGAGCACCACAAAGGCCAAGTATATTGCAACTTGTGTGGCAACTAGAGAAGTAGTGTGGCTTCGAAAGCTCCTTGCAGGATTGTTTTGACAATCGATGGAGCCGACTGTCATTCATTGTGATAATCAAAGCTGTGTGAAGTTTTCTGTCAATCCAGTGTTTCATGACAAAACCAAACATGTTGAGATCAAATACCACTATATTAGAGATATGGTATTGAGGAAAGCAATCTAGTTGAAGTATGTTAGCACTGATGAGCAGATGACAAACATTCTCACCATGCCTCTTGCCAGAGTAAAGTTTGTGTAATTTCAAGACAAGCTTGGTATTGTAGAGAATGAAGCCCTAGCTGAGAAGGAGTCTTAGCATCAGTGAACTTCAGATTTGCTTTAATGCATTTCTCTGTGTTGGAGAGATTTGAGGTGCAAGCCCTTGTTAATGCATTTCTCTCTGTTAGAAAGATTTGAGGTGCAAGCCCTTGTTAATGCATTTTTCTCTATTAGAGAGATTTGAGGTGCAAGCCCTTGTTAATGCATTTCTCTCTATGAGAGAATTTCAAGGTGAAAGCCCTTGTTTCCTCCCTCTGGGAGAGCCATGGTGGATGCCATGTGTGTGACGCCATGACAACATCACGTGAGAGATGATTTTCTTGTACTTGTGCTTTTCACCCTTTGGCGGTAGCCATGGTGAATGTCATGATGAGGTGACGATATCACAATTGAGTGATGGGCACTTATGTACATTTGCCATACATGGGAGAGCCATGATGGTTGATATCACGATGAGGTGATATGCTACCACAATGAGGTGATAAGCTCCTTTCCATACATGGGTGCAGCCATGGTGGTCGATATCACAATGAGGTGATATGCTCTGCTCTACATGAGAGTAGTCATGGTGATTGACAATCACGATGAGGTGATATGTCTTGTACAGCCGAAAGTATTTCTCCCTAGCTGAGAGGGAGTGTTGATGTTTGCAGCTTCAGTCAACCTACTTCCAGGCTTGTATGCTTCATAAAGAAAATAAATTAAATGTAACTATGGCTATTTAATTTATGTGTTCGATTTGAGATGTGAAGAGGCGCTTCACAAATGAATGATTATAAAATATCATTTATATTTTTAATGATTAATAAATAATTATAAATTGGGGCCGACCATTAGAAGAGGCGCGAATTTTAATGAGACATGTCTTTTTGTTTTGGAGGCCGACCTCTTGTTGGAGAAGTCGCATCCCTTCATGGATAAATGTATAAATACAAGTTGAGGATCATTCATCAAGACAAGTTCAATCATGATAATCGCATATCAAGAGAAGTTCGCACTTACAGCAGATTGATTAAATCTGTAGCAGCAGATCGACTTCAAGGAGAATGAGAATCACATCATTTATATATTGCATCTAAGAGAGGTGCTCTTATTTATTGTATCAAATCAGCATTGTGTTGTGCCTGAGTTGTAAGCAGATTTCTGCTCTTATTCTATCAATATATTGGCTGGGTTTTTCTCCCTCAGGTTTGGAGGGTTTTCCCAGGGTATCTTGCTGTGTCTATTGTCTTATGTGCTGCATTTTCTGATTACTTTCAGTATTGAATTATCTGATCATAAAACTAACAGTGTCTGTACACTCTTCTAAACTATCAGGTATAATTTCATCACCGGAACAGAAGAAATTTTGGGCAAGCATGATAATGTGGTCAGCTGTGTTGAATTTTCACAGTCTACAGGTATGCAAATAATTTTAGTTTTTATTTGTTTATGATTATGCTGGTTTATCAGAGATAGTGTAATTAAAATGAGCTGTTACTTTTCTATTTTTCAACTCCATGGAGCCAATTCAGTTGTATGTAAGTGATACAATGCAGATCTTATGGCCAAAAGTGGATGCTCACTGCAAGAAAGGAGTTGGGCCCCTCACAGTTTTCAGATCGCCGTTACTGTTTAATTTCTGACCTCATTCAGATACAGGAATTGCAATAAAAACTATTTGAGACAAATTAAATGGTGCTCGCTGATGTAGGTCACATAATGACTGGAAGTTGGGACAACACATTAAAGTTTTGGGATGCTCGTGCAAATGGGGCAATATCATCTAACAAACATGTGCGACCTGGTGCTGTGGAATGTATGTCACTGGATGGCTACTATCTGGTGGTGGCCAGTGGCACGGTGGCAATAAATATATATGACCTTCGTAATATGTCAGGGGCAATGCAAGAAAGAGAGTCACCTTTGAAATATAACACTAACTGTGTTTGTTGCTATCAGGATGAAGCAGGTAACCTTCTATTATTGGATATGGATTTTTGCAATGTCATTAATTGTCTTGATTCAGTTCAAAAGTTTATTTCTGTGTTTTTCCATCCCTAGTTTAAGGAACTCAGACAAGTTATTTCTTTGTAAGTTTAGTAGAAGAATGAACTTTGTGTTTCAGATAGAAAAGTAAAGATGTTGTACAAATGTGAAAGCATCTGATATATGTTCATGTGATAGATATAATAATTTAACGATGGGGCATTTCTGTTCAGCATTTATTTGATGATACATGAGACAAGGAAACATCATATAGTTGTGTGGGCTAATGCTCTTTTTCCAGCAGCGTATGCAGAGCTAGCTTTGATCCTTCTTTTAGACAAAGGAAAGAATGATGAAGTGATGACTGGGAAACTTATAATAATTGCAAAAATTATAACTTGAAAAAATTCAAGAATGTGTAACATTAAAATAAGGTTCTAAAAGTTAACGATAATAAACAGGTCTTATGTTCTTTTAATTTATTTCATGATAGTCAATATCTCTAAAAGAACAATTGGATATATAACAGAACAGTATGATATATTCCCTTGACACTTCTTCCATCTAATAATTGGTAAACGAATGGCTTGCATATTCCAATTGACATAATTGTAGGGTTTCTTTGAGTTTCAGGGATGGGGTTTCGAGAACAGGGGGATGGATATTAAAATAATATATAAAAAATATTATTTGAATTTTGAAATACAAATAAAGTTCCTACATTTAATTCTTATGGTTCGGGGTTAACTTATTTAGAGTTGCCCTTCATTTATTTATGTTTATTTAGTGGTTCATACTTCATTATTATCACTTTTCATAACCTAGGGTCCCATACATGCTAGTACTTCTCTGTTGTGATTGAATGTACTCTTATAGTTCCATTGACCTATTTTTGGTCTTGTTGTACCCATACAATTTTTTTGTATTGCATCGAGTTTCAAGTCAAAGTCAATATCCTACGTGGTCTTAAGTGCAAATTGTTTCAGGGCTTGTCTAGTTTGTAGTGTCTTCTTGTTTGGTGTTCTTTTCTAATATTCACAAGATTGTGGAATTGGGAGTTTTGAATCATTCATTATGTTGGAAGAAAGAAGTCCTCGAAAGATAATTTTCTTAAAAAATTGGAGCTTAGGGGCACACCTCGTCACAGTGGGTTTTGATTTTCAGAAATTGTCTTCCACATTGTCAGGTCTATGAGCAACAAAGAAAAGTGCAATTTCTTAAAAAATTGGAGCTCAGGGGCACACCTTGTCACAGTGGGTTTTGATTTTCAGAAATTGTCTTCCACATTGTCAGTTCTATGAGCAACAAAGAAGGGTGCAATTGAATGAGTAAAAAAGATTCCATCTCAAAATGTTCTAAGGCATGGGTAAAATGTGCACTTTACAGTTCAAAGCATCAGTATTAAGGTATGCATGTGGGTCTTAGGGGGACATTTGACTATGCAAGAATTTTTTTCGAAGGCAAAATTTAAAAATACCATTATAGGTGTGATTGGAATGAAGCATACACCTAACCAAAGGATGTTTGAATTTTCAAAATATAAGCTAGTGTATAGGTGCTACCACGGGAGCTAGGAGCCAAGTGCACTTGACAATGGAGACAATTTGATATCAATGTGCACATAGGTGTGTGTAAAGAGTCAAGTGCATGCTTTAAAGAAGGGCTAAGTTCAAAATTAGAAGAGAACTCAAAGATACATGCCTAGAGCTAAAAACATGTCTATCCAAAGGAAGTTTTCTAAAGATGTCCAAGCTCCCATTCATAGGTGGGTTGAACAAGTGGAATGATGCACCTTTTTGAATGGAGGATATGTAATGTCCCCAACTAGGAATTTTTGTATATTTTTTGATTTTTATATAAGTTTTGAATTTTGATGCAAACATGAACTGAAACAGCTAAACAAAATGAGACTAATTGCTGGAAACTTGAATCAAGGTCCTATATGGCTAGAAAACAACTTCAGTTTCATCCAAACTAACAAAACATAACTTGTAAATGATAATATCATAATAACACAAATGAAAGTGCTGGTTATGGTCTGATATGAACTGGACAGCCAACTTAACACCTTTTGAAATACAATTACACTCAGATTTGAGTAGTCAATGCTCACAAATTTCTATTAGTGCTGATATGACTGAGAATAAATGAATTAACCCTCAAATGCCTCCAAACATTCAAGAATGGAACCCTAGGGAATTAAACTTGCATGGATCTAAATTAATTCCAATTAATCACCTTCAAAATGCCTTTATTAGATTTGCAAAATGTTGGAGCAACTTATAATGACTGATATGCACAGTTTTCAGGCTCGTCATAATAGAATTTGAATGGAAATGAGAAATGTACAGCTGTAGGAGCCCTGTATAGTGAATATTATGCAAGATTGGTGGCTGGATCTGATTGTAGAAGTGCTGTGATAGCAACAATGGCAAGGCAAATTACCTAGGGAGGTCATGTGGCCACTGGCAACAATCAATTAGAGGTTGGCAGCAGTCCCATGCCTTCCAAAATGCTGATGATAGTCAATGAAAATGTTTGCAAACAGAAAAAGATGCTGATGCTGCTTGCCTAAAGTCCTGTTGTAACCTCGTCCAATGCTGGTATGCCCAAATATAGTCTGGAAATTGATAAAAACAACAATAGTTAGGGCAGATCTACCCTCCCAAGCAATGGCATTGCCAAGGAAAGTGGCTGGAAATGTTGTGACAATAAATGATGACAAACCCTTCTTGAAAACCCTCCAAAGTGATGGTGCTGTCACTATACCTACAGAATATGGCATATGCAACATATGATGATGAATTTTATTTCGCAATGCTGTTCTACTCAAGTTGATGGCTGTATATGCTGGTCGTTGCACTAATGATGAATTATTTCCTTAAAATGCCGATTTCATTGTAGCGACACTTTAGCAGCAACATGTAAACTTGAAACTTGGCTAGAAATGCTGATTTCACAGTAGTGACAATGTCAAAGCAACAAAATGTGCCCAAAACCTTCAAACCAGCGATGGAAAATGGTGACAGCTTCATCCAAATAGTGGCGTTCAAGATCTAGCAAGAATGAATGGTGGAACAAATCCCAAAATTCTGAAATTTGCAGTGAAACCCATCAAATCAGGAATCACAAATATGAAAATGTTCCAAATCAATACACATGCAATCCCCGGATGGAACTACCAATGGTGGAGATGAGGGTTTTTGTCCCCACATCCAATGGTGAAAATCCAAGAGGGTTTTTGTCATCTAAGATCTTCAATTTAACCAAGGGTTTTTGTCCTCAGAAGCAAACTTGAACACAAAGCTTAAACTTTTGGAAATTGGGTGGCAAAACGATGTTAGAAAACATGGTATCCAAATGGAGCAAAGTACCCTTCTTTTCTAGCACTTCAATTGGGCCCTTGGAACCAATTTCCTTAATTTTTAATAAATACTTTTTATTTTTATTTATTTTAAGTATTTATAAATACTTTTTATTTTATTAGTGTTAAAAGCAGTTTTTATTTTAATAGTAATATTATGTATGTTGCCCTTTAAATTAAAAATTATTGGGCTCAACTTAAAATAATACCCTTTAGCCTATGAGAAATGGGGATAGGCCAGAGATCTTCTCCACGACTCTATTTCCGAAAAGGGGACATAACAAATATGATGAAGATTTTAAAAAGATTGAAGGCCTATACCCAAAGTGCACCTATGGAATAGGATTGCACTTCATCAAGGAGAATGAAGGGTAATTCGAAAGTTTGTTTTATATCTCATTGATAGGAGCACTTTGTAAAGGGGAATTCTCTCAAAATCATGTCAACATCTCAACACCATATAGAGAGGCACACTTCACTAAAGTTGGTCTCAATTTCAAATTTAAAATCAAAGTGGTATTTACAGGTGTGCTTTTAATCTCAGGGTGCACGCCTTGTAAAGAAATTAGGAATGCACTTTATATATGATACCAAGGAGTTAGGACAATTCATAGGTGTGTGCCTCACAATGGCAAGTTTAAAAAAAAAGTTTGTGCAAATATGTGTATTTGAGCCAGAGGTGTATGCCTCAAAAGGGAAAAATATAATTTTTTCAAAGTTGTTTCAAATTCAAGCCATAGGTGCGCGCTTGTGGCCTAGAGACACACCTTTCCAAAGGAAACTTGTCTTTAATTTCAAGATAGTGAAAAACCTATACATATGTGCACACCTACATGATAGGGGTACATCTCACTAAAGAAAAATTCAATGTACTAAAACTTAGTTATTAGGTGCACACCACATAAAGGAAAACTCAAAATTTAAGGAGAAAGGTCCAAAAGTAGTGTGTAGGTGCATGTTAGGGGTTGTGGTGTGCACCTCGCTAAGAGAACTTTCAAATCTAGTTATTAGGTGTGCATTGGGATGCAGGTGTGCACCTTAACAAATGATTTGTTCAGCTCATTCAAAGTTTGAAAACCCCATTGTTAGGTGCATGTGAAAGCAAAAGATTGCATTTATACAAAGGAAAAATTAGTTATTGTAAAATCGCATTGTACAGGTGCTTGTTGAGGGTGCATGTGTGCATCTTACAAAAGTGATATTTCTAAGTTCAAAAAATATATTTTTAGGTGCACACATGGTGATGAAGTAAATGCCTATACAAAGGAAATCTAAAGTGCAAGTTCAATTTTGTTTTTGTAATGTATTGGTATGCGTGTAAAGCATAAGTGCCCCCCTATCAAAGGGATTCAAAACATCAAAGTAAAATTTTCAAGGTTTTAGATGTCTTTAAATGATCAATGGAAAAGCTTAAGAATCATCAAAGTCATTCAAAACTGCCTATTTAGTAGTCTACTTTTAGCATATGCTAAACATAGTTTTGCTATTTTTAGTTGGAGCTATTTATAGCTCATCCTATTTTAGGGGTCTTTATTTTTAGCATGAGCAGCCTGTGCTATTTTTAATGTTTGCGATTCATAGCTTGAAATCAACGATTTTTAGATTATCTATCTTTATATCTCTTGCCCATGCAAAAGATGTGAGTTCTAAGTAGGAGTTTGTAATAAGTCATGCTCGTAGTTTATTTGGAGTTTGCCATAGCTCAATATTTAGTTTTAGTGGATAGGATTTTATAATCAAGATTGTGTCATGTCCCCAAAATTATAACACTTAGAAATACAAATAAATGAGAGAAAATAACAAAATACATATTAGCGATTTAATGTTATTATATTATAGTGTTAAAATATTGTTGGCGTAATAACTAACACCTTTGAAGTATAAGTTAGTACGGACAACTATGCACACTGCATAATGAGTGCTCTTCAAATTAGGAGGGGAAGCTCCCTCTTTTGCTGATATGCTTTCTAAAAGTAAACTATTCTAAGTCCTATCTTTTTGTTCTCAGCTGGAAGAGGCACAAGGTTATGAAAACCAAGAACGTTGCAGCTAAGGATTTTCTGGTTTCGCAGATCATTAACTACAACTAAACTAACTACTTTAAATCTATCCAGTTTCCTCAAGAAAACAGAGCATGAGGAAATGGAACAGGAATGTTCTTATACGATAAACTTCAGGTACAGTCTCACAACGTGAAGGCAAGGTGGGCTCAACTATTTGCTTGACTGGGGAGTAGTTTATTGGAAACGACAAATATACGATAAACCGGGTACAGCTTCACAACATGAAGGCAAGGTGGGCTCAACTATCTGTTTGGTTGAATAAGTTTACTATTACGCACATCAAACGATAAGCTTTGAGTACAGATTAGCAACATGAAGGCAAGGTGGGCTCAACTATTTGCTCTTCTGAATAGGCTTATTATGAATGAAACAAAGGTAAGCAACTAGGACAGCAAATTGTATTAGCGAAACACGCATACAACAAACTATCAAACTAGCAACCCCATTTAACTAAGATTGAACAAACACCGTGATAATAACATGAAGGCAAGGTAGGCTCATCTATTTATTATAACAATAATCACTCATGAATATATACAAAATAGCAATATTACAAGCAAGGTAGGCTCAACATATATTGCTATCGTGTGCAAAAGTTATTTACAAATGAATTGAAAGCTCTTATTTATAGACATCAAAGGTGTAGGCAACCTTAAAATCACCTTGAGTCAACTACAATCTTGCAATGCATGCAAGATTTTATTGCTAAACCCTAATAAAGCAAACTATACAGTTAACTGGAAAACTACCATCCATAGTTGGAAAACTCGGCATTTGCAAGTGCTCGGCAAGCCCGAAAAACTCGGCAAAAAACTCGAGAACTTAAAAAATTGCTTAAACTTAACTAAAAACGCATTTTTTTTGCAAAATTCAAAGATAAGATGCATCCAATGAGTCAATAAATGAGTACATATAAGAAACAAGTTGTATTTGATTGATTTGAAAGAAATTGGATACAAAATGGCATCCTCGTGTGGAATGCCCAATGTGCTGATATGATAATAGTCTGAAACAAAATGAAAATAGCAAATTGTTTTTGTAAAACTGAAAGTAAATACTACATAAACATTAATATATTTCAGTTTTTACAAATTCACATGAATCACATCTTCCTCTTCCCATGTCTAGATCTTAGTATGGGACCGAAAGAGGGTGTAATCATAGGACTCCGCTCCTGCTGTGCTTGTGGCTCCTCAACCTCCATCCTAGATGTAGATCCTCCTGCAATTGCTGGTGGTGGCACTGGCAATGACTCCTCCTCAGGATCATCCTCAAGGTCATCCAATGAGAATGTAAATCCACCCTCCTCCATTGCCTGTCGCTCTAAATCATAAATCTCATCCTCGGTAAACAATGGAGGTTGCTCCCCTCGCCCTGTCTAATCACTGTATGGATCTATCTCCTCCAAATCAATTGGATCATCATATGATATCTCCTCTACCTTTTTTATGTGCAATCGAAGATTATATTGGACATAGACAAGGTCATTGAGGCATTTTTGAGCGAGTTTGTTCCTCTTCTTTGTGTGGATGGCCTCAAACAAACTCCAATTGCGCTCACAATTGCACGAACTACAAGGCTGGCTCAAAACACAGAGGGCAAATTTTTGAAGATGTTGGGGTTTTCCACCCCAATGTGTACACCAAACATCTACAAAAAAAGAAGAAAGAGTTAGAAAATTGTAACTTGTAACTTGTAATTATCAATTTTTCATTTTTGTAGCTTGTAAATTTCAAATTTTATACTTGGTGGCAGCCTAGATACTGTTCTCTTTGCCAAGTCTGAAGAGAAGAGTGCACCCCTTTTTTCCCTGTAACTTTGCAATTCATTAACAATGCAGTCTACCTCGTCAGGCGTGGATGCCATCCGCTGAATGCAAGTAGTGAGGCCCTCCATAACCTCTCCAGTAGGATCTGTAGAGGTGCCTGAATGGATGAAACAGGGGTTCAAGAAGTACCCTGTTGCATGGATAGGTTGGTGGAGTTGATTGTTCCACCTCCTGTCAATAATCTCCCAAATGGGATCAAACTTGAGGCTGTCCCCCTTATAATAATTTCTAATAGCCTCCTTGGCCCTATCCATGGCCTCATAAAGATAACCCATTGGGGTTTGATCCCCATCCACCAAACGGAGCACTCTAACCAAGGGCTCTTACACCTACAATATAAATTTAAAAATGCAAAAAAAGTATTAGAGTTACAATTTAGTAATTTGCAAATTTACAATGAAAGACATTAACTTTAAGAAAAATGTTCAATTTGAATTTAGATTCAAACTCAAAGTTTTGAAGTTACCTTCACAATCTTTGTTGCTCTTTGTGCAAACAGGGGCTTGAAGACAATGCTTGCAACTCTTTCTCCTTCCGGCTTCTTTGAATAAGGTGAGTCTATCCATGCTTGACTCACAAACATTTGTTTCAAAGCCGTCAATGTGCCAAGAATGCTTTGCAACGTTAAGAAAACCGTTGCAAACCTTGTCACACCAGGTCTCACCAAGTCTCTCCCGTTGGTGTGCTCCCTCATCAAGCTAAGAACCCAAGGGTGATTGTAGATGTATTTAGTGATCCTCCTTCCATCCTCTACAATCGGTGTGACCCAATCTAATTTGCCTATGTCCTCCAAAAGAAGGTCAAGGACATGGGCAGCACATGGTGGCCAAAAAATTGTGTGGTGTCTATCTTGGAGGATTCTTCCTGTTGCCACATATGCCGTTGCATTGTCAGTTACAATTTACATGACATTTTCAAGCCCAACCTCCATGCACACTTGCTCCAACATTCTAGCCAAATTTTTTGCATTTTTTACTATGTTGGAGGCATCTACGGATTTCAAGAACGCCACCTCATTTTTGCAAGAAACCAAAAAATTTATGATGGTACGGTTTTTTCCATCCGTCCACCCATCAGAAAGAATAGTGCAGCCATATTGTTGCCATTCTTCTTTTTGTTCTTGTATCACTGCCTTCTCCCTTTCAGCATTAGAAAGCAACCTACAAGTACAAGGTGAAATTAAGTACAAAATTTTAATTTATAAACAAAAAAATAACTTAAATTAATCATAAATTAAACTTAAGAAACATAAAATTAAATTAAAGAACATAAACTAATTTCTAACCTTCCACTCAATTCTTTGCGTGAAGGCGCCTTGTAGCCTTTTCCTGCAACTGTCAATGCGGTCACCAAATTGTCCCAGTAAGGTGAGCTTGCCACATTGAAAGGGATGTTGTTGAAGTACCAAAAATCGGCACAAGCAACATCTGCATGCTCACGCACCTCCTTATTCCACCCAGTTGCCTCTAAAGAAGGTTGTGCACCAGGTGTGTTTCTAGGCACAAAAAAATCACCAATGCGTGAACCCATGGCTGTAGGTGTCTGTGTTGATCCTGCCCTTGGTACTCTAGTAGAGGAAGATGAAGGCATGGCGGTGGTGGTGGGTTGCCTTCACACACGTGGACCACGAAGAGAGCCCACTATGTTGGCTACTACATCATCATCATCTGACAGTGAGTCAAGGTTGACAACACATGCAACACCTTCAGAAGAAGCTATGGCAGCTTGCATTGCTGCTTTTGCCTTCGCTTTTTGCATCTTTTTTTCTTTTGTAGCGGAAAGTATTGCATTCATTTGTCTTTTGATTTCCTCATTGGTGTTTATGCAAGCCTTAGCATCACGTCTAGGGATGCCTGCAAGGTGGTATTTGAGGCGATTGATGCCTCCACGGTAAATTTCTTTACATCTAATGCAATACACTGATCCAGGTTCTGGTCCTTCATATGCATATCTCCAAGCGGGATCTCTAGCTCCTTTTGGACGAGTGCCTACATATTCCCCACTCCCAGGCATGGATGGGGCTGAGGTAGGGGTAGAAGCGGATTCAGAAGCCATGATCAATTAACCTGTTACCTACACAGTACACACACAAAGTGAAAGTACAACTTGTTAGTTTTTTGATAGAAATTTTAAAAACAAGCTAAATTAGATTAAATCAAAATTGAAAATTTCAAAATAGATTCTAAACTAATCTAAGATTCTAAATAGTAAACTAATTTAAGATTCTAAAGTCTAAACTCTAAACATTTTCATAAAAAAAAATGAATTAAAAAAAGAAAATAATAAACTAGGGTTACAAAAAATGTGAAAAAAATGTAAAAATCAGAAAACTACTTTAAATTAGTAACAAATTAAGCTAATATATAAATTTAAACATGTTTTCAAGAAACAAGAAGAATCAAAATTAAAAAAAAAAACTAGGGTTTGAAGAAAATTTGAAAAAAATGAAAAAATCAGCAAAATATGTAAAAAAATCAGAAAAAAGTGTAATGTCCCCATTTTTAGCACTACACTTTCCATTGACTGATAGCCTATTCTCGGATGCTCGTAGGCTAGTCAGAGGCAGAATTAGGGTTTCCAGTTGCTTGGAGGTTTTCTTTGAGGATTCAGGGGTTTGCATATTGGAGTTTTGCAGTCTGGTTGCGAGATTCTTTTTGGGTTTTCAAAGAGCTTCGCAATGGTATGACATGCAACTGAATCAGAGAACTTTTTCGGACTTACTATTTTTAGTAAGTTACGACGACTGCATGTTGGGGTTTTACAGTTCAGATTTTGGATTCCTTCTGGGTTTTTAGAGAGCTTCGCGACATCATGACATGCAACTGAATCAAAGAACTTTTTTGGACTTACTATTTTTAGTAAGTACGACGGTTGCTTGGATTGTGGTTAAAATGAGTTTGGAACAACTTACTATTTTTAGCAGTATGCTATTTTTAGTAAGTTCTATTTTTAGCCGTACTATTTTTAGCAGGGTTTCTGCAGTTCAATTCAGTGGCTATATCTGGCATATCAATTTGAGCAGTTTGGTCTCCAACACCCTTGGTGCTATTTTTGGCAGCGTTTCAACAATTTGGTATTACGGCTATTTCTGGCAAGGCAGTATATTCAGTTGGTCTCCAGCATTTGAGGTGATTATTTTGACAAGTTTGATATTTGATGAAAATATTATTTTAAGTGAAATATTTAAAAGGCATGTTTGGACACCTTGGAGAAATAAGTGGTCAATTATATTTATATTTCACTTTAATAAAGTGTTTCACTTTATTATTATTTTGGATGCCATAATATACTTTATTGACATTTTAATAAAGTATAATACTTCTTGGAGGAGGACGACTTGGAGAAATGAAATGCAAATGACACAAATGGGCATTGTGAATTTGAGTTTGGTTTTGGCGTCCATTTGGAGGGAATTTGAATTTGAATTTGGAACAGGAAATGTTATAAATAAGAGCATTGGGCTCTTAGTTCATTATCTCATATCTACAGTAATGTTATGCTGTCGGAATGGTTAGTAAGTTGCTTCGAGGAATGCATACCTCCTAGCTTTGGCTTGACTTCTTGCTTGAAAAATAGCAACTAGTTGAGATTTGGCTGTTCTCAATCCTTGAGAATAGATTGAGCACATTGTAGCTGAGTTTCTTGCAGTTTTATTAGTTTTTGGTGATGCTGGTGTGGTGCTTGGCTGAAGCACATTTTCGATCATAGCTCCTTGCACAATTTTTTGTTGGTTCTGGGTATTGGCTTATTGTTCAAGTCTACCTGGGGCGCCCCTTCTTGCAAGTTTTCAGATTTTTCAGAGGTGATTTGGATTTTATCTTGCTGGTCGCCCTTTCTTGGAGGTTGTACTTTGCCTGCCATTGCATTGGGAAGCATGCATAAAATATCAGAGGTTACTTGCAGCTATTTCTTGGTTTGTACTTGGTCGCCCTTCTTTTATGCTTCCTTTGCACTTGATTTCACATCAATCGGAGGTGTTTTGACGAAGTTATGAGCATTTTGGTGATTCTAGGGCTTGATGGTATGAATTTTTGATTGCTGCAATTGTTATATCAGAGCTGGTATTTCAGTCCTTTTTACTATATTTCATATGCTGGATAGCTTGTACTTGTTTGGAGTTCATTCCTAACATTTTGGAGTTCATTGGTTATCTATATCTCATTGTATTTGCAGATTGCTCATCTCATTGTAATGTTGAATCAGTAGTACTGATCAGCTCTTTACTTTCTGCACTTTATATTTTGTATCCCCACCTTTGTGGAAGAGACTGGTCATGCTCAGTCTATATTGTATTGCATTTCATATTTGCTGATCGACTGAGCCGTCAACACACCCCCGCTGAATAAGTGGTCGAGTTGCATATTTACTTTCAGCATTGTACTTCTCTTTGCAGTCCTCACGTTGAATAAGTGGTTGAGTTGATTGTTACTTTCAGCAATGTAATTTCTATCTTTCTAGTCCTCCCGCTGAATAAGTGGTTGAGTTAATTGTTACTTTCAGCAATGTAATTTCTATCTCTAGTCCTCCCGCTGAATAAGTGGTCGAGTTGATTGTATCTTCTTCCTATTACTCTTCCAGTAGTTTCAGTTATGCTAACGATCCCCTTTCGAGTATGCTCTCAACCTTGCCCGCACTGGGATCTAGGTTGATCAGAGGAAAAGGTTCCTTTCAGTTGGATTGAGTTTTCATAAACTTTAACGGGTGAATTTAGTGTTGAAAAAAGAAAAAAAAAATTGCCTGGTATATTTCAAAAAGTGTCACAAATTCTTGTTTTGATGAATCTAAATTTTCTTTTAAACATATAAATGTATTTGAATTTGTTTTATAGTTCATTCATGATGTTTTTTAAACATACAATCAACAAAAAAGAAGAAAAAATGAAAAAAAAAGAAAGAACAAGAAAAATTAGAAAACCTACCTGGAAATCCAATTTGCCTTCTAAATCTGATGAAAATCCCCTTCAAATCTCGTCTCCTCGATGCAAAATCACAAATAAATGGTGCAAAATGCTTTGGACAAGGTTTTTGCTCTGCTAAGAGTGAAAATAAGTGAACACACGAAATGAAAAAGACATTTTGGCCGGCCGCGGGCTTAAAGCATAGTCGCGCAGGTTTCTTTTAAAACTCGCGAGTTTTTCAAAAAAGTACGGTCCGTACTTTCTGCGAGTAAAACCCATAAAAACTCGTTTGCCAAAAAAACTGAAAAACTCGCGAGTTTTTGGCGAGTGAGCCAACTATGCTACCATCAGTTAACGTAAAAACCTAGATGAAACTCCAAGCGAATGTAGATACTTCCAAGATAGACATGCGTGAGAAGTGAGACAACAAGTTAACTCAGAAAGAAGCATCAAGTTAACTGTCGTGCATGAAGTCTATCTTGAAAGGTGGGAACTAAAGTCTACTGGCCCTCATCTCGGGCAATCAACCCATCCATGAGGTTGTTGACTGTGTCACCTTCTGGGGAACTAAAGCTCCGACGAAGTATACTATGCCTGTGCAGCATGTCTTCTCCGCCTGTGATCTAACACTGAAACTCGCCTTTACTCCTAGTTGCCTCATCAAACAATGCTGACATGACTGTAAGCTGATTCATCTTACAACCAATGGTCTCATCACTGAAAATACCGTGAACGAGTGCTTGGAGCTCTGACTGAACGTCAGCAAGCTCAACATAGTCACCACCCACACGTTGATACTAGCATGGTAATTGAGACAAAGTTTCTCACATAACGGAGTGCACTGGTGACGTGCTCTCTGCTCTCAGCCAATTCTGATGCTATTGTTTCTTCTATCTTTGCCTTGAAGATCAACTGTGTCCTCCAAGTGTAGACAACCTCTTTATCTTCTGCATCTGTGACTGATTCATATGACATTCCCAAGTTAGCAATCGGGATCTTATCCCTGGGTCTACTAATAGCCAAGTCACGCTCCTCATCTTGAAGTTGTAGACGGAGCTCACGTGCATTGTACCGCAGCTGGTATAACTCTGAAAGTACAAGGCGACCTCTAGTAACAAATTCCTCCTCCCACTCATCTAACCGTTTGCCATATGCAAACAAGTGATCAAGCTGACCTTGTTTTGCTGGCGGTTCTAACATCAGTGGGAGTGCGGTGAAAACATTTCCTGTGTTATGCACAAGGCTAGAAATATATTGGCGAAGCTGTTGTATTTCAGCCTTGAGGGTTGACTTATCTTCTCCATCCTTCACCATTCTATCCCTTGCATTATCTGTAGCAACTTGTAGGAGATCAATCTCCGTCTGGCGAGTACTTCTACCAAAGTTGACTGTGATCACTTCGAAGTCTTGAGCTTCCATCTTGTTCAGACTCTTATCCTCTGGAGGTGCGGCAGTCTCAATGATGATCTCCTTACTTGCATTCCTCTCAACGTAGACCTGTTTCTTGATCCTCTTGTCAGGCGCATCTTGATAAGCATGATCGAAATTTGAATGATCAAGCATATAAGACGACTGTCTCCTCTTTCTTCCCAGTTGACTCTCAAGCCAAGATAAATCCTGACTAATCCCACTGGAATGATCTGTACTAGTAACGGGAGGCTCTGACGAAAGTGAATGCGTAGAGGTGTCATTGCGAGGTGGGGAGTCCAAGTCCAAATCGGCGTGAATTGGAATTGGGGGCTGCTTTGGTGTTGGTGACGGCATGCATGGTTGAACCTCAGGCTGTGATGAACTCTGAACTGCTACTCTGATAGGCTTTACTTGCGAATCAGCAATAAGTGCCTTTCCTTTTGAGTTATTAGGCACTGAATTCTTCTTAGGAGGGTTACTCCTCTTCTTCTTCTTGGGTTTAGATGAGGAAGGTAGTGAAACTCCCATTGGTGGCGGCTTTGTTCTAGACATAGTTACCCTCCTGGTCCTCCTGCTTTCTAGATAAAGCATACTATTCTGAATAACCCTGCTCGACCTCTCCTTCATTGATGAGTATTCTTTGGCGTACCAATCAATTGTCGGCAGTGGTTGCCCATCAACCTGTTCTCTGTAAAATTGAGGAAGTGCATCTCCCTCATCCTCTATCAAACCTTCCACCTCTTCTGCCAAGAAGACAAATATCTGCGGAAGAGAGAACCTATTGTAGTTGCGTTTGCGTACCTCAAAGTCATCCTTGCAATTCACCCAGTAGTCCTCCATTGTAGGTTTGTGATAAGAGCGACTACCAAAGCGTATTGCGTAATGACCCCAAGGATCATATGTGCGTGTGTCAACCAGGTACTTGAGTTTGCAATTTTCTAACTCCTATCCCACAGCTTTAGCATCAATTGGTGTTTTGCACCAATATATTACGAACTGCATTGGAAAGTTGGTAGCCTGTTTACGCTTGTGGTGCAAACGTTTGTGAACCTCATACAGTTGCCTCAGGAACTCCATGAACACTGTCTTATCCGAAGGATAGCGTGGAAGCATAGCTGGATTTCCTGTGTATCCATAGACACAAATGTAGGTGTATGTAGGGAACTGAATGAACTAGTCCGCCCAATCTTCCATTGTTGCTCTAGCAACTGCTGAGATACGAACGTGCAACTCCTGGTCCAAGTTTCTCATTGTATATGTCAAGAAAGCCTCCTGCACACGTTTGAAATGTCTTTCAGTCTTCGTGAACTCGAGCTGATCATAGTGACGATAGACTTTCTGTGCACTGAGTATGCCTGTCGTGTTCAACCCTTTAAACTAACTTTGATAGGCGATAAAGTATACGAGGTAAGAACACATATGAAATTGGTGCGCAACTAGGAAACTGGTGATTTGCTCGTGAATAGCATCGTTGATGGAGGATGCCCAGTCATAATGCTCTTGCTCAAAGATGATTCGACCAATGATATAATACATCCATGGGTGGAATTTATTTGCATTTGCATGACCTGAGACACGATTGAGAAATGTTATTAGAATTGCATACTCATCCTTGTATTCACCACGACCCACATTGTTTGGCAACTTGGTCTTTTTTTTGTTTCAACCACCTTTCTATCATCTTACTCTCACACTTGTCCAATTCAACATTGAATGCTTGCTCACTTTGACTCATAGAAATGACTAGACCATCTGGATGTTGAGGAATACCCAAACTTCTCTCAATATCCAGGGGTTTGAAACTGCAAATAACATGCCCATCTACTGATTGTATCTCCCGTGCAGTAGAATTGTAATGCTTAATACAAGACATTACAAATTCCACGCAATGAGCTGAGAAAGGTATGGAAGCGGCCTCAAGTAACCCGGACTGCTGAATGTTCTGGATTATCGAATCTTTGATCTTGAGTGGATCTAAAACTGCTTCTGGAAGCATCTTATGTAGATTTGTATCAACTGTCTCAATGAAGTCATGAGTCTTGAATTCGAGTTGAGTAAACTGCATTTTGAAAAACTCGCCTGTAGATTGTGAACACAGTTATATTTTGACAACTTTTTTGGAAAGCTAAAAATAGCCTACTGAGGCTAAATATAGCTCATCTGAGGTAAAAATTTTGAGATATGGGTTTTGCTCAGAAAATGATTCTAAGACAACCCAGAACGTTAGAATGCAAAAAATTGACTTCTACTCAACCATGCAAAGGAATTTCAGTTAAGAAAATCAGAGCCTCAAGAACTGATGCTCTGGAACAAATTTTCCTGAAGATTCTAGCACATGGGTTTTGTTGATGCGTGTTTTGTGACACACACGAACACAGTAGAATAAAGTGTCCGGAGATGCTCTATCCTCTCTTGATAAAAATCACTTTTCGTGCTAAGATTGCTAGATAGATCACAAGGTAATTCCAATGTTCCTAAGTTGGGGTGCGGATAGGCTCTATGGTAGTATGAGGTTTGCTGGTAACCCAAGGGGGCATAGTATTGCAGTAATTTACTTTGAAAGCAAGGATTTGAATGCAGTGTTGTATCTTTTGGATTTTCTGATTTTGGATAAAAATTAAAAAAAAAGAAAAGGAAAGGGGTGAGAAATCTTATGCTAAACCTAAGGAACTAGGAGACGGTAACGATCAAATGCAACTTAAAGGAAACCATGCTTTGCTTCGTCTCGAAAAACGACAACTACACGAAAGCAGGTGCAATCTTCTGGGATTTATGCTTGAGATTTTTCACTATAAATAACACCATCAATTCGAACAATATTATTCAAGTAAACGTTTTAAAAGCATTTATATCAAGAGCTCAATCTAACTTTGCACATCAAATGAAAAGCATCCATTTGAAAAAAGTATGAGCTAAGTTACTTTCAATCCTCACCATCAATCTCTCGCTCCACTAACAAATAAATTTTAATCTATAACAATCCTACGAGAAAGAGCAAATATGCAACCATGCACCCATTTGACAATAAAGGTTTCAAAGCAACTCATGCAATTATGAATTTTATTATCTCAATGGTTTTCACAACAATTTCATACAACTCTTCTCTTACTTCTAAAAGAAACTAATTCTAACTCAAAATCTAATCTCTAATCCTCTGATAACAGTTTTTCTGATTTCTTCCGATTGTTTGAAATGAAAAAGAAAGGGTACTTATAGAATTCCCCGATACAATGAATGGCCGAGATTGAAACAAAATCAAGGGCCCAGATTTAAACACGAAAACCCTAATTAGGGTTGCCCAAAACATCGATCAGTTAACTGACAGATGAGTCACCCATTGGCGGTTGTATCCTTATCCACTCATGCAATGCCTCGTTCGACGAACCTAGACACAATGGCGCCAATCTCCTCGATGGTAATGTCTGGCAAGGTGCTGACATTGTATTCTAGCAGGTCCAAACTATCTGCACAATCAGCAAAGACAACTGCCCATTCTGATTCGTGCTGCAAGAAAGTACTACAGATATTCAGCAGGTCAAATGCTTTAGTCAGATTTTCGCCCAAAATTGGCATGATGGAGAAAATCTTTTGCACTTCCCTTTGCATATTATCCAGCCACAAGTCATTTTCTCGAACAATGTCTTTGTTCAATATATCTGCAGCCATATGAAAGATGCCATTTTGGATGCTCCTTACTTGCTCCTCGACCTTGATACTCTCTGCCTTAACCTTTTCAAGCATTGCCCTACGGGAGACCAATGCGCAATACCAGTTGCTGAAGTCGTAAGCCGCCCTAGCTGCAATAATCTTCTCGTCAATCAGCCTTTGCTTAGGAATTTTCCTTATATCACGGAGGCAGGGAATGATTCTGTCTTGCAAGTCTTGCAATCCGTCCCATGCCTCAGTCAAATTTGCAATCCTTGTGAGCAGGGAAGAAGTTTGCCCATGAGCGTGTACTAACTTCTCCACAAATGTCATTACTTCTCCCTCTTTTCTTGCCATCCATTCTTGTGTTTCCTTAGCAGTAGTTAGTTCTTTCTCAAGACTTTCTACCGGCTCTTGTGATGCATTTGAGAGCAAAGGGTTTGATTGGTTGCCTTGGTTGAGTGGCCTTGTCAAATGCCGGATATACTCCTTCAAGCGCTCAACCTCCATCTTATATTCCCTTTATTTCTGAGTCTCCTTTTCTAATCTGGACTTAATGGTGGAAACGGAATTGTCCAGATCTTCTACTTCTTGCCCTTTGGTAGATGGACCAATATCAATCACAGTAATGGCATAATCGGCAGGAGTAATTTCATCCTGCAGTTTCTCAACTGTCGGGACTGCAATTTGCACTGTGCGGTTACCAGTCTCATCTCTTTGAATAGTAGAGAATTTCTTGGCTGGTTTTTTCGTATTTACTTGCTCTAACCTTGCCAAGAAATCGTCAATATCATCTGCTTCTGGTGCTGCAATTGGTACCTTAACCTTAATTCTTTCCTTAAGCCAGTTTGGTATTGTAGGCTGCTCGACTCCATTGTCTTCGCAGTCCGGAATATCCTGAATCTCTTGGATTTCTTGTGCCGGCGGGTCCTCATGAATCCCCCTTAGGGCTGAAATCATCCCTTCTTGGAAGTCGCCTTCCCTGTCATTCAGGTCCTCATCTGATTCACAAATCTCTGTGCCGGTTGGAGAATGGTGAAAGTCCTGCTCAATCTGCATAGGCTCCGTGTTTCCTTCAAGCACTGGTGAAGGAATTCTTATATTTCCCCATGATTCTTCTTCCATAATCAGTAGTTGCTTGATATTCCCAGATGCGGCTGAGTGAAGGGCCTTAGACTTCTTCAGGATCGGCTTCTCGCTTGTTGCCACTTCTTTGCCTTTCCTCTTCTTCGGGTTGATAGGCTCGATCCGTTCATTTTCCTGAGAAGCGCCAATATTTGAAGAACACGATTCAACTTCGCCCATTAAATCATAGGTGAATGGCACACCTCGTTGCTTCAATGTTTGTACCCGCTGATCTACCCACCATTGTGAGTATTTGACCACTGGTCTCATAAGAGTTGTTAAATCACTCAACTCAGGCTCTGACCATTTGACAGAAGGGAGCAGCAATCCTTCATCATATCCTGGCTGTATGTACACTTCATCGTCATCTAGCTGGTCAGGTACACGGAAAAGTTCGGTTGTCCTGATCATGCTCAAGGATAATCTTGACCAAAGTCTTCTCCTTACTTCATACTCGTCGGCAGCATTTGCCCAAAAATCTTCAAGGTCAACTCTGTGCCTGTATTTCCTTCCGTTTACCATTCCCATGTGATTGAGTGGATCAAAATCCCCTCTGGACTTGTATGAGGTGAACGGATATAATTGTATTTCTATCCTGGCATTGTCTGCTGCCTGCGATGACGGACATGATTCTACCATGTCTCCTATGAACAAGGGAAACATGACAACTGCTTTCTGCTTCGGTCTCTGGATATTCTGGAATGTTTCCAGCTGCCTGATTACTTCTAGTAAAATCATCTTGTCAGTAGGATAGATTGGCAACTTGTAAGGAGATTCCGTGAATCCCTGTATTCGGATGTACGTAAATCTTGGAAACTGGATGAACCAGGATCCGTATTTACTGATTAAACTTTTTGCTTCGGGTGTAAGTCTTTGATGCGTTCCTCCCTGCAGCACCCAAGTGATGTACATGAGGAAAGCGTTATGTGCCTTGCGCCAATGTGACTTCTCACTCAACTGCAATTGGGGATAGCAGTTATAAACTTTGAGCTCTCCTTCGTTGTTGCCGACTACACCTTTGCATATCAGATCGGTATATCGTATTGTACGAGCGAGTGAATACACAATATAAGAACCCATATGAAAGGATTCAGTTTTCTCCAGGTTAACCAATTGTTCATGAATACTATCACTGATCATCCTTGACCAGTTGATCATTTTTGTCCCAGCAGATACTTCATCAATGAAGTAATACATCCAACTTTCAAAAGGCGCTCCTTGAGGACTGCCTACTAGTCTGTTCAGCAACAAGACTATGTCTCCGTATTCTTCCTTAAAAAATGGCCTGAGTAATTTCTTGGGCAATCTCTTGGATGAGCATCTAGGTTTTTCGAGCCAGTTCTTGTTCATGTTGGCCATGCAAAGAGTCTGTTTATCTTTGTACAATTTCTACGCATCCTCCTTCGACTGGTAGTACGTTCGGTGGTAAGCCGGAATGCCAAATGTTTCCTGTATAGCCAACTCGCCTAAGTATGCCAATACTCTGCCATCAGGTGCCTCAATTTGTCTTTCTTCAGCATTATAGTGCAAGGCGCATTCTACCATCAACTCCGGACACTCGACTGTTGGCGGAAATCCTGTAGCTTGAACTATACCATTTCGCATCATCCTTTGCGCAATTGGAGTCGGCATGCGTGTGTCACTTCCGTACATTCTTTTTCGAAATTCCTCCAAGTCAACATGGCTGAGATCAGTGTCCGCAACATTCTTCCATTTGGAGATAATTTTAGACTCCAACGGCGCACCTTTGCTTGCAAACTTCATTTTCTTCTTCGATGATTTTCCGGCGTTCAGCATAAATCTGCAAAAGAAAAATTTAATAATCAGAAATTATTTACGCATAAATAAATTCCAGCAAACTTGATGAGTTAATTCGTGAAAACAATCGTTGCTGAAAATGAAAGAATTAAATCGCTTGCAAAGAGAAAACTTCGTCAAAAATAGAGGAAGTAAAGTCTGCCTGTCAATGAAAACTGTGTTGCTGCTGAAGTAAATTCGTACTTTCAGCCTTTTACTTCGCAAAAAATAATATAAAACTTCACAAACTTCTCTGCCTTAACAAATTTTCTCAACTTCGCTTTCGAAAGAATGAATGAAAATGAAACGCAAAGCCAATTTAAGGCTGAGAAAATCGACCTAATTAATTGTTTCCAATTAATTCAGTTTGAACTCGGCTGGCACTTGTCTTTCGAATGGCAATTTCCGTCTCCAGCATAAGTCATTAAAGAAATTTTCTAATTTCGCCGCCAGTCGAGTGAAGTTTATTTTTCTTCTTTCTTTTCTCAGCAATTTGCCTAGAGAAATTCGAATTTTCTCATTAAAATGGGTTTTGGAAAATAAAGTATTAAAATAATATTTTATGTGTTGTTTCCAACCCGTTCGTTAAAATAATTAAATAATAATATTTAATTATTTTTTTATCCAAAGGCAATTTCGAATTTTTCAAATCTCTTTGTGCCTCTGCGAATTTAATCTTGCCAAGATTTTTACTTAGGCGAATTTCAATTTTGCCAGACATATCATTTGATTTTTCAATTAAATTTCCAATCGTCTGGACTTAGGCAACTTTTCAAATCCTTCGATTTTCTAGGCAAATAATTAAATCTTTGTTCATCCAAGTGATTTTCAATGCGATACACGACTCCAACGTATTTGCCTTGTGCAATTTTTTACTTTATCCATGCTTGGGCAAATTTTTACTTAGTAATTGTCATTTAATTTCACAATATGGCGAATTTTCCTTGTATTTTCACCATCTCCAATCATCTTGGAGCGCACCCCTTAGCATTTTATTCCTTTCCAGCCTTCTTGGAGCGGACCTTTCTTGTAATTTGCAATTTCTTTTAGGCTGGGCGGACTTCACTCAGCTTTTGCAAGTACTTGGCGGACTTTGTCAACTCTTTGCAACTTGCTTGGGCGGACTTTGTCAACACTTTGCCATCTACCTTGCTGGGCGGACTTGCTAACTTTTTTGCAAGTGCTTTCTTATTGCTGGGCGGACTTCAAGAGGTTTTTGCAACTTACCTTTTGGCGGACTTTGGCTACATTTTGCAATTTTCACTTTGCAAGCTGCTGGGCGGACTTCAACTCCACCTTGCAATTCCACTTTTATCTTGGGCGGACTTCAACTTGCATTTGCAAGTGCATGGAGCAGACTTGCCAATCCTTTTGCATGTTTGCCTATGGCGGACTTTGAGGTGTTTTTGCAATTTGCTTATGGCGGACTTTGAGACTTCTTTGCAATTTTCATTTGCACTTCACCATTTTCATTTTCTCCATGCAAGTCTATGCCTTAGGCGAATTTTTTAGATTTTTCAAACTTTTTCACCCATTTTCCCTTGTAACCCTTTGAAGTTGATGTTTTACAAAGCCATGAACTGTGCATATTTTCCCGAAATAGAAACTTTTCCAAAAATAGCATAGAAATTTTCCAAAAATAGAAACTTTCTAAAAATAGAAAATTTCCAAAAATAGAAACTTTCTAAAAATAGAAAATTTCCAAAAATAGAAACTTTCTAAAAATAGAAATTTTCCAAAAATAGAAACTTTCTAAAAATAATCCCTAAAAAATAGGGATCCCAGAATGTGCTAAAAATGCCAAAAAAAAGTCCCTAAAAAATAGGGGCCCGGGGTCGAAACCCTAAAATTTAGGAAGTGTCAGAATTGACTGAACAGATAGTCGATCCTCGTCCACAAGGCCCTCTAAGCACTTTGGCAACGTTCTATCATTGATTCGGGTTCACAATCATTTCTTGACTCAGATGACCTTCAAAATTTCAAATTCTAAGTACCTCATCAGATAGACCGAAACTTAGAAGCAAAACTACCAGAGGATAAAACCACTAGGGTCCCCATTTGCAATGGGGCGATGTGTGAAAAGGTCACAACAGGTTTGTCTGAGGAAATCGTTTTGAACCAATCCAATTGTTTTGTTTTGCCAAAATTTGCCAATTCTTCAAACAAGTGAGAGAATTTTAGACAAGAAAATGGAAGAATTTTAGATAAGAAGAAAGATGTTTTTTAGTTTTTAATTATTATTTTGTCTACTTCTGTCAAAATCGCCACTTTGTCTTGAATTCTGCTGATGAATCTGGACCTGTACTTGCAAAAGAATGTTTCTGCTGCCTTCGAACTTGATTGTTTGATGAAAATTCGCCAATCTCTTGAAGAAATTCGAATTTGCTAAGTTGAATGAATGAGAAATGGCGCCATGCTTGTATAAATAGAGCAAAATTGTACCATAAAAGCAAGACTGCAAGATCAAAACCCTAATTATGGAAGAAAGAATTCGATTGGGCCCCCCCCAGCTGAACTGTCACTGACTCTGAGTCCCGGATTATAAAATAATATTAAAATAGTTCTCACATGCGAATTTAAGAATAAACATTAAAAGAGGCGCCAATAATTAATTATTGAAGAAAATCACCATTTGAATGTTTTGCATGTAAAAATTAAATATTATTTTAATATAAATGTCAACATTTGGATGCACTCAACATACTTTACTGATTCCGAAAAATCCAAATTTGGCCTTCTAGGCATCCATTTGCAAGAGTTATTGAATTTTTGACTATCTCCTATTTTATAGTTGACTGCAAAGTTACAGTTGGCCATATTCAGCTTTGATTTCCGAGTGAGTGAGTGAACCTGTAAGTGATCTAAGATATCCACTGCAAAGCTTGCATAGCAAGGATGAAATGTCTGCAGGGAGTTGCAACTGCTAAATTAACATTTGACACCTCAAAAAATTAGGCGCCTTTGATTAAATTGATGCAAGGTCTCCAAACTTAGTCATTTCTCCGTTTTGCCATTTGACATTTGAAACTGCCATAACCGGTGAACGATGAACCCTGTTGACTAGATGATAGGTTCATTGCATGATTGAAAGTATTCCGCATCCAATGACTGTATGTAAGGCACTTGAAAGTTGCATCAAGAACCCCAAAAAGAAGGGCGCCCTTGGCTTATGAAGGCGCAAATACTATTTTGACAAAAGTATAACTTTCATCTAGACACCACACCTTAACCCTTGACACCGGGAGTTGGAGTGTTCCGATTCGCGCACCATCTATCTCTCTACGTAGCTGGATCAACCTACAAGAGATGTCTCTGGAGGTGACGAAGCAAGAAAATTGCTTCTAAGACCTCAAAGAGAAGGGCGCCTTTTTCAAGGAGATGTGTACTTCCCATACCATTTTCTGGCTGCTTTCACTTTCAACATTCTCACACTAAGCTCGCATGTACGAGTGTTTGCCAAATCTTGGAGGCTGACGGCTAGACTTGTTGGATAGCTGGAGTAGTTGCGCACAAGTCTCGTGAAGATTGCGAATGCAAAAAACCCCATTTGACAAGCCTAAAGGCTGGGCGCCCCTGGCCTACAAAAGTGTAGGTGTGTATTGCTATGTTTCTCCACCCTCTGATTAATGTGCTCAGTAGAACCTCTATCACGGTCACTTGGAATGTCGGATCACCTCACGAACGGATGCGTTGTGAAGCTAAACTAGATCAGAGAAGATCTCAGGAAGACCCCATCTGCAAATTCACACATTTGGGGGGCCAAATTCAAGGGCGCCCCTGAGCTACAATGGCGCAAAAATCATATTTTGACAGCCCTTTATGATATACATACTCCGCGTAGTCTCAGCTTCTGACATTGATTGCTGGAGTTTTGCACTATGTACGTCTTTGCTTGATAGCTTGTCAGATTCTTGGGCTAATTCTGAAGAGATTGAACCTATTTGTAAACACATGCAACAAGATCTGAGCCTCCAAAAAGAAGGGCGCCCTTGGGTTACAGGGGCGTAGATCTGCTTTTTGCTTTGAAATTTTCATCTGTCTTCGCTCTAAAAAACATTTCTCCGGCCACTGAATTGACCTTGTAGGAGTATAACCTTGTCACAAAATGCTTCTTCATCATCCATGTTCTGCTCTGGATCCTAGGTCCAGGTTCTGACCTCCATGTACTGACCAACTATTGCTGATGACTGACATGACACTGACCAAAGTCCATACTTGACTTGCCCAAAAACTTGTATTTTGACATCATTTTAACAAAGTTTAGACTCTTTAAGCAAAATGCCTTAATGAAGCAAAAAATTTGGTTTGGGTACAACAAATATGAAGTCTTGAAACACAAATAACTAAATGAAAATATATATATATATATATATATATATATAATATAAATCTAAATATCATTATAATTATAATTATCTGGGATAATATTATAATTATCATACAACTATCATAATTAATAAGAACTATTAATATTATTTATTGTAAGTATCATAATATTACAATTATCATAATTAATAAGAGCCATTAATATTATTTATTGTGAGTATCATAATAATAAAACTAATAATAATGATCATACAGACCAATACTAATCTCTGCCTTAGTAATATGTAAATAAACCCAATAAACAGCATTCCCTTTAAAAGATATAATAACAATTAATTAAGCAAACATAAGCATTAGAAACACAAATCAGCGATCCTTATTTAAAGCAAACAGCAACCACCTATGCAAAAAACACGTCATTCTAGAAAGGTGCGGGTAAGGACAAAAGACATATGAAGAGCCGTGTCTTTAGGGGGGTCAGATCAGATATATAAGACAAATCAGTCAAACAAAAGAGGTATCGATGAAGGGAAAATGAATAAGGTAAAGAATTATGAAGAAGGAAGATCGAAGGGAAGAAAGGAGGAATATATGGTGGTAAAAGGAATCAGTTAATAAAAAATACTCTCCAAAATCTGATTACCGTGGCTGGGAGAGAGGCTTCTGCAGATCGGATAAGATTTAGATAAGTATTTTATAAATTCATGTAATAAGTTTGATAAATATATTAAGGATGCAAATAAGTAATTCTATATTTAAATAATCACTTATGAATTAAGGATTTAAATATGATGAATTAATATTATATATATTTTAATATATATTTATATATATAGATATCATTTACGATTGTCTAATAATGATACTTGCAGCAACTATTGAGCCTTATATGTAATTATGATTCTTTTATGTAAATGAATACATTGTATATATATTATGATCAATCAAATGTAAAGTTGAAGGGAGCAAGTTAGGAGGATGTTGTTTACGGGCCTCCCATGCTAAGCACGCCACTCCAAGGGTGGAATTGTCTTGGTTGGATGTTCTTGCCGCTTGGGGCCAAGAGGTGGGTTGTCTTGGTTGGACGCTCATGCTCTTGGGCTTGGATGGGTTGAGTAGTTTACAAGCACTCCTTCCGAGATTCCCCTATTGAGCCAAACTATGATTGATTGTTAGGATGGATTCAAGGAGTCTCAATCATAAGGAGGATGGATAAGACAGCATGGATAGGAAAAGAAAATACAAGTGTATCCACTAGGCATGCCACTTTGAGGGTGGAATTGTCTTGGTCGGACATTCCTGCCGCTTGGGGCCAAGAGGTGGGTTGTTTTGGTTGGACGCTCGTGCTCTTGGGCTTAGATGGGTAGCTTCGGGCGGACTTATCCTGTTTCTCATCCAAGCCCTATTATGAATAAAACTCCCACTATGCATTATGGATATTGGTAGTCTAAATAGTCTTGGAATAGTTATGTATTTTAAATAGATAGGGCATTTATTATGTTTTGAGCATATGAATTATATTTCCGATATTATCTAACATGATTGTAGGATCTAAACCAAGATTTATCTTGCTTGAAGCATTCAAGTGGTAAGCTATAACCCTAACTACATTATTTTTGTGAATCTAGTGCAAGATTTAGGATTATACCAAAAGGGGACATTACATATTGCATTACATGCAGTTAAGTCAATAGCTAGAGTTGAAGTTGTAGTTAATTTTTTAATTTATTTTCATGCAATAGCTTTATAAATGTTATAAATAAGTGCCATTTTGCACTTAGTTTATTAATGGTAATTCTAATGCTTGCATATTGTTGAAATTACTATTTAGTGTTACTAGTAATCCATAATTTTATATTTGTTCAATAGAATTTATTATGCCTATTTTACTTTTGCATTGTGATTGAAATATTTGTTATGTGTGTCGAGGTAGGTTAAATTGCTTTAAGTGAGTTTGCCAGCTTTCTATCACAAGCTTGTATGAAATTAGAGATTGTGGCTTTGTATCAATCCTTTAATTTAATTTATCAAAGCATTCATGTCTTTGTGTTTAATCTATTCAATCTTTATGTGTAGTTGTATTGTTCAGTCTTTGCTTTTAGCTGAGCAACACAAGCATGTAGTCAGAGAATTTATTTTCAGTCAAAAAGAATAAAAATCATTTTCCTTAAGTTGAGGATCATTTTAGCCTTTTGCCTTGGGTGAATCTAAAAGAGATACTTTTTTATTCAACATGAATGTGAATGATTCTAAAAGCCATTATAAAGATTGTGAATAGCAAGTACATATGTACAATTTAGGTTAGTTTTCAGTTTAAAGGGAGCTTACCCTTTTAATTTGAAGAGCAGTCCTATTGTGCATTTGTTCCACTAAAAGGTGCAAATTAAAATGCTAATAGGTCTTTTCTTTATTTCTATAATTTACTGCTGGCTTCAGCATTAGGTGTTTTCAAATTTACACTCAAGTCCTAGAAAATGGAGGGCAAAGATTATTGCAGGTCAAAGGAGAGATAGTTCACACCAAGATGATGAAGAAACCCCTTTGGATTGATAGGTATTTTGCTAATGTCAAATGCTACTAATTGCGCCTCACCCAATGCCAGCTTGACATTAGCTGATATCAACATCCTGAAATCAATAAAAAACATGCAATATTGTATTTTTTATTACTTTCACTAAATATAAGCATGCTATATATTGATAGAAATTTGTTTATGCATAGTTTGAAGTTTCACCTAATACAACATTACTTTATTATTTTATTTTACTAAGATATTTTGACCGCATTTGTTGTTGGGCATGAAGTTGGCCCTACGTTACCATTATGTTATGCTTTTAAAGCCTTAACTGAGGATGAAATCAACTTTACCATACATTGTAATGTGTGAGAGACACTATAAGAAAGCAGTTTGCACTATATCTCTGAAAGAAATTATTCAGCAGGATAACCATATGAGTTTCTTTTGACTATTTGCAGCTGCAGATTTTCACTGGAGTACTTTTGATGCAACAAATATAATAGGATTGCAACTAGAGCTCCAATGCATGAAGTATTTAGTTACAAGGAGATGACAAGAGCACACCCCTCATTGTTTCATAATGACATTTACAATGCTTTTAGGTTCAATATTTGTGTCAAAAAAAACCATTATAACTGAGATAAAATGTAATATAGCCATACGAGTTACTTTTGACTGTTAGCAGCTGCAAATTTTCACTGGAGCACTTTGATGCAGAAAATATAATAGAATTGCATCATTGCAATTATAGCTCCAATGCATAAAGCATTTAGTTACAAGGAGATGACAAGAGCAGACCCCTCATTGTTTCAAAATGACATTTACAATGCTTTAAGGTACAATAATTGCATTATACAAAACCACTATGACAGATAAAATGTAATCTAGCACTTTTGACTCCATCCCTCATGTCTTCTGTGCTATAGGCCAATATCTTGACTTAGTCACTTTAATTCTAGATTGAGACCGACCATTTGATCAGATGAACTCTGGCCATGCATTTAAATAATAGCCACTACTTCTGCCTTGAATGTCTGAGGCTTGAGGAATAGAAAAATAGAAGAGTTAAACAAACCCCAACTTCTGCAGCGCCATACAATTTGCTCTATTTTGGACTCATTGCTTCCCTCACCTAACAATACCACTGATCAAAATCTTCACTGTTGCTCCTGTCATGGAACCAGTTAGAATCAATTCTAATTCACAGGAAATCAGCCTGTATTCATCAGAATTTATTGTTCAGAAGGCAACTCTGGATCATGCTTGACCTTCTGTTCTGTCAAGCTAGCTCAAAACCACTTAGAACTACCCATGATTATAATACTGCAATTGGAAGCAAGTGATATTCAGAATGTTTTCACACCCTCTAAGTTGCTCAAATGTATCTTGAAAATCTAATTATTCTAGCAGTTTGTCGAGCTATTTTTAGCATTACTGATAATGTCTTTAGTTCTGCCAGGGTATTTTTAGACTTAAGACATTCTTTTGATTACCTGTAGCCTTCTTACTGAAAGATGTTAAATTATTGAAATTTAGAAGAGACTTTGTAGTCAAATGTTGTTTCAGGTGCATTAGACATAACACATGGAGCCAATCTGTTGGATTGCATTGCACTTGGTTGAGGAAATGTGGATCTCAATTACATCTTGACAATTGTAACGACTCGATACCCTTGGGTAATAAATTTTTTTCAACATTTCACTTCAAACATATAAAAGTAACAAGTAACAAAGACATTACAATAAAATTCCTCCTTTCTTCATTGATAAATACATGGAAGTCACAATATATTTCCACATGAATTCCATTTTCATTGCAAATATAAATAAGAGTACAAAAGTAAAAAAATTACATACATAGCTCGTAAGCTTTTGCACAAATAGTAGTAAGACGGTCCAGGTTCCCTTCCTTTCAAATCTTGGTGTATCCGTCGCCTGCTGAGGAGGAGAAGCATCACTTGAGCGTTTTTCTGCCAACCACGGACTATTAATGTGGTCCCCTGCACATCTATCATTGGATAGATGGCCCTCCCTTCGAATGAAGAGATTGGTAGAGTATCCGGCTGTGACAACCCAACTGAGCATAGTGTTGTGTCCTATTCACAACTAGAACCTTGCTATTTCACAATCTCATACGAGTACAAGGATCATGATGAACTAATAGTGTAGTCTCAACTATCTCACATCTAAGTGGATGTCGTACATTTCACTACTTTGGCCAAAGTATTCTCATTTAGTACTTCGAATGAAGGTCATCTATCATATACACTACTCAGGGCCGATTTGACTTAAGGCTATCTTACACTACGCGTAGGCTTAGTCCTTCACTGGATTTTCAATCATCCCAGACTATCCTACATCAATCTATACTAAGACAACAAATATAGGTTCAAGTCCTTCACTGGATTATCAATCACCCTAGACCAACCTACGACATTCTAACTGCTAGAAAAGAACCAACATAGCAAGTAATTCACACAATCTCTCTTATAATGGAAATCTTTATCCTAGGAGTTCCTTAGCTTATCTCAGTTAACTTAAAATTTTAAGCTACTTGAATATACTTGACTACTGTCCTTATTTCATTCCTAGAATATAGTAACTAGTTTACCCTTATTCTCCATATACGAAGATCATACACAACATGCAATATTCATTCAAAATGCATATAAATCTTTCCCTTTTATCTTCTTCCACATTAATTTTCTTTACTTAAAATTCCCTTTTTAAGCACAGTAATTAAATAATTTCCTTTCCCTTACAACTACATTGCATTCAGGAAACATCTTTCAGCCTTTTGCAAACACAACAACACAAAAGCATAAAACATAATACTTCTATCTTTCTTTCACACCGTCAATCAGCTATGACTAATTTTCCACCTATGCCTCAATGACAATCACAAGATTTCTGTTCCTTTGATTAATCAATAATAGAGAAGAAGAGAAGAATTTCCCCATGCCTGTTTTCAAAGCTTTCCTTAAGGGGTGACGTCCCAACACTAGCAATGTCTGGCTTCTCCTTCTAGAATTGCTCTTCTAGACTCTTCCAGAATTCCTACTGAAAAATGGCTTCTTTGTGATAGTATTTCACTTTATAGTGAATTCCTATATCTCTTCTCTCAAATGTGCTTCCACTACAAAATTTCTACTTAGCTATATTTCACAAATTCCTCACTCTAAGCCCAAAAGGATATAATCACTGTAATTGGTAAATGCTGGTATAACTTCACTGTATTATTCAGACTTAGGAATATAGAAAATGCAAGCAATAGAATGTGATGGAAATGGGAACTCAAGAAATTACTAAACTCGGATTGCACAATGTGTGTTCTCAATGAATGGCAGGGCGTCTATATATAGGCCCGAAATGCAACGAATTCCACTAATGGAGGCATGCGGATTGACAACAAAGTGCCCATAAACATTCAACATGCTACTTCGCGGGTTTCTAAACCCTGAATCACCAAAAATAAGAGTGAATCGACCCTATTTGAGCCAGCATTTCAAGAATCTTTCAATTCAGAAAGAAGAGAATGCCACTTATAGAAAAACGTCCATCTTTGGCACACAAAAGAGAATGAATCACCATTGTTGCGAACTGATCAATTTCCATCTTGCAACACTTCACTCCCTTCAATTGGCGTCGCCTCCTTTCTAGCGTTTGAATTCTTCTCTCAGAATTTCATGCGTTTCTTCCCCACGATTTCACGGGAAAGAGGCTTTCTCAAATATTTTGCTCTTTTCAAATGTTCTAGCTAAAGTTTGAGATGAAATATTTCTCTTTGGCGCGATTTATTAAGAGGTTTTAATCTCTATTAAGTAAAAAATACTTCCTCATTGATTTTTGAATTGATTTTCATAGTTCGATTTCTTCATTGACTTGATTTTTGAAAAATAAAGTCAATTTCCAATACATTTCATATTATGTATTTAAATATATGTTTTATTATATAATTATTATTATAGTTCTTTTAAATATATTAAACAGATAAATATTTAAATACTTGAGTATTTAATATACAGATATATTTTAATATAACTATAATAATATTATATATAATCTTTAATATATAATTACATATATATAAATATATTTATATTTAACAAATATAAATATATATACATATACATGACATATATATATTGCGAGCCAGTTGGCATACTTTCAATATATATGTCTATGTATATGTGTATATATAAATTCCAAGGCAAATATTATAATAATATTATAATACTAATATTTCCACATTATCGGACGTATGCTTATATACATATGTATATTGCAGTATAATCCTCTATGTACACGTATACGTACGTATACCATATTGACACATCCGTATGGCAAGTCCATTAGCCACTTACGCCTGTATCGATATGTTTATACTTACAGATACATATATATACTATACATGTGTATATATGCTTACTTTTGACGTTCACATCCAAACATGATACCACCATGATGATCATAATCTCACAATCAAGCACAAGGGTAAAATTCACACATAGAAGCAGTCAAGACCTCTACTTGCAAGACTTACAAGCTATGGATGACTTACCTTATACTTATACAAAACTGATTTGGTTTACTCAGTCTAAGGTAAGTGTGTGTATGCTTAGATAGTTCACTTTACCGGTTACCCGACCAAACTCCTCTCCCGAGTAATACTTCCCCTCCCCCTGGAGAATGAACGTTTTCCTGCAACCACTAGCACATACCTTTAGCAGCATCATATATTCAAACATCTTCAAGTTAAAATAACATGATTCATTAACCTCCTATTCACATATATGCAGTATTTTACCATGAATTACATCAATTGAGATAGCATCAAATGAAACAACATGAAGTGATATAACATACACATTCACAACAAGGTACAAGCATCTTCAGATTTCATATTACATTCATTTTTACCCTTTATATCACTAGTAAATAGTAACCTAACAATTTGGGATGTAACAACAATCTGATTATTTTTTTAGCTTGTTGATCTCTCTCTAGCATAACCAATTATGATTCAACTAAATTATGTCTATTGTTTTGTCATAGTATATATAGACTTCAAATGTTTTTTGATTTCCTGCATCCTTCTTACTTTTAGAGATTTAAAATTATTAACATTTATAAGACATTTTGTGGTTAATCATTGTTCTGGGCACATTAGACATGATACAGTTATCTGATCTATTGCAGCACATCACACTTGGTTACATACACGTGGATCTCACCATTTTATATGTTTGTTAGGGCTTCTTTAAAATATGTTTGTGACTCATTTTATTTGAGAAGATGTTTCTTTCTTATAGGATATGCAATTGGATCTGTAGAAGGTCGTATTGCGTTGGAGTGCATTGATTCCTCTGAAGCAGCTGAGGCAAATAAGTAAGTATTTTGTGCATCAAGGTGTTCACAAAAGAATATTTATCTATAGGGATAAGAGTGAGATTTTTTAAATACATAAAAGCAGATGAATTTTCTACAATATCTTTGTCTCATATTGAGTGTTCAGTAAATTTATACAGTTACCTTGTACTAAGCTGGAATGTATTCTGTAAATTATCTTTTGATGTAAATATATCATCTTGAAATACATCTTTTGGAATCTTTGAATGATCATTTTTTTCGATAAGTTAAAACTTTTTAATAATCTCAAATAAACAGCTAGTACAAAATATCCAGGAGCCCAGCTTATCCAAGATAAACAGCACAGACAAACCCCAAAGGGATTGCATCATGATAAAATGATTGTAAAGTGAGTTGGTGGGTCTGAAGGAAGAGCAAACGAACCATAAAGCAGGAAGGGGATAGGAAAAGTCAATGCCAGCTGTGCTGGCATGCTGCCAAAAATTCCAAACAAAGAAAGAGACAAATCTACAGCACTATAAATACCAAAAGCAGCACATAGAAAGACCACAAAAACTGTGCAGCAGGAAATGGAAGGAGAATCCATGTGTGAAGGATGGAACCCAAAGAATTTGAGCAAATCTGAAGAGAGAAACCCTGTGTGCTAAGGGGAGACAAAGAAGAAAGTGTCAATAAAGAATAGAGAGTCCTTGGGGACCTGAGATAGAGTGCCATACTGGTAGATGGAAAGAACAAGGGTGCCACACAGAATGGAAGCCCCGAATCACAAAAAAAGGATAAAATCCAAAGTCAAATAAAAAGGAAACATAATGAAAGGGAGTGAGGGGTGCACAAAGCAAGAAGGCCACTACAAAGGGAGAACAAAAGGGAGGTAAACTAAATAGGAAAAACATATTTACTTACCCAAAAAACTTTGTTTTTTCTTCATTGATAAAATTGAATGTTCTTTGAGCAGACCTGATTCACAGGTGTATTCCTGCTTCTTGTGAACTGATGGAAACTATTTATTGTGCTCATGTTTGCCAACCGGTCAATGACTTTATTCTTTTCTCTCTTTGTATGAATAAGGTGACATTCCTCAAATTGTCAAGTTAGGAACTTTGCCTCTAGTAGGAGATTCTGAAGCTGCCAATTAAAAATATTACCTTTCTCTATTCCTTTTACAATGATCCTAGATTGCCTTCGGCCCTTCAGCAATCAAATTTTTGATTCTGAAATCAAGACCAAGTTTGAGATCCAACACCAAGTCCTATGCTTCAGCAATATTGTTGGAGTTGATCCTGGTGTAATCTCTTAGGATAGCCCCTGCTCCTGAAATCTTGAGATTATTTTTAGCAGCTTTGTCAAGGTTCAGTTTAATTCAACCATAATCTGGAGGACTCTAGGAAATAAGCTCTGTAATTGTTTTGGCTTTTGGTGGTCTAGCTTCAAAAACCTTTTGAATCTTAGGCCAATTCTTGAGGATAAAAAACTCAAATTGATTACTTCCACTATTCTTGGCATTGTTCTGAAATGAACTACTATGGGTACAAGTTATTACAGTCTCCTCCCAAGTCTGATCTTGGCTTTTGGGCTTTTTATCGAAGATCCTGCAATTCCTTCCCAACTAGAGTTTCCATGAGATAATAAAAGGAGCAAGGTCCCATAAATCCTAAAGCATATTAAAGGATAGAAGATATTGCCAAGATTCAAAGTGCTCTTTAATCTCTTTGTAGTTGTCCATTTGAGATTGAAACTATCAAGGAAGCAGTCTCAAATCCCTCTACAAATGTTATAGTTTAAAATGAGGCGATTGACCTCTTCCTGAGCTAAAGAAAAGGGGTTGCTGCTAGGACCATTGAAGCATTTGCTTTTGTGATGCTTCCAAGTGAAAATCTTAACCTTACAAACTAATTCTAGAAAAATGCTGGTTTTAGGCCAAGCATTAGAAGTCCAAATCTTTCCCCAAGGAAAACAGTCATGTATCGTCTTTGAAGGACTTGCCAATTTATAGTGGCCTTCTTTGATTTTATAGATTTTATGGATACCATTGCCATTCTAAAACTACCCAAAGGAATTCTCTTGGGTATTTTGTTTAGATCTAAAGTTATGAAGAAGGGTTGTTAGCTGCAAAGAAGTATCCTTATAAATCCCAGTTATGGTTGAACGACTTTCCAGGTTCCGATAGGACCAAAAGAATCCTCTTTTTCATTCCAATAATCCTTAACTTTGAAGCTTCACAGCCTTTGAGAAAAAAATATAGATTTTGGAAAGCTTGATTTTTTGAAAGAGGATTATCAATGAGCCACTTGTTTTTTCAAAAAATCGATCGTCCTAACATTATGAATGTTCCAAATTTTTTGTTTGGATATGAGGTTTGTAACCATCTTCATGCCTACCCTTATGATTAATCCATTGAGGAGGTCATAATAAGTAAGAAAGCAGATCAGATCAGATCTTGATATGTACTTATCCTTTAGAATATTAGACCAGGAGGAAGATTCACTTAAGACAAACCTCCACTAGTTTTGCCACCAATGCTTGGTTGAAAAGAGTAACCTCCTAGACACCCAAGCAACCTTTCATCACATTAGAATAAACCTTTTCTTAGGCCGTTAAAGAAAACTTGAATTGATCCTCAATACCTTTCCATAAAAAGGACTCCATGACCTTGTTAATTTTGGAGATGTAATGTCCCCATTTTCTAGCTTGCCAAGATAATATTAAAGTATTTAATTGTTTTAATTATTTGATGTCACCTGGCAAAAGTGCAATTATTAAGGTGGTATTAAATGATTAAATAATATGGGTTTATAAAGTGACGTTGAGGTAAATTTAAAAGTTAAATTAATAAAGTCACTCTATAATAATGTGTTAAGTGATTTTAGGCGAAAAAACCCTGAAAAAGGCAGAAAGGTATTATAAAAGGACTTGAGAGCTCATTCTCTCATCATATTTTGAATTATTATTTTATTTGGGGTTTGTATTTTGGAGGAGCTCTCTGGAGTTCGAAACCCTAGGTGGGTATTCGTACGGGTTCTAGTTTCGGTGGTGAAAGATTCGTCCCTAGCTGGCGTTGGCGGATTCACTTAGGATCCACAACTGCACTTCAATGGTTGGGTTGATCGATTTTGATAATTTGTGAGTTTTGCCAGGCAAGACAAATTATTTGATAGAAATTGAAGGGTTTTCAATATCTTTCAGGCACAGTTTGGTGTTAGGTTTCGGTTGCATAATCAATCATCTAAGGATTGATTTGACTCATATTTAGTAACAAAATGGGTGGTATTTGATATCTACATTTAAAGGGTTTGTGTGGCTGGGTTTGGGCGACTTGTTGGAGCCAATTTGTGATTGCATTGAGAGGTTGCTCACAATCGTCTATTTTTGTGGTTGTGTATTGATGATATGAGATTGGGCGTGGCCCTAAGAAACAATTTTATTCTTTGAGACACTGCACAAACCTGGACGTGGCTTCTAGGGAAGCCGTGTGAAGCACTGGAGCAAGTCGAGGATCTCAAAGGAGGACGTGGGTTTCATTTTGGTGTGAAAGACCATTACCTGGTCGTGGTTGCTACTTGAGCAATTCATTACACTTCTGAAGCATTCCTTTGCACATATGAGGGTCGACTGGAGTTATATTTGCTTGGTGTGAGTTCTTGGAGGCAAGTTGCATCATCTATCATGCATTCCAAACTATATCGTGCTCTCATTTGAAGTTTGGAACCTGTATATGACTTGTTTGGAAAGTGTGGGAGCTTGCATCTGTAGTCGGTCATAGTCGGCCGCAGTTAATTATATTTAAATAAGACTATAGTTAGTTTATAATATTTCGCATACTTTTGTACATGTTGTTTCAAGAAGACTAATCCCCCGACTGAGTGATTAGTTGTTGTCATGAAGCGTCATGACAGTTGGTTCCTCAACCACCACCAACAACTATTTGTACTTGAGTCAGTATAGTCGGGAGACATTATGTTGGTACTTATGATACTATGTTACATGCTGTTACATTCTGATGTTACATTCTAGTACGACTAATTGTACTTGGTTACCATGAATAATAAATGAAGTACTGTTTTGCTGTGCAATATGCATTCATGATTGTTCGTACTTCTCTATGTTCTGTTGTTTCTTGTTTACTCGTAGTACGTCGTGAGTACTCCAGGGAGTAAACATTTGGTGCCGTTGCCTAAGCGTACTTGGGGAAATCACCCAATGGAAAGATGGCATCGTAATGGGTTGATTGGCGGAAGAATCTATACAAACGAATGAAGAATGGGAAGAAGATTTGACATAGGATTTGGTGAACCTGTGGGACATATCATTAAGGGACCATGTACGGAGGGAAGCTCTCGGGCGAGAGATGCCTCAAGTAGTCATTCACGACAGATTGGAAGTGAACGATGAGGTCGATCATCCCCTCAACCCTTTGCCAAGGTTGCTGGCCTGCCATTTCATCATCTTGTAGGATCTTCGGGCGGAGAGCGACCAAGAATGCCAAAGGCAACATATACTACAGCAGTACAAGGAGAGAACCAAGCAGGAAGAGGAAGAATGTGATACTAGTCGGAGATGTACTCTCGACAACCAATGATTGCGCGACCAACCTTTAGTGCTCGTACAACCTAATAAAAATAAGAACCGAGTACCAATCGGGCAAGAAACACATGAATAGAAGGTTTGGGGATCACTCAAGTTATAGGAACAAAAAAACCGGTGACGAAGGCTAAAGCAAATTGATAAAGAAATCAATGAAGATATAACTGAAATAAACCAAACTATAATAAGAGCACACTAGAATCTTGATGAAATAGACCAATCTATCATAAGAGCACACCAAAATTTTGCTGAGGAAAGGGACAAAGGACCCTTCAAGACACCGTGTTGGCGTTTCAAATCGCACCTTTGGAATACAAATTAGAAATGGACAGCTATGCACAGATAAATTGCTCTTCGAATTAGGAGAGGAAGCTCCCTCTTTGCTGATTATGCTTAAAGAAAGTAAACTAAACTATTTGCCAATCTTTTTGTTCTCAGCTAAGAGCACAAGGTTATAAAAGTCTAGCTCCGTAGCTGAGATTTTCTCTTTTTGGAATTTCAACTACGACTAAGCCTACTCTAATGATGCTTTTAACAACTCAAGTAAACTCAGAGCTTGAGAGTTAAAAGTGAACAAGGAATGATCTTGGCAACACAGATACTTCAACAAACTTTCTTCCAACGCACACTTGAAGACTCATTGTGCTTTTCGATGCAAGCTGAAATAAAGATTATATAAGCATAACATATAAACAAAACATGAGACAGTAGATCAAAGCAACAAAGTAGGCATAAGATTTCCTTTCTCAAATTTCAAAAAACGACTACACTTCTGGGACAGTAGGATTGTAGCAATAACAGGCTTACCGTTTAGCGATCAACCAGAATACACTTCACACAAAACACATGAACTGAACAATATCTTGCAGCAAAAGGTAGGCATGCAAGCTCGCTCTTACACTAAGTGAACATACACTGAATAATAACTTGCAAGCAAAAATAGGCTCTGCAATTTGCTATCACAATAACGGCTAAAGAAAAATGGGCAAGGCTGCCCTTATTTATACACAAGCAGAGGAGTAGGGAACCCTAAAATCTCCTTGCTTTTACAACCAAGACTTGCCAACATGCAAGCTTTATTTCTAAAACTAAAATAAGACAGCTAAGTAACAACCTGCTGAAAGCAAAAAATAGGGAAAGTGCCAACTATTACAATTAGATTCTTCCCTTTCACAAAGAATGGATAAGGATGAGACAAGAATAGCGAGAAAGCTCAGAGAAAGCATCAAGTTCATTGTTGCTTTAAATCTCAACTACATCTGCCAAAAAGCTGGAAACTGCCTCTCTATCAGGAGCGTTGATACTATCGAAAGCCATATTTTGCTTTTCTAGGATTTCCTCACCTTTTGCGATTGAGCTTAGAAAATCTTTGACTTCATCAACTGCTTTATCAAATCTTGCTGACATCACTGCAATCTGACTCATCTTTCTGGCAACAGGATCACTGCTAAAACAAGCATGAACAAGATTTTGGATCTCTTCTTGCACTTCATCAAGTTCAATGAAACTACCATCATCTCGATGACACCGACAAGGGATCTCTGAAACAAATACACTTATGAATCTGAGGACATCAACAACCTTCTGTCTATATTCAACTATTTTTTCGGATATTCTTTCATAAGTTTTCACCTTGAAGAGGTGACGTTCTCTCCATGCAAGAATTTGTCTTTTATGTTCTTTTACAATTGTTGAATCATATGCCATCCTCAAATCTGAAATGATAATCTCATGCATTGGTTTCACATCCACCATACTTTGTTCAAACCCCTGAATCCCTTGGCGTAGATCATGGGCATTATACCTTAACTAATACATCTTTGAAAGCGCAAATCTTCCTTTGATGATGAACTCCTCTATCCAATCTCGCAGATGCTTCCCATATACAACCAATTGTCTTAACTGATGTTGATCAACCGATGTTTCTAGAATTTGTGGAAGTAGTAGAGTGGCTTGTGAAGTGCTATGAAGAAGATTAGAAATATGTTGCTAGAGTTGTTGATTTTCAGCCTTGAGGGCTGCCTTATACTCTCCATCTTTAAGCACCCTCTCCTTTAGATTCCTTGCTGCAACCTCGAATATGTTCACATCGGTATGCCAAATGCTTCTGCCGAGATTGGCCTTGACAATCGTGAAATCATCAATCTCCACCTCATTAATATTCTTATCTTTTGGGGGTGTAGCAGTCTCAATGATAATTTCACCATTTGGATTCTTCTCTATGTGAACTTGTTTCTTTGGTTTCTTTACAGGTGCATCTTGGTAAACGCTCTTGAGTTCTGCAAAGTTCAGCTGATACGAAGGCCTCCTCCTCTTCCTTCCCAGGATGTTCTCAAGCCAAGACGAGGTGTCTCTACTAACTTCCTTGGGAGGTTTGGCTTTAGCTTCATCAACTTCTTCATCTTCTAGATCTATATGGATTGGAGAAGACTTCGACAATGGTGGAGAATCAGGTGACAAAGGGACTGCTTCTGCTTGTGGCACAGGCTCTTCTGGTGGAACTTTTGATACAACTGCCGGCTGTTCCTGCTGAATTGCATTGGAGAAATCTAGCTTTCTTCTTACACTCTTTGTCATTCTACCAATCTTCAAACTTTCCTGGAGGGTGGCACATAGCCTTCGTTCTTGGTTTTGGTTTGGAAGAAGAAGGTAGGGATGACTACATTATTGGCGGCTTTGTGACTGGAATAGCTTCCTTCTGTGTTCTCTTGAGGTTTAGGAAAATCCCGTTGTTTTTAACAATTCGGTTCTTTCTTTCTTCAATTGAAGTGCTTTCTTTGATGGACCAATTAACTTGTGGAAGTGGCTGCTGCTCAATTTGATCTCTAGCGTACATAGGAAGAAGTACTTCTTCGTCATCATTAGACAATCCTTCTATATCCTCTAACAAGAAATCAACCATCTGTTGGAGTGTGAATTTGCTATTACTGTCCTTCCGTACTTCAAATTCGTCCTCACAATTAGCCCAAAAATCTTCAACTGCTGACACATGTGCTTATTTTGACCAAGACGGGATGAAAAAGTCCATGAGGATCATATGATCGCCTCTTGTTGAACAACTTGAGGCCAAACTTAGGCAACTCATCGCCCATTACCTTGGCATCCGTTGACGATCTACATCTGTAGATACTCATCTCTATTGGAAAACTAAATTCAGCCTTCTTTCGATTCTGCAAGAACGTGTGAACTTCATATACTTGCCTCAAAAACTCCATGAAAACCACCTCATCTGTGGGATACCTCGGCAACATGACTGGACTATTTGAGATGTCATACACTCTGATGTAGGAGAATGTAGGAAATTGGATGAACCAATCAGCCCACTCCGCCATTGCTGCCCTGGCAACTAATGAAATCTATACATGCAACTCATTGTCTAAGTCTCTCACTGTATGCATCATGAATGCATCGTTCATCCACCTGTAATGATGTGTTGATTCTGAAAACTCCGGCTATGGGTAATGATGATTTACATGTTGAACATCTAGAGTTCCTACGATATTCAAACCCTTGAATTTTCCTTGATAGGCCATTAGATACACCAGGTAGGAAATCATGTGAAACCCATGAATTTTGAAATATTCTGTCATCTAATGATGGAGACTATCGTTGATCAAAGTCGGCCAGTCATAGAGCTCTGTTTTATTAATGATGTGAGAGATGATATAAAACATCCAAGGTTGGAATTTAGTGGCTTCTGCTTGACCAGTGACTCGGTTGAGCAGAGTAATCATTATTGCAAACTCCTTGAATTCTCCTCGTCCAACATTCTTCGGCAGAGTATTGTGTTTCTCCTTCAACCATCTTTGTGCAACTTTCTTTCGGTACTTGTTATTGTTAATGTGCCACACCTTTTCACATTCTTCAATGGAGATGACCAAATTTTCCAGCCAAGGTAGTATTGAAAAGCATTTTTAAACATTGTTTGACTTGAGGCTGCAAACAACCCGCCCATCTGCTGCTTGAATTTCTTGTGTTGCTGGATTGTAATGCTTGACACAAGAGATTACAAACTCTAGAATTTGCACTGAGACAAGAATTGAAGCTGTTTCAAGTAATCCAGAATGACCAAGATGTCTGACTGCAACATTTCCTACGTCTTCCAAAGCACACAAATCGAACACTGGTTTTATATGATGCAAATTAATTTTGAAAAGTTTTTATGAAGTTGTGATACAGTACCAATTTGGTTTTGAATTCCATGGGAGAGTACTGCATGCTGAAAAACTTGAATTTTGATTGTAAATTCAACAATGCTCGGACAAGTTCTGCACAAAAGCTAAAAATAGCTTGCTGATTTCTCTTGAAAAAACAATTTTTCGAAAAAAAGTTGGGACCTAGGTTTTGTTGAGAATCATGTTTCAAAAGGACCCAGATGATCAAATTCGGAAAATATTGATGGTTGATTGAAAAAGCAGAAACCCCAAAATTTTAGGATTTTCTCAAAAAAGCCAAGAGTTGGATATTGTGTAGGACCATGTTTTAGAGAGACCCAGTTGATCAAATTTTGGAAAAATTGAGGGTTTCTTGAAAAAGCATGGAAAAAACAGGTTCTTGAAAATTTTAAATTTTTTCAAAGTTGTAGAGAATCAAAACCAAGTTGACCTAGATTGTTGAAAATTGAAATAGATGACCCCCTTCTTCTAAAAAATGATGCCCTGAAAATTTGAAGCATGAAAAAGCGAGCCTTTGAGCAACCTGATTTCAAAAATATGAAGAACTTCGAAAAGGCACCATGTATTAGCCTTCAAATCTTGATATGAAGAAAATTTTATGTTTCTTCCTCTCTTGCTCTTGGACACCAACCTGCAAAAATCTGTGAATAATGAATGCGAAAACCTTCTTAAATAGGTTTTGAAGAAGAAAAATGCTTTTATTCTCTAGCTTTAAAACTATGAACCCAATCTTGGAAGTGGATACGTCGAACGTGGACATTGTTTGAATGATGAATGCTGAAAATTCGAAAAATTCACTAAGGCATGGATTCTTGGGCATCTCTCTTGGATTGGGGTGCTTTTACTTGGTAGACTGAGCCATTTTTTGAAATTTTCAACTTTTCTACTTGATTTTGTCCTTAGTTTGATCTTGATTTCTGGACGCTAGATGAATCCAATGAACTCACTGATGATCTTGTTGTAGAGCCTGACTAGATATGAGTAAATTGTTTTGGAGACAACTTCTGCTAAAAACATCATATGAGGGATCAAAATGTTGGGTACCCCTAGCTAGTAGGGGTGCCTTTACTAGCCAGAGATAGCCATTTTCCGTGTTCTTCAATTTCTTAATGTTTTCTGACCTTTCGATAAATTCTTAGTTGTATTTGCATTTCCGACTGTTTAGGAGGCCGATGAACTGGCTGTCAAATGCGTTGGAGAGCTTGAAGTATTTCGTGAAAGATCTTCTGGAGGTGACTGGCTCAAAAAAGTAGTTTTGGGGGGTCAAAAGCTTGGGAACCCTTGGCTAGCTGGGGTGCCCAACCCCTCCAGAGTTAGAATATTTTCTGAGACTTTTCATCTTTCTTTTGACCTTTCTCATCCGTTCAATCTGACATATCTGGTGCTTGACAAATTTGATCAGCTTGTTGATGACTTCATTGAAGAGCTGGTTCAAATATGAGGAAAACTTGCTGGAGGTTTCAAACCCTAATTTCACCTTTTGAGTGCCCAAAATTTTGGGCGCCCTTGGCTACTTGGGGCGCCCATGATCTCCAGACTGTCATTTTTGGATATTTTTCAACCTTGAAATTTGTACCCGATGCTCCGTCCTCCATTTGATTTGTAATTGTGGGTGACTAATGATTCCTATGATCTAGTTGAGACATTCATTGGATAGCTTGTAGAATTCCGAAGACAATGACTGATCTAGAAAACCCTGACAATTGGACTAGGTTCTCGAAATCCCTAGGCACCCCTGGCTACTTGGGGCGCCTTTATTCTTTAGACTTAGAATATTTTCAAGGATTTTCACAATTTGCATTTTGCCTCTTTGATAAAACTTCTCCATTCGATCCGCAATTTTGGCTGATTGGTTGATCTGATGGACCCGCTAATAGATTCATTGTGAAGTCGAAAGGATTTTGAGCAACAATGTTTGAGAAGCACAAACCCTAATTTTGACTTTTGAGGCTTTGAAAAGATGGGCGCCCTTGGCTAGCAGGGCGCCTTTATTGGCAAGAGAGTTTTTTTTATCATTTTACAACTTTTCCTTTGTTCCTCGTTCTTTGTTCCATGTTTTGATTGTTGGGGTTGAAAAATATTCTAAGGCACAAAATCCCAAGTGCCTTGACTGGGTAGGGGCGCCTGAACTCTCCAGATAGCCAAAATTTCACCATTTTCAAGAATTTCAAATTTCCCCTCCATCCTTCGTTCTTCGACTATCTTTCGTCATTTCTTGATCTGTGTAGTGTTTGAAACCTTGAATCTAACACTTGGCAGTTGAGCAACCTCCATTAATGACCTTGGAGATTCAGTTTAGCTTTTGAAAAAGCAAAATAGACCTACCAGAGAAAAAATGATCTTTTGACGATTCTGATTGGACCAGCCCGATGAGGAAGTATTTTCAACCAATCAAAATCAATTTGAACCTTGGAAGCCAAAAAAATTATTTTTAGAAAATTTTGCCAGCATCCATTTGAGAAGAAACCTAGAAAAACACAGAAAAAGTCTATTTTTAGAAACTTTCCTAAAATTTAGGGACAAAAAATTGAGATCTGGGTTTTATAGACAAGGTCGCTCTAGGCAGACCCAAATTGTCCGTTTTTGAAAATTTTGAGTTTTTGACCTACATGCATGACATGCAAAATCCCATTTTTCGACCTTTTTGATAGTTTTTTGACAAGACTTTTACCATTTCTTCAAAATGCCTAAGCGTAGCAAATTTTTTAATTTGGGGTACAACACACTGTATGTAGAAAGATACAAAATTTATGAAAATGAAAATGAAGTGAAGAGCTCGAGAGCAGTATTTGACATATTCGGGAGTTGTCCATATTGGACGATGACGAAGGGTTGAGGATTGGAAGATCTGACCCTAAGACCCTAGGGCAAAGGGAGTACCAGAATGAACCCTAGGAGACTCGAGGTGTCAAGGACGTTGACAAAAGACGTGTGGGAAAGACTTGTACGTGGCCGAGAGTGCAAGTGACTCGATGAAACATTGTAGGAGAACCGGTCTAGTTAGGTGCAACACACAAGGAGGGCATTGGGGAAGGATGGTGACTCCGCTAGCTGAGAGGTAGAAGCTGCCAAAATTTACAGGAAATGGGTCAGAAGATCTAGTATGGTATTGCAAGATGTGCAAGACAATTTGGATAGCCAATGGACAAGATGATACAGACTATTGGCTGAAAGCATTTCTGGCGATGCTGAGAGTCAATGCCATTGACTGGTACACAAAACTGGACCAAGTAAATAGGGCATCATGGAGATTACTCAAGAAGGCATTTGAAGACGAATTCGAACATGCACACCAACAACCAGAGACTCAAAGAATTGTTGGGAAAATTGGAGACTCAACTGACCGATGAGCTAAAGAAGCGATGGTTCATCAAAGGGTTGCTCCTGTCGTTGACAAAGAAAATGAAAGTTGTGCCTTCGTCGTCGTATGCCGAAGTGTACAATGAGGCGATGGATATAGAGAGTGAAAATAAAACATTATCCCCAGGGAAAAGGAAGATGAACGACGAGGAGAGTACGAACGACAACCACAATGGTGAATCCAAGACCGTACAAGCACTGAGGAAGGACAAGCTGAGAATGATGAAAGAATTAAAGGCCGACAAGGATTGTACGAGGGAATCCAGAGAACTATGGTGTACGGATTGCAAGGGGGAAGGTCGCACAAAGGCAAATTATCCGAAGAGGCTGTTTTGCGATATTTTCCAAGTGATGGGACATTCCATCAAGGAATGCCCATACAATCTAAAAGCAAGGGGTACGCAAGTACTCTTCACTTAGGGAGAACCGTCAACACGGCGGATACACCACCGGAGCCCTAGTACAATAGCAATGTATCCCCTAGAGGTTAGCGAAGCAACAAAAGTTGGAGAAGCAAGATATAGTATGATGGTAAAGGAAGGCCCATGATACAATGCCAAAAGTGCAATGAATGGGGCTACTTCGCCAGGGAATGCCAGAACGGTGAAGGTTCAGGGGGAAGACTGTGCAAGTGGTGTGGACCGGGTGATCATGAAGACAACAAATGCCCCAAGCAGAAAGACATCCATATGTTAGACATGGAGGAGCAAGAGGTACTGGCGATTACTAGAGCGGAAACGAAGGAGGCCGTCTACCTAGATCCATGTATGAAAAAAAAAAGATTGAAGGAAGTTAAAGCAAAAGTGGAATTGGCGATGACAAAAGAACACAAAACACCTCTGGAGAACCCAAACACCCCTTGGCGGTCGGAGGTAGAAAACAATATCATACGGTAGGTACTGTAGACCATTGTACCCATAAAGGTGGTTGACCTTCTCCAAACTTTACCACTGTTAGGATTGGCGATCATGAATGTCGTCGATGATGGCAAACACCAATGACTGGAAGGCCGAAGGAAAGAATTGATAGTGGAACCACCACTGTACGGTGAACAAACCATCGACCCAATGCTTTTGATGACAAGCATCGAGAAATGCCAGTGGTCATACAAATGGAGATCGGAGGGAAAATCTTGACAAAAACTATCGTCGATGGAGGATCAAGAGTCAACGTACTACCCGAAGACACATGGAAGAGTCTCGGGAAGCCTACACTTTGGCCACTGACATTCCAATTAGTGGGTGCCGATTAACACGGCATCAAGCCGTTGGGAACATTGATGGTGCAAAAGGTGACGATTGGGACACAACAGTTTCTATTGAACTTCGTTGTCATTCCACTACGAAAAAAGGCATACGACGCACTGTTGGGATGAGGATGGTTGATTGCTGCCAAGGCGGATCATAAATGGAAGAGGAACACACTCTTGATTGAGAGCAATGGGTGGAAGTATGTCATTGACTTGAAGAACCAAGTTGTGAGAGAAAAATTGGCTTCCTCTGGACCAAAATCGAATGGAGGTGAGTCAGATATCGATGAAGGGAGGAAAGCTATGAAACTAAACACCGATGGCGTATTTGAACTCGAGAGTTGTGTTGACAGGTGTTTTATGACCGCACCAACACAGAATAAAGTTTCCAACGGTCACCCTATCCTTTCTTGATCAAAGTATTGCGCATGCTAAGATTGCGTGAAAGATCACGCGTTCAACTCCAAGGTTCCTTATGTAGCGAATAGGCTCAGTTGGTTGATGTGATTTGCTGGTTATTTCAAGGGGACTTACGTGAGTTGCTCATTTAGAAGAAAGGATTCTCAAATTTCGGGAGATTTGTCAATGACGCTCGGGTTCTTAAACTAATCGGATAATGCTGAATTTAAAAGGGATAAGGATAGGGACTCTATAGTTTACTCCTAAAGGTGGAATACGAGGATCAACTTTAACAGGCTTCGAACTAGACTTTGCTTCGCCTCCCTTCAGACAGCTTCTACAAAATTGGTGCAATCTTCAAAGGATGGAAAGGATATTCAAACTGTGGCACGACATGCACATACCATCACAATGATGCATATGGGCATATGAGTCACAATCAAAGTTAATTGCAAAATAATCCAGTTGACCACACAAGGCGAATTCATTATCAGCGAGCCTGCTAGTGGTATGGATGAAAGAAGACTTGGTCAAGTCAAACACTGCATTCCACGATTACCAACTACTTGCATAAAACGAAACCTACTTTACTCTATCTACTTTGAATTGGAAAGATGAAAGGGCCTTGCTAGCTACTCATAACAAAAGAAAAAATCACAAAGCAATGAAACTCTTTGTATTATGAAAAGTGTTCAGAACAACCGTTTACAAAAATTTCAAAGGGAAAGTTTTCTTTCCTTTTCAAACTAAGCTATCTTCTAAGCTAACTCTCTATCTATTCTAACTTCTACCTTCTATACTCTTTGATCTCTTGATCTAATTCTAATTAATTACAAATGAGGGGGGATGCCCCTTTTATAGTTGGCCCAGTCCAACGAACGACTTAGATTTGATTACAAAGAAGGGCTCAGATCAAGCCACATATGTCCTAATTAGGGTTTTTTCCCTAAGAACCGCCACAAAGAGGAGTGGGGCAATGAATGCACAAAAGATTCTCCACTCCTCTGTAGAAACCACTACAAGCAATTAATGCCCACTATCATTAGAAGATTCTCATCCAGAAAGAGTTTCTTTGTCCGCCTGCCAATTTTGCTGCGCTAGTAGGAGGGTAAAAGAGTCTCTAAGATTGTCGCTACAGATAATAAAAATTGATAGGATCCGGAGTTCGACTGCTCAATCGTTCGCGTTCAACCCTCCTATTGCCTTAATTCTTGGACGCATTTCTTTCCTATAACTTTCATAGTTCTCCAACCCATTGCCTTGGGCGCATTTAGCCTCTTTTGTGTCACGCCCTGTAATGCCTTAGCCTCGGTGTTCATCCTACAAAACAAAAAGAAGAACATCAGAACACTTATAACATAACTTCACTTTACTTACCCAATTTTCAGGTTTTGACTTCCAAGGTCCGCTTGACCTCCAAATTTGATAAAGTTCATCACTTTTCTAGCAAACTTTCATCATGGGTGCATGGTGTTCATTTCATGAGGTCTTCTTCAAGGGCGCATCCACCACCTTGTGTTTGGAGTTTGTGCCTTAGAAGATATTTCACCTTGAGGACGCATTTGAATGCTTGATGTTCGAGCTTCATTTCATCTTCAAATTCCTCCATGCCTTAGACAAGTTTCATCTCTTCCTTGTGAGTGTATTTGAGCCCTTTGTTGTTTTATTTTCCCCTTTCCTTAGACAATTTTGTCTGCTTTATAAATTTCATCCGCTGTAATCTAGGCGCTCATTTTGACATCACCAGCCGAGGCACTCTTTTGTAAAAACTTTTCTTTTACTTGCCTTAGAAAATTTATTTTCGGCTAGGAAATTCATCAACGGGTGCCAGGCAAAATCTCTGTCGAAACAACACGAGCAAGGTGTGGAAAAGATTTAAATCATCTCCCAATGGGAAATGTCCAATACTTAGAAGAAATTTCCCCTCAGAAATCATCATTTTCATGGGTATCCGGACGAAGGGGTAAGTTTAATTTTTATTATTTTTGAAAAATAATAAAATTTGCTAAGGTTGATTGCACTTTCATTCTGGACGTATTCCACACCTGCTGTCTTCATCTGCCATGCTTTGGCATTTTCCTTATTTTCCTGAAGAAATTCCTTCTTGCTCATGGGCACATTTCATCTTGCCTTTGGAAATTTTATCATTACCTCCTCTAGGCGTATTTTCTAATTTCACCTTGCAATGTCTTGAGAATTTTTAAATTTAATTAGCTTACCTTGGGCGCACTTAGGGTGGTGTCAAGGAAAATTTCAACACTTAGCAAATTTCATAGCCAAGCCCCTTTTACCTTGGGCGCATTTCATACTACATGCCTCCACAAATAAGGGCGCATTTAGGGGTGTGAGGAGGAATTCCCACACTTAAAATTCTTTTATCTTCTCCATAACTTAGGTGCATATAGGACCCCTTGCTTCCTTTTTCCCACGCCTTAGCATCTTATTGCCTTGCCTTTATTCCTTGTGAGCGCATATGAGGTGGGGAGGAGGAACTTTCTTGCCTTAGAAAAAATTATTTCCATGTCCTCTCAATCTTAGGCGCATTTCACACCATGAGGAGGAACTCTTTATACTTGGGCGCATTTCACATAGGGAGGAGGAATGTTCAACACTTAGAATATTTTTCTCATTGCCACGTTTTCCTCTTGCAAGCTGGGCGCATTTGGAGGTATGAGGAGGAATTTGCCTGTGCCTTAGAATTTTTTTTATAATTCCTCACCTTGAAGGCGCATTTCATCCTTGTTGCTTTTATTTTCCTTTACTTAGAAACCTTTTCAACACCTATAACCCTTGCTGGGCGCATTTCACCTGTCAAGCATCCACTTTACATGCCTTCAAACAATCTTGGACTCCACATTATCCCTTGGGTGCATTTGGGGGTATGCAGCTTCAAGTTTGATGCCTTAGAAAATATTTTCATGTCCTCTACCACCTTGGGGTGCATTTGAGGGGATGAGTTGCAATTTTTCATGACTTAGAATATTTTTACCAACATCCTCTCAACCTTGGGCGCATTTCACCTAGGGAGGAGGAACTTTCAACGCTTAGAAACATTTTCATCAACTCCTTGCTTACTCCATGACTTGGACGCATTTGAGGTATGCAGGAGGAATTTTTTTATACTTAGAATTTTTAAACACCATCACCTTGACCTTGAGGGCGCATTTCTCCTAGGGAGGAGGAACCTTTTGCCTTAGAAACTTTTCTTTCATTCCCCTTGCAGCCTTGGGCACATTTGAGGTAGGGTGGAGGAATTTTCCTTGCCTCAGAAAATTTTCCTCACTACCTCCTCAAGACAGGGTGCATTTCAGAGGTGGTGAAGGAATTTCTCATGACTTATACTTTTTTTCTCAGCCTCCAAGTTGGGCGCATTTCAAAGGGTCTCAAGGAATTTTTGATGACTGGAAGGATTTTTCATAACTTGCTACTCTTAAGGTGCATCTTGGCCATCCTCATGCCAGTTTCATTAGACTTAGAAATTTCCTCAGGCTTTCATACCTTGCCTACCTTGTTTACTATTTTTAGTAAGCTTTTGATTTCTTGACCTTGGCAGCTCTGTTTGACTTGAAATTTTCACCACGTGGTCCTCATTGCTTGGTGAACCTGTTCACACCTGCCCCTCGTGCTGACCTGCTATTTATAGCCTTGTTCCAAAGGTGACTTACTATGAATAATAAGTGCTCGGATTGCAGCCAAATTTTACCAGTAGATTGCTTGAAGGATGCTGGTCGCAGTGGGATACCTTCGTTTTTCAAAATTCTGGCTTTTTACCCCTCTTTTTAGGCATTAAAGTTGGAAACCCTAATCTAACTTGCATGTGGCTCAAATGACCTCTATTTGACTTGATTTCTGTCACCTATTGCTCTGCTCGTGATACTGAAGTGTCGGGTGGCTGCCGAAGTGAACCTGCTAAAAATAGTACATTCCTGAAAAGTGACCAACCGACTGCTGGATGAATTTGCATGTTAAATTGCATGTGGGATCTCAAAAAACCCAGAAAAATCCAGAAAACTAATCCACATGCGTGCATTGGCTAAAAATAGTAAGTCCCTGAAACATGATCAATTTTGCTTGCATGTCACATCGTTGCGAAGCTCTCGGAAAACCCATAAGGAATATCCAAACATGCACTGAAAAAATTTGCATGCAAACCCTAAAAATAGCCTCTGAAGGCTGAACTGCTGAAAGTCATCGTCTCGGCGTGCATGTTATATCATCGCGAAGGTCTTGAAAAACCCAAAAAGATTCTCTAGACGTGCATTGAAGAATCGTACCTGTGCACCTTGAAATGGCTCTTGAAGCCTGAACTGCTAAAAATAGCAAGTTGTCAGAATCTGTTCAAATTTTGCGTGCAAGCACCTTGAAGTTACTTGAATGCGGTGGAGCAGTTAGAGTTCCAAAATCTTGAGAAAAAGACCTCAATTTAAGTACTTACTAAAAATAGTAAGTTGCCAGAATTCAGTGGGACTTTGCCTGAAGCATCCAGATTGTAGTGCCAAGCTCATATTTCAATTTTGCAACTCAATTTGACCTCAAACAAGCCTGCAAAATGAAAACCCTAATTTCACTGACTTAGCCAAAATTTCCAATTAGGTCAAATGATGGGACATCCTTGGAAGGCCAAAAGACCAGAGAGAGAGAGACACACAAAACAACTCAAAACCAAAGCCAAAATACCAAAATGGAGCAAAATTTAGGGGGTCCCCATTTGAATGGGGTGATGTGTGAAAAGGTCACAACATTAGTGCCACCTTGAATATATGTTCCTGTACATTTCAAAACAAACCCCTTTCATACTTAGAACCTTTGGATAATTCTTTCTAACCTATCAACTGGCTAGGGAACACACTTAAAAGGGAAGAGGAATCCTAAATTGGATCAAGGCACCTCATCTTCTGATTACAAGTGCGTGCATATGCGTTTATTCCATCCTAAAAGACCATTGAAGTTCCTAGAATCCGTCATGACGAGCTACATAATGATCCTAACTTTTAAAGGCATCCTGTAATTCCCACGAATATTGCTCCATTGCTAGCCAGGCGTCCATAGCCCCGATGGAGTTATTCGCAAATTCCCAAAGCCAAATACTTTGATATCTCTTTCATTGCTCTTTTTCAGATATTTCTTTTTAGCACATTTTGTCTTTTCTTTTCTATGTATTCGCAATTGGCTCATAAGTAGTGAAGCTCATTTGGGTTTGAGAATTACAAGGGTGATTAAGTAGGATTTAAGATTTTTCACTTGCCACAACTTCTCCCAAGAAACCTCAATGACTTAGAGAAATAAATTATTTGTGTAAAATGTAGTAATCGTGAGACTTGGTGTCAAGACACAATAGATGATTCCCTTTCGAGTCAAGTACAAATCCTAACCAAATGATAAAACTCAAAAGAACAACCTCGGATTCTAAAGCGCTTCCTGAATGACACAACACCCCCTTCACAAATGGGATCCCCTTTATTCTCAACTAAACTAAGCAACAACTAAACTAAGAAAGCAAAGCGGACCAAGCCAAGCAAAAACGGAAATGAAAACCTACTCTAATAGGACAAAATTCCGAACGAACAAGACTCGGAAGGCAAAAATATATACAACTCCTAGCATGACTACTTAGGACATTCAGTGGCAACACAACAATAGTGATAGTGCAGAGCCTAGCAAACTTGTCTTTGAACTTGTTGTCCTCAATTTTTGACATGGCAAAAATTGGAGCAACCTACCAAGAAATTTTAAGTTTTTCTCTCTAAAGCACGTTTTACGAGGTGTTGAGGTCAGAAAACTTTAGATTTCAATTGATGATCCCCTTTGGCATCCTTTCATCAGCTTCCCTTTCTGTTTTTGTAAAATTCCGAGTCATTTTTCTTGTCTTTTTGGTCAAATTCGGGTTTTTAAGGCAGCTCAACAGAATAGGGAATTTTAAGTCTAAAAGCATAATTGCTAATGTCTCCAAAAAGTCTGATTTTTACTTAAGTTGTGAAAAGTTCCTATTTTGCTAAAAGCAAAATTGCTAAAGTCACAAAAAGGTCCGAAATTGCTTAAGTTGCCAAAAGTTCCAATTTTTGCTAGAGTGAAATTGCTAAAACTTCAAAAGGTCCGAAATTGCTTAAGTTGCCAAAAATCCCTACTTTGTCAAAAATGAAAATTGTCATAAGAGCTAAAAGGTCCGATTTCATCTATTTGACAAAAATAAAATTGTTGAAGTGATAAAAAGTTCCTATTTTACTCATGAGTAATAAAAAAAAAGTTGCTAAGTGAGCTTGAAAACCCGATTTTGGTTATTTTTTGTTTTTGCTTGGCTCTAGAAACTCGATTTGAAGAGTTTGCCCAAATTTTCAAGAGGAGTTTGTGTTCAAGTTCGATTGCTTGCCTCTTTTTGTGGAGCTTTCATAAATTCTGCAACTAGAATCACGTCCTCAGCTTGATTATTAATCTTCTCTTCTTTGCTGAAGATTGTGCAAAGCATTTGGGGTTTTCTCTTTGTTTTTGTGCTTCTTATTCGCAGGTATGTTGTTTGTTTTCTTTTTATTTTCTCATTCTCTTTTTGTCAAAACTCGTTTGGATGAGAAACGTTTTTTACAGAGGAAGAATCGTTTTCTCATTTAAAAAAAGAAAGAAAAAAAATGTGATTTCATTTTAAGGAAAAACGTGATCACTTTTGTCAAGCGTTTCTTTACTTTTTATTGAATGTTGTTTGCCTTTGTAAAATGCGTCCCATTCGCAGCTGAGAAACAAGCTATTTATGGGAAAACGTCATGTTCTCATGCCACCATAAGAGGGTCATTTCTGAAATCGTGTTTTCTCATGGTGAAAACGTGTTTCTTCACAAACGTCTCTTCTTAGTGAAAACGTGGTTGCATAATCTATCAAAGCCGAAAGACATAAAGAAAATGTTTTGTGTTTTGTCATTTTAAAAAAAACGCGTTTTGCTGAGTATACGCTTCAAGGTTTTCAAAAACGTGTTTCTTCATAGCAAAATCGTGATTTTGTTTGGCGTCTCCCTTTCATGAATTTGTGTCTTTTAAAAAATCTTTTAATGGAGGTTCTCAACAAAAACGTTTTTTATGCCCGTGTCCTTCATGCTCAAAATCATTAAAGAGTCTTGTTGCCTGAAAATACGATTGTAAAAGGAGGTATTTGAACGAAAATTGTGTGGAAGCATTATCTCAAAGAGCTGCATATGCAAGTTTGTTGAACCTTTCTTGCTGAGAAGCGTCAGTTTCATTTAGCTCCTTGTTAACACGTCATTTTGAAAAGTCATATCATATACATTGCATCTGAAAATGTCATTGTCACAAAAGCCATTTTTGCTAAGCATCTTTCCTTTGGGTGAAAATACGTTTTTCATCTTCACCTTGTCATTTTCTCACTTCTTCATTCTCCATTTTCCATTCTCATTTTCCTTCACTAAATTCGCCTCTTTCATTTCGCCACATCTCATTTTGGTCAAATCATGAAATCCTCTTTGCCATTTTTCGCAAAATATGCCTTGGCCTAAATTCGGGTTTTCATTATGAAATAGGAAGTCAGGATTTGTCACAAGGACTGCAATTATAAAAGTTGCAAAAAATAAAATTGCTAAGTGTTCAAAAAATCCCGACTGCACTTTGTAAAGTTGTTGAAGACACTCAAAAACCTGAAATGCTTCAAAAAGCCTCAAAATTGAACTTTTTTGGACATGACTTCAAATTCAAGTTAGAAAATCTTTTTGACTTGCTGTTCCAAAAAGACAAAACGTTGCTTTTAGTCGCAATCAGCCCACCAAGACTCGAATTGGTCTTTACCATTCATTCTCCATCATCATTCATAAAGTAGTTTCATTACCCTAGGGTTTGAGTCTTGTTGTTAATGGCTACCATGTCTTCACACGTTGATGCTGATGATGTTTTGACCTTATGGAGTTTTCACCGCAGCCTTGCAGATTCCTACTCAATGACAGACGAACCAGTTTCTCCAACAAACAAGAAGATGAAATACAAATTTGATAAGTATCATAATGAGATTTCTCCATCTCACGTGGTCTCAAACATAGATGAAATCAAGGACACTAAATTGGGCATGTTGATATGTCTGAGTTTCTTAAGAGGGCAGAAAAATCAACTTCTCATGATATGCAGTTGTTGCTGAGAAGTCATATCCACCTGGTGTCTACTTTTCCTGTTGTTGCCCTTGAGCCAAAATTCGTTCTTGCATGTGCATCCCACTTTGACAGTGAATCTAGAACCATCAAGGACGATGACGGCAACGTGGTTATCAGACTTGATCCTGAGACTATCAACAGAATCTTCAGAGTTCCTGATGCTCCTACATATTCAGAAATCATAGTGAAGAGTGCTCATAATCATTACGAGCAGAAAAAGAATGATTGTATTAAACATATCAATCATAGCTAGCTTCTCAAATCACGACCTTGTGTAACCCGAATAACCAAATTGTATCGGTCTGATTTTAAGGAAGAGATTAAAGATATGATCACTCTCCTGAGCAGAATAGTGGGGTTGGAAGTTTCCAATATGTTTGAAAGCTGGATGTATAAATTCATCGTGGTTATCAGAAAAACACAATACCCAATCTTTTGGGGTGAAATAATCAGTGACAGTTTGTGTGAACAACTTGCACAGGTTCCTACTACACTCACTTTCTACATGAACTCATATCTGGTTTATATAGGAGCTTCATTGAGGCAGTTTCCAGGCCTTTCTACTAAAGGTGATAGATCATTGGTTCCTGTATGGGAGTATTATGATCAGATGACTTTAAGGCAAAGTTGGGTGCATTATAGAAGAGTTCAAGATGCTTTCTTTGGTCATCTCATGTGTTTATTTGACAAAGCATTGGAAATGAACAGGGTATCCGAGGCTGCTTGGAGGAAAGTAAATGAGTATGGTTGCCTGTTTCTTCAATTCCTTACCTTCACTTATATGAGAGTTGGCTGTTTTGAAGACCAACCTTATATGCTTCCAAGGTATCCGACAGATAAGATCATTTTGATGGAGCTGGGAAGGCAGTTGATGACAATGCATGCACGTCAAGCTACACAACATAAGACTGGAGTCAGTATTTCATCACATAATCCATTGATAATTGGGAGGTACTCTTTGACAACTTCCTCAAGAGCAAAAGCAATGGAGGTTGAACTTCAGGAAATAAAGTTAAAGAAATTCCAGGCCAGAATGGAATTCGACTACAAAAGAGTAAAAGATAAAATTAAAAGAGCCTTCACTCATGTGCACCGCATTGAAGACATTTGGGCAGACCTCCGAACAGAAAAAGATATCTATAGAATGGATTACTGCAGGCTCACGGTGGAGCAAGTTGTTGATCTCAATCTAACCTTAGTTCTAGAAGGAGTAATTGATGATGGGCAGGTTTTAGATCCTGAATATGAAGAACAAGAGGTGGCTAACGCTCCCATTCTTGCAATCCAGTGGTCTCAGAAGGAATCTACCTCTATTTTTGATCGATTTCAGTCAGTCTTAGCAAATACCAACACTTGGCTCAAAAGCATAGGTGTTAAGACTATAAAAATCAGAATCAGAGCTGAGGATGATTCAACTGGGCCCAAAGGATTGAAGTTAGAGGTTAGAGACAAATCAAAAAAAGGAGCTTCCTCTTCAGGTACCAGAATTAAGTTGAGAGTAAACCGGGCTGCGGAAATACCATTGGAGGAAGAAACACTAAAGGGGAAAGAAGTTAAGAAAACACAGATTCAAGTTTTGGATCAGCAAGAAGAGGAGGTTCTTGAAATCTCTACTATTCTAAGTGAAATGTCTCCTCATGTTGAAGCTCCAATACTTGTTTCAGCGATATCACCTATTTCTCCCATTGACAGTGATATTGATTCTTTCTCCACAGTATTTGTTTCTTCTATCCCACCTTCAAAAGCTATTCATCATTCCTCAACTACATCAATAATGAATACACCTATGAGAAGCTTGCATGACAATTTGGAGAATGTTTTTGATACAAATCCAATCTTTCCGGCAATATCAGAGATAACTCTTCCAGAAATAGATACATCAGTAGCAAGCTTTGATTGTTTCATGGCTGATCCTAGTCGTAATTTGTCTTCTGAGCAAACCATGGTTGCTATACAAACTGAGGCACCTCCTAGAATTTCAATTGTGACACAAGCTGAATCCATTTCTACGCAGACTGTAGTTCATGTTTCTGATGTGAGAACCTTGGATCTTCCTCCATGGTTAAACTCAGTTGCTCCGAAGAGAAAGAAACAAGCAGTCTCTCCTAATGTGTTTGATTTCCAAAAATTGAAGAAATCCAAACCAATGGTTGCAAAGAAAGCAAAAACAGTCTCGCAAGTGTTTATTGAGAACAATAAAATGAAATATGCTGAGATAACAAAACCTCTTGTTGAGAAAACACTTGAAGAGATGCAGGTGTTTGATTATAGATTCACTAGGGTGGAATTAGGCAAGCAAACTCATGCTAATATGATGCAAGATGCTCAGAGTTCGGTGACAGTCTTGGCACAAAGCTACAATGAACTTCTAGCCAAGAAGGACAAACTCAAAGAGGAAAATGAACAACTAGTTTCAGTTATTCAAAGGATTACTGGGTCATCAGAAACAGTTGGTTCACTATCTTCATTTGCTCCTAAGGAATCAGTCAGGCAATTAGAAAGAATTGCGCAAAAAGCTAAAGCAGTTGATTCCTGGACAACCCAATTAATTGATCAAGGAATACCAGTGGTCGAAAAGGCATTGAAGAATTTGAGTACTGTCAAAGCAACAAGATTCAAAATGAATCAAACTCTAGAAGCCTTTCAACAAAGTCTACATTCTCTCGAGAAAGACTTAAAAATCTGGCATGAGATAGATCAAGTGAAACTGGAAATTTTGTGCAGCAACTCAGTGATTTCAAAAAGGGAAAAATACATAGAGTTTGAGGAACTTATGACAAACAAGTCATTAGTTATTCAAGATCTTATCAAAAATGTCTAGGCTACGCTTGAGATGAGTGTTGAAGTTGAACATGACATGCTTTCAGACTTTGAGAAAATCCCTTGCAAAGTTTTAAGTCATGAAGGGGAATTGCTTGAAGCTAGTGATGTTGTTTCTCAGATTACTGCAAGTGTTCACCAGGAGCTAGATTGAGATCAATTTTCTATGGATACAATCCATAAATTTGTCAATCACCAGCTGGTCTTTAACAAGATGCAAGCTGTTTTCGAAGAACATAGAGAGGCGATAGTCAGATACTATAATGTTATCATAAAGATTGTTGCTGTTGCTAGAAAAACACTTGGTCCCGATCCTGATGAGTTGCAGGGAATTATCAACAAATTTCTATCTTTCAAAGCTAGGAACGGGACAGAGTGAAAAATATTAGGTTGTTTAATGTATTTTATTTTCGACAAAATATATGTAAAAACAAGTTTTGCAATTGCGAGTATTCTTTTCTTGCAGTTTTGAAAAATGTGATTACATGTAAATTCTTACAAGACAAATCACAATTTGGATTGTAATTTTGAATAAGTCAATTGCAGTTAGTTAGCGGTTGAGAGATTTTCTCAAGTTTGTTGAGATCCTCCCACCTTTTTCTCAAGGCCTCTTTCCTATAAATACTTGAGGAGGTCTATTGTAATCTTTATCTTTTTAGCAAGCAAGAAATCTCTGCAGAATTTTGTACTCATAAAGACTTTGAGCTTTATAGTTTTAAGTTGTGAATTTTCAAGTAATATCAAGGAGTTGGAATTTCAGACATTGAGTTGAAGCCCTACTTTGCATCCTGTGCGTTCTTATGTCATTTTGGAGCATTACTTTGTGACTACCTGAAAATTGTGGAATATTGGTGAAGAGAGATTCAATTGAAATATTTGCAGTCTTTGTGCTGTAAATGTTGAAGGTTGAATTCGTAGTTAGTATTAGAAATTGAGAAGAATTGCAAGACTTTGTGCTTGTAGTAGTTCTCATTTAAAGTAGTTAATAGGTACATCATAGTTGCAGACTTTGTGCTGTTTTATGCTGTATATTTTCCTTAATTAATCATTCTAAAAAGGGTAGATAGGATTTCATTCCTCAAGACTTTGCACTTGTTGGTTGTTTTCTTGTCTCGGAGGAAGTGACAAAAGTCATTGTGCTTTCAGGAAACTTTATTTCCTCTTTCTTGGTTTCACTGCATAGCTGCTGTAATAAGTTTTCTTAATGTTTGCTATTGCTTTTCTGTGAAGAGAAAAGAAAATAATCTTTCCTGAAATAAGAGGAACAAATGTTGTCCTACCCATATTAGTTTTGTTTAGTTAAAGGGGGAGCCTTCCCTTAATCAAGAGAGTTTTATCTCACGTGCTGTGGTTGAAACCACAATTTCGTATGCTTTCCCAAGTATACAAAATTTTCAACCAACAGAACTCAGAAAAGTAATCTTTCAGAATACAAATTTCAAACTCAAGCAAAACTTCATGAAAGATTAGCAATTGAGGCAACTCATTTAGACCATGCTTAATCCACAAGCAAGTTGTTTTTCCTAGACCTCCATAATCAAATTCATAACTTTCAAAATCAAGAGAAAGGAAAGAGACAACCTGGTGTTCTTCGTGCTTGAATGGAGACTCTTGATTGTCATACACCAACCTAGCATGCGAAGAGAGATTCCAAACATCTTCAGGAGGTCGTAGTTGGTGATATGTGGTTCCATTTGCATCTATGACATGCAAAATTTTACTTGTCGATTCATCTTGAGACCTTCTTGGAAGTAGACTTAGCGCCCCTTCGAACTGTTCATCACTATTTGCTTCATCAGGTGGTACTTTGCCTTCAAGTTGACATTCTTCTTTTATCCATTCATCTTCAGGCGGTCGCAATTGGTGATACAATACTTTGTTTTCACCAACATCATGCTCATGGAATTCTGACTCAACCTTGAGGCCCGGGAACAACTCCTCCGTATCCTCATGTTGAATAAACCAAGCATCCTTGTGCACATTTGTAAGCGCATCCTTAATTAAGGATTCCTTAAAGAGTTGGTTTTCAAATATAAAGGGTAGTGCCCCTTCGAATTGTTCTGTTTGTGGGCGGGAGGCGGGGCATTTGAAATATGATGATTGTTCTTCACATACTTCTTTTGATGTTACATCCTGCTCACCAATTCGCTCATCCTTTCGATCACTTTCTCCAAGGGTACTTGAGATTTCTTTTCTTAGAACGACCTGTAGCTCTTCATTTGGATCTTCACTTTGTGGTGCAGATGAATGCTCAACAAGGATCTCCTCCTTTTCTTGGATTGATGAAGCATCAAGCGATAGGTCCTCGTGACAGTTTTCCGAACCTTGATCATTGCCCACAATTTCTTCATTCTCTTGAACGTCTTCTATTGTTTCCTTCATCTCAATGCCTTCTTCCTTTGGCGCAATGTTCGGAACTTCACTTTCAACTGCAATTTCTTTTGGCTCAATCATGTGATCTTCTTGAAACTCATTCCCTTGATCGTCACATGATGTGGTGCTATGCTTCTTCCATGTTTTGTCTTCTAGGCATTCCTCCTCTGGTGCATGGTATGCTGGTTGAGTATGCGTTTCTTTGCACTCCTCTGAAAATTCTGCATTGCATATACTTGGATGTTCCAACCATCCTAATTGATGTTGCACTTGGCTAGTGGCCTCCTTGCATAATTGACAAGTGGATTTTGAATGCCTTTCATTGTGAATTCTACACCAGCCAGTCAACAAGATGCATTCCACAGGCACCTTTTCAATGCTCAATTGCTTCTTGCTTCTTTCTTTGTATCTCTCGAAGAGTTCATTGAGGCTTGGACCTTTTGGCACCATTGGTTTGAAAATATATCAAAAGAAAATTTCTCGTTGCAAAGCCAGATGCACCCTTGACAAGAACGTCATACAATTTAATTCATTGTGCCAAGTGGTACCGTGAATTCTGCATCTATCTCTTGCTGCAAAGTCAGATAAACTTCTTGGAAACAACTGCGCATTCAAAACTCAATGTAGCAAGGCAAGATCAACTTGAAGAGTTTGCCTTGTGAGGAGAAGAGCTGGCCATACGAGGTATTAAAGGAAGTAGTGTATGAGTTTTTAAAGGCATCGCATACAGAAAGAAGGATAAAGAGTCCGTACAAGTAGCCGTATGAGATATAGAACCAGTACGAGGTAAAGAAGTGGCCGCGCGATGTGAAGTGAAGAAATCTAAACGAAGTGAAAAAGACTTTGTATGATTTAAATAGGAGCCGCTTGTACGTGGTGAGAGAAACTTTGCTGTACCAAAAGGTGGAAAATATATTGTTGTACAAGACAAAGGTAGAGAGGGTGCCGTACGAAGAAAGGAAGGAGAAAATGTTGTATGAGGGGAAAATAAGTCGACCGTACGAAGGAGCAAAGGATTGGCCGTATGACTCAATAAGAGCAAACAGGTCGTACGAGTTTTTAAAGAAAAAAGGTTGTACGATTTGATGAGAGTAAAAATATCGTTCAAGCTTATAAAGCTAGAAAGGCCATACAAATTCATATAGGAATTTGTGTACGGAAGATTGCAGTACAACGCATAAATCCAAAGAAGAGAACCTATGCAAAAAAGACTGTACGAAGCCAAACTCATACAATGAAGAGGAATTCCATAAATCGTACGGGAGGTGGCGTGAAAAATGTCGCACACCATACAAGGGGAGGAGTTTAAGCGAAAATGGTCGTATGGTATAAGGAGAAGGCATCAGTAAAAGAGAAATTATTATGGCTGAAGGAAGTTGGACAAAGGAGGCATTGGATCATATGATTAAAAACATTAAAATCTCTAATTTTTGGCTTTGTGAGCAAGATTTGGAACCTCTTGAAAATTTGTGAATATGATGTACCTGATGCAATTCTGTGTGGTCTCAACAGCCTTAAATTGGTCTTGGTGGCGAGGGTGCTGCCTCTCGATCTCGCCCTATATCGTGACAGGGAGTGCGCTAGGGGCGTTGCCTCTGGACCTTGCCAGGGGCGTTGCCCTTAGACCCTCGTGAGGGGCGATACCCCTCGACCTTGCTGAGGGCGTTGCCCCCAAACCCCCGCGAGGGGTATTACCCCTCGACCTTGCTAGGGGCGTTGCCCCTAGACCCCCGCAAGGGGCGTTGCCCGTTGACCCCCATCAATTTCAATTGAATTACCAAATCCCAGTGCAGTCAACCCCCACAATATAGCCAAAGTTGCCAACCTCATGACCAACACGTACACCAGCCTCACAGCAAGCACAATCGGAACTGCGTACAAAAGAGTCTAACATGGTGTACAATGTGATCATTGAGCCAGAGGTTGGTGAAATTGGACAACTGCTGGACTTGGGACTTGACCCCTCATTGGCAATTGAGGTTGAGAGGATCTTGGCAGGGATGCAGCTAGAATGTCGAGGCAAATTCTTTCAGTGTTTTACCTCGCACGGGTGGCTAGGAGTAGAGATGATTGAGACTACTAGGCGAGAGTTGGTGGACTACATTCAGAAGTCACAAGAGCTGCTAGTTGTCAAGCACACTTGAAGAGACATTGGCCGAGAGGGAGTGAGTATTGGTCAAGGGATACCCCCATTTTTGTTTTTCGTCGTCTGGAAGATGACTACTTTTGTGGAGGGGGATGATGTAGTCGATCATAGTTGGCCGCAATTAATTATATTTAAATAAGACCATAGCTAGTTTATAATATTTCATATACTTTTGTACATGTTTTGGGAAGACTAATCCCCTGACTAAGTGATTAGTTGTTGTCATGAAGCGTTGTGACGGTTGGTTCCTCAACCACTGCCAACGGCTATTTGTACTTGAGTCATTATAGTCGGGAGACATTATGCTGGTACTTATGATACTATGTTACATGTTGTTACATTCTAGTACAGATAATTGTACTTGGTTATCGTGAATAATAAATGAAGTATTATTTTGCTGTGCAATATGCATTCGTGATTGTTCATACTTGTCTATGTTTTGTTGATTCCTATTTACTCTTTAGTACGTCGTGAGTACTCAGGGAGTAAACAACATCTACTAGATGAGTTCCTTTTTGGAGGTTTCTAGACATTATATTTGCTGCTGCATGTATTTCAGACTCTCTTCTATCTCCAAGTTTGAGCATTAAGCATAGTTTGTTTGGTGAATGAATAATCTTTGTTAGATGAATAATATGCTCCAGGTCTGAGTATACCTTGGTGTAGTTTTCTGAGCAAACTATTTGTAAAAATCAATCAATATCACACTCATAAATTACTACCGTAACCCTTTGTAGTGCTGTTATCAAATAACTATATTTAGTGAACTGTTGTAAAACTTTAATGATAGTCTCTTATGCTGCTGCAATTCTTGAATATCATTAATGTATTAAGGTCCAATATCTAGTCAGGGAATGTGTAATGTCCCCTCTCTAACCAGTAGTTTGGGAGTTAGGGTTAGCCTATTATTGTGAGCCTTGTAGGCTAACAAGATGTTCAGGGGGCTCTTGTGGAGGGGATTCAGGGTATTCAGTAGGCTTGTGTTTTCATTCCTTCACATTTAGCTTAGTTCTAGTTGGTTGGTAGGGCTTTTGAAGGCAATTCAGGGCTCATCATTCATACTTGCTATTTATAGCAAGTTATACCAGGTCCAGTGGTTTCATGCCTGCAAAGAGGATTTGTGTCAGAGGCACTCTTAGGGAGTTATTGTTAGTTTTGATCAAGAGTGGGCATTTTAATTAAATTACTAAAGTCAAATTACTTTAATAATGTTATATTATTAAAGTGACTTCATAATTTAATGTTATAAAGTAACTTTTAATAAAGTACTTTATAATTTGGTTTTATAAGGGGATAAAGTAACTTTAATTTAAAAGATTATATTTTTAAGTTACTTTATGATTTTAATTAAAAGGGCACATCTTTCAAAAAGCAAAATAATATTTAATTCTGCAAAAGCCAAAAAGTGTCATTGGATTTTCTGAAGGGAATGTTTTAATATTTTATTTAAAAGCAAAATACCAAGTTGGCGTTGGATTTTGGAGAAGGATAAAAGGTGAAAAGAAGACCATTTTTGACATCCAAGTTTATTATTTGCAAAACATGAGATCTGAGCAACAGGGGTTTGTAGGGATGGAGTTTCAAGCTATTTTGAGGATGAAAACCCTCGAATATGACAGGATCTATAGGTGTGAGAGATCGCCCAAGGATTCTTGATTGAATGATCTCCATCAGGGGTCATTATCAGAGTTTTACAGAGATTCAAAAGAAGAGTAAATCAGGTAATAGGATTACTGTGCAGATCAGAAATAAAGGTTGAATTAATAAAATTAGTGAACATAGCCTTCAGTACTTGGCATGTGAGGATTGCTAGTAGGCCATACAGCATCCTTGAAGCTTGTGGGAGAATTTGTATTGCAGATTTGTTTGTTTTGAGCATCTATCCTGGCCGTACAGATCTGTAGGAGAGGAAGGCTTTCAAACTGCAGAAAAAGACCTTTCCTTTGTGGCATGTGCGACTTAGTGCTGGCCGTACAACACAGGAAAAACATGTGAGGGTTCCAGCAGCAGATCGGCCCCTGTTTGTGCATTGGATTGGTCACTTATTGAGGTGTCTAGGTCAAATCAGCGGTACAGCAACTTTGCAAGGTGGAATTTGTCAAAATCTGATTTTGGCGCCTAGGGTTTGAGCCCTCAATCTGCTGTAACAGAAAATCAGACTTGACATTGACATTACCAGCAAATGGGTATGTCTTATTTCTGATTGAAAAGAATAAAGAATTACTGGGTCTTCGTTTTTAATGCATTTTACTTCTGTTTTTTGCATTCTTTCAATTATTTCAATTTCCAGCAATATTTGGTCAAAAACACAAAAAAAATAAGAAAAACAAAACAATCAAAAATTCAGATCTAAACCCCAGGGGGATATCTCAGAATGTATGCCATGATCTGAAACATAACTCTGTTTAACTTTAAATGTGCAATCAAATAGAAATTCTGAAGCAGTTATCAGATTGGTGTTCACTTTCCAGTTGAAGTTTATTTTATGTGCATGATAATTATTAGTTTGATAAAATGTTTCATCTATCAAACTGAGAAAACAATCGAGAAACTCCACACCATCCGGAAATGCTTTTTAGAGGAGATAATGCTTTTAGGGGCCAACACCAATAAGAACTAGTAGATAGAAGTAGCTTGAAAAATAAAAATAAGAAGCACCAAGCTGATAGCCGAAGAGAGCCATCTTCCTTTCCATCCCTCCATCTTCTTACTAAATCTATTAAAAGATCAAAAGATGTTTCTTATTACTTTGTAAGGATAGGGGAAAACTTGTGTTAGAATCTAGAAAGCATCCTCTTTCAAAGGAGAGCAATCTGTGAAGAAAGTTTTGCTTCGATCCGTCAGTTTTTAGGAATATTTTTTGTGGATTTTCCTCTATTAAGTTTCTGTCCTGAAGCCTTTTGAAAGTTTCCCAATAGATCCTTGATGGTTCTCGTCTCCTCAAAATAATGCATGGAAACAGATAGTTTTATCTATAAACTGTTAGTGAGTCAAAACTTTACAAGAGGAAGAAGGTTTTAACCCTCTGAGATTTCCACCCTTTGAGATTTCTTCTATTCTTAAGAAACACAATGTGCTTGCCTAGAGCTTCAACCATAATGATAAAGAAATAGGGGGTTAAAGGATAACTTTATCAAAGGCCCCCAGAGGAGGAGAATTTTTTTTAGTGGAGCCATTAACCATCATTGGGAAGTTGGCAAATGAATAACATCCCTTGATCTACTCCCTCCAATTTGATCCGAATCCAAATTTCTCATGCACCTTATCCAAGAAAAACTAGTAGACTCCGTTGTAAGATTTAGCAATGTCTAGTTTGTTGAACCTTGCTTTGTCACTTAGCATGTAGGGAATGAATGAGCTTATGCATTGCCATTTGTGATTTTCATCCTTTCACAAAAGCTCCTTGTGCTTCGAGCATTAGAAAAAGGTAGGAGTCCTTGTAGTCCATTGACAATTAGTTTAAAAATGAGCCTCTACATGGCATTTCACAAGGAGATGGACTTAAAGTCCTCGTGTTTTTGAGAATCCATTTTAATTTCTCTGGCCTTTAAACAAATTAATTCCTCTAGGAGTGTGAGAAGCAATTTCAGGACCCAATAGAAGTCTCTGTAAAAATAGGAAGTTAGGGAAATGTAGTAAGAGCTTTTTGTCATCTAGACTATTTGGAAGTAATATAATTGTCAACTCCAATTTCTGTGCAAGAACTTGTGTCTTTTGTAAACTTCAGTCCCAAGTCTATCCTTAATACAGAAACTTTATTTATTAATTTTCAATTACCATGGATTTTATTTGGCAGTGTATGAACATATTACTACCTGGCTATATGTTAAGGTATTTACACCAGTTCTACAAGCAATAAGAAAATTAAGCAATGCCAAGGCATCGGTATCAGTCTGTACTCTACTGAATTGAAGCAATTAATAAATTCCTGCGTTCTGAAAAGTCTGTAAGAGTTCATCTTGTGGTTCAACAGCAGTTTCAGCAGATTAACAATCCAAAAAGGTAGTTTGGCATTCATGATTTTTCATTCAATGAGGTTGCTGGCCTTGTAAATCAGTGGAATTCTCTGTCAGGCAACCAGGGAGAATGTTACGTTGGATGGGTATGGAATGCTGAAAACCATGCTTCTGGATGAAACAATGGAAAGCAGCTCTGCACTACCTTAGCAACCAGTACTTAAGGGAACTATGCTCTTCCCTCTCATTGCTCTGAAAATACTATCAGATCTACTTGCTTTTCTACTGCAGTGCCAAAATAACCCATAGCCATTCTCCTATATATAAATTGGCATGTTTTTGTTACACTTAAATATGCTGTTTAATCTCCCCACTGGAGGTTTTTTTTATTTAGTAGTATTTCGTCTTCTCAATGAAGTCAAGCTGGGGTTTTTGTAAACTTAATCTTTACTCAATATAGTTTCTCTTTATCAAAAAATACTAAGAAATGATACTCATGTTTATCTTCTTTAATCTCATTTTAAAAATCTTTCATTTATGTCATAAATGGATTTATTCTTTGTTTTTTAACTAAATATTTATTAGTTGAGTGAATTAAATCAATGTGAAGTGTACTTTGCAAAAAGTGTAAATATTGTAATTATACCATGCATTTATTATTGTTTATTATTCATCTAACTAAAGCATAAAATAAAACCTTCCTAATAATTGAGGAGATTGAGTGGTTCCACTGGATTTGTTTGTCAAAATACAAATTCCAGTTTTAGCACATATCATAGGAATTAAATATATTGATGAATCAGAATGTCTGAAGTGCCCAGAGACTGAAACTGTATAGCTTTTGTATCTTTGAAGTTTGAAGTATAGAATCTGAGTGTTTGAAAGCATCTTTGTAAAATTTATCTAGGCATCTTAGTCCCAACTAATCTCCAAAGATTGATATGAATCTAACAAATTCTGAACGTCCTTGTCATCAATGAAGTCATACTTGCCAGAGTTCTTTGATAACGGGAATACTGAACTGTGAATCTCTGCTAGTTTCAGAACCAAAATCATTGAGAGAAAACAAAGAAAAAGTGTGATTAGGAGAAATAACGAGAAAGTACTTTATAAATATTCTAGTTGGCAAATTGAGAATTTAAAGTTAAGTTTATTATATGTAACATAAATTCTAAATATGTAATATTAAAATTCATATTCAACAGGGTTTGAACAACAGTATTTTCAACCCAAATTGTGCATATTGTTTCCCTTTTCTATGGAACCTCTAATTAAATATCATTTGGCCAAATTTGGCCTGAAAAGATTGGTCTTGTACCAGAAAATATTTCAATCCCTTTTTTAGATATTACTTATGGTGACTTTTTTATTTGCAATACTTAGGCCCGATGGTTTGCTTTTCTATTCGAGTGTGTTGTTTATGCCTTCATTGTCTTAGTTCCCATATATTGGTAAATTTTATGATATATGACCTGAATGGCACTTCTGTTGCACAATAATTGGTATTGGACAAGCAGCTCTTATCTTTGTTGGTTAAAGTTATAAGGAGAGGGTCTAGAGTGGGTACCATGCTTCCTCCTACGATAGTCCAAAGAGGCCCTCTTAGCCCAGGCCATTGTCCTTTGAGAATCAGGTGCTGTACTGCTTGTCACAATGAATGATGAAACTTTTGGTTCTTCTTGGGTTCCATTTTGACACAGACTAGAGACAGTTTTGATCTCCAGCTTTCATCTCCATTGTTTCATGTGCCTATTGAACGATCTTCTGTTCATGGCCTTTTTGTACCTGTATTGTATGGTTTTATCCTTTCCATTTTTCTAAGGTTTACTTGTCTTTGTTTTTACCCATTATTTTATACTTTTTACATTACTTTAGTGTTAGTTACATTTTCAGCTTTTGAAGTTTAAGTTTTAAGAACCCCACATGATATTTATTTTGTTGTACTTTTTGAGTCCTATCAAGCTTCTTGGGTTGTTCATGGGTGATAATTTAATTTCTTTCTTTCTTTGTAAGTTTTGGAGATAAAAATCTCTGTTCATGCTATAGCAATGCTTGTGAACCTTTTAGGTGGTCGAAGTGCTTCAAAATTTTGTGACTGAACAAGTTTTATACTTAACCATTTTAAACTAACTAATTGTTTTATCAGCCTTTGAAAAATCAAATATTTGGAACTGGAGATTAGGATTCCAGGCAAAATAAGTTTAAATAACAGGGTTTGTAAATATCTGTGATGCCAGGTATATTTTTATATGCAATCCAAAGTCAAACAGAGTGAGACGTTATAATGTTGCAGTTAATGCCATTGAGTTTCATCCAATGTAAGTCTTTGTAGTTCTTTCAGCGTATTTCAAAAGAAAGTATTGGAGTGTGTAAGTTACATCATGTTCTGATTATGTTTTCTTTTGCTTTTTGAATTCAGTGATGGTAGATTTATTACTGGAGACAATGAAGGATATTGCATTTTGTGGGATCGTAAGAGAAGGAAGAGGTTGTACGAGGTAATAAACAAGATCCATCTGTAATCACTAAACGGTTATCTTTTTCTTGTTTTTTCTTTCAAATGTTTTCTTCCTTGGTACTATTTTATGTTTTCTTATGAATATAATAAACTTTAAAAAGCACCTTGTAAACCATTAAATCATTGTGCTCATTTTATCTGACTTATAAGTTGAAGAGGTGTTACTGTATTGATCATAGTAGCATTCCATTTACACTGCATTTGTACGATGTTGCAAAAGTATAAGTTGAATTCAGTTACCTGGGTTTAAAATGGGAAAATAACAGCAAAAACTTGGAAACTAAATAACAATGTACTAGTTGTAAAAAAAGGAGGAAAAACTAATTTGTTGTTTGATGTTAAATATAATGTGCATAAATAAAAACATAGGTTATACTGTTATACATCAAAAAAACTGTAATTATAAAAAGTTGTATAGGACTTTTAAATTTTTATTTTACTTTCACGTAATAGGGTTCATGGAAAAGGCATACAGCTGGCCCTAAAACAATATGCCGTTCTACCATGAAGCATGGCCTACTATTTTAGGTGCAGCCCTGTGTTTTTAATCTAAACCCTCATTAGAGTATACATTAGAAGAAACCCTCATTCTGGTTTAAAACATAAATTTTGAAGGAAATCTATTCCAAGTAAAACTTAAAGAAATTTAAAATTTCCTTACTGTCAATCACACTCATTATCATTCCAAATCTAGGAAAGTTGGTTTTTGACCAGGTGTCTTGCAAACTAAATTGAAGATAACTAATCCTTCGTTAAGCTGAGTATCTAATTGAGAATGCAGATATACTAGGGACTTTAAACTGAAGAATAAATGATAGAAATCAGAGGAACTTGGTTTATCTAGCAGCACAATAAACGAAATCTTTCAGCTCACACCACACTTTTTAATTTTCAGAATGATATCAGAACTTTAACAGCAATATATAAAAAATAAACCATAAACTAATCTTACATTCAGCAAATTACTGTTCACTTGCAACTGAATTTAACCACAACACACACAAAACAATAAAGCAAACCTAATAGATGCTAGCAATCCTCTTGAGTGAGCCCTTTCCCAATCAGACTGATCTACAAACCACACACATGCCTTTAAACTGGTATTTGAGTTAATGTAATAAATGTCTTTCAAATAATGGATTGCTGAGCACTTGCACAAAAACTAGTCTGAGTGCTGGAGAATGTACAGTACGTGCCTGTGCCTATGCCTCCATGTTTATATAGATACTAAAATGTGGAAATCTTGTTACAACCTTTATAATAAACTTGTTTTATTTCTAACATTGTCTCCAAGTGGTTTGGCTCTCCAACCAACTCTCCAACAATGCCCCGTTTGTTATGAAACAAACTAACACATTTTGGAAGCTCATGCGGCCACTTTGGAGAGTTTGTTGTTGTTGCCGTTTCAATTAGCACCTCTAGAGTGCTTATTGGAAACGGACAGCGATTGCAAGTGTGTTAGTACATGCTCTTCGGATTATAGAGAGGAAGATCTCTCTTTGCTGATTTTCTACTGTAAAAAAGGGGTGTACTAAGATTTCCTATCTTTTTTACTCAGCGGCAGGACACAAGGGTGCATAAACCAATGCGCCGTAGCTAAGCTTTTTCTCTGGTTTCCGCAGATCTTAACTACGACTAACTAAGCTTCTAGACTATCCTACCTCCTCAAGATAAACAGAGCATGAGGGCGTAGGAGCGAAATGGTATGGTTGGATCACTTGAATCCTCCGTCTCAATGGAATATGGCCGAGGCTCTGAACCTTCGGATATATACCAAGATAGGGCTCGATACAAGCAAACACTCGTTACGGTAAACTGGATCTGAGACTTGCCAAGGAGGAGGAACCCCTATCCGAGGTATAGGCTTGGAAGCAGCTCACTGGAAACAACAAGGAACGATGGCCTTTCTAACAGGATTCCCGAGGAGGTGACGACACCTGTCCAAAGTCTAGGCTGCAAGAAAGATCATTAAACAACATCAAATGATAATGATTGATGACAAAATATCCAAGGAGGCGACGACACCTGTCCAAGGAGGAGATTGAAACAATGCACTATTTAAAAACAAGACTTTGAATAACTCAAATAATTAGATCAATCAAGCTTGCACCATCTGATTTATTTCTTCAAGGTTCTTCAAAGAATTACAAAGGTCGGGACAGCAAAGGCACGAAATCATGCACAATTGCGATCAACCAACGAACTCTCATCCAAGAGTGAACAGATATAAACAAGCGAACTCTGGCAACAGTGGCGCAGCAATTTTGCTAGCAAATAAAGGTTAAACAAATAAAAAACCTAAGGCTCTTATTTATAGAAACTCAAAGGAGTAGGCAACCCTAAAATCTCCTTGAGTTAACAAACAGTTCTTGCCAATCAGCAAGATATTATTCTATGTCTAAAAGTAGGTGAGCAAACAGTTAACTGGAAATCTACTTCAGTTAACTGAAACTAAACAAAAGTCAAACTAGAAGTCTACCTCAGTTGACTGACACCTAACTAAAAGTGAACTTATGTTACAAATGTGTCTCCAAATAGACATCCACCTTTAAAGGAGATCTGAGATCCACAAATCGTGGGAGCCAATTAGACATCCTAAATCAGTGGGATCTGACATGCATGATCTGTGGAGATCTGGAGTCAACTTGGAAAGGGGCATCAAGTTGACTTCAGTCATATTTATTGCTATTTTGGAGGGTAGGACGTCCTTCTTGAGGTGTTTGACACCTCATCACCATTGGTCAATGGTGCTTTTGTTCATTCGTTGACTTCTTCATACGAAGATCCTTACATGCTTGTCAATCGTTAGCTTACTGCTTGTCAGCAACTTGATGTATGCATCTCCTTCATTCTGCTTCCCTTAGGAGGGTTACTCCTTTTCTTTTTTGTCTGTGTTTCCACTTTGACGTGGAAGGTAGTGTAGTATTAACCGATGGCGGCTCTGTGTTGGGAATGACTACCTTCCGCGTTCTTTTGCAGCTTTGACGTTTTCCTTGATCTTTCTCAATGGAAGAGTGTTGTATGATGAAACCGCGAAGCTTGATGATGAAACTGCGAAGTTTGACCACGATCATTCCAACCGTGAGAAATGCACATGAACTTGCTGCATGTGTAAAATTCCAACGGTTACAATCCTCTAAACTGGCCTTGGAAGGCAATCAGATATACGAGGTGAAACCATTATGGAACCTGTGGACTTGTTTCTATGCTTGTCAATCTGGCTAGATTGACCTCTGGGTGTGCCCGACGCAGATCGGTGCCAGCCGTTTTCAGAAAATCATGGAGTAAGACCATTTTGGTCTTGTATTCGTCTTGGGAGAACTGCGTTCTGAAAACCTTGAAGATTGACTGTGCACACGATGCTGCTCGGACAACTTTTTCTGGAACTGCTAAAAATAGCCTTGTCGGGGGTAATTTTTACGAAATATTCTGAGACATGGGTTTTGTTGAGAATAATTCTCTAAACAAACCCAGATCGTCAGAAATTCGAAAAAACGTGTTTTTCTATGACATGCAAGAGCCCTTTGGTGGCAGAGGCAGCAAGGCACCAGAAAGTGATTTTTCTCGGAAAAATCCAACACATGGGTTTTGTTCGTGCTTCAAAGCTAAACAAACCTAGTTTGTCCGTTTTTCAATATTATGACTTTTTTCGGAAACCCTAAAAAATAGGGGCAGCAGGGCTACCTTTTTTGGAAAAATCCAACATGTGGGTTTTGTTGAAAAAGCTGTGCTGATCATACCTAGTTGGCCAGATCTGTGATTATCTGTCATTTCCTGTGACATGCAAAGAAATATAGACAGAAATAGAGGAAGTAGACAGGAGATGGATTGGAAGTTATAAACTGCCACTTTGGAAGAATTATGCCTTTTGATGCAAACTCTGATAAATAATCCCTTTGTGCAACAAATCTTCAAAAATATGAAGAACGGTGAAAACCCCTCTGTCAGATCTTCAAAAATGTTGGAGAAGAAAAATATCCGTTCTTGAGCTCCTCAACCTGCAAAGAAATAATGAATAATGGATGCCTAGATGCTTTGATATGTCAATTTGGAGTTGCAAGCATCAATTGGGCATCCAACTCATGATTGAGCCTGATTTGGAGTTCAAAAAGGTGATTTCCACTGATTGTGGAGTGTTTGGCCTCTTTTTGTCTCCAAAATTTGTTAACTCAAGTCAACATTTGCTTTTGACTTTCTTAGGCTTCCTTTTTGGAGTTTTGATCATTTTTGCAGGTTGAAGTGCCTCTGTTTGATCTTCGATCCTGGCTACTCAGTTGATCTTCGGCAATTGCTGACGGATCCGTTGTTGAGATGGGATCAGCTTGATGAGATATGCCTGGGAGAGATTAACTCAGAAAACTGAGTTTGGACCTCCAGAATGAGGGGCGCCTTTCTTCAAGAGGGGCTCTTTTGGCTGTGCCTTAGTCAATTTTCATTGACTGTTCTTCATTTTTGGCCTTTTCAGACCCTCTGTGCTCTGATCTGACATTCCCGTTGATGGATGAGTCGGATGACTCTGCTTGACGATGCATCGGGTAGCCAACTCAATCTTGCACTGGATGACTGACTTCTCAGTTGATGACAACAAGTTTTGGTCCTTCAAACTTAAGGGCGCCCTTGGCCAGCAGGGGCGCTTTTAGCTTGTTGACTGATTTTGCTTATGCTGTGAACTGCCTGACTTTGATCTCCTCTATCAGATGACTGATTTGTCAGAAGTTTTTGCTGATGGTTTCACTGGCGAGACTGGTCATAGCTGAGAAGATCATCCTGGGAGGCAGTAAAGATTCTGAGTGAATCTGGATGCCTTCAAGAAAGGGCGCCTTTCTTCAAGAGGGGCGCTTTTAGCCGTGCCTTAGCCATTTTTTGGCTTATCTTTCCAGTTCTTCAATTTTGGCTTTTTCTGCTTGACCTCAGCGTGTGATCGTTTTGCGTGTCTTGTGAACCTGTTGTCAGATTGATCACGTAGCTGGGAGGAAGCTGGAAAGATATCATGTATAGAGTTGCTGCTTATGGATTCATCTGGTGCCTATAACTGAGGGGCGCCCTTGGCTAGCAGGGGCGCTTTTACCTTGAAGCTTTCTGATTTGGCATCTCGGTTGTCAATGAATCCTCCATACTTTGCTGACGGTTGGTCAATGATCCCTGAATCAGACGATCTTGCTGATTGTTTCGTTGTCGAGCTAGCATGAAAGTGAAGAGGATGACTGAGTAGGAGGTGCCAAATGATTTGATTTTCCCTTTGAGATCCAAGGGTGCCTTTCTTTAGGAGGGGCGCTTTTAGCCACTGTAGACTGTGTTTTGCCTTGGTAGACAAAACATGCACCTTCCAGACTTAGCCAAATTTTGGCCTTTTCCGTTTTGAGAATCTCCTTCATTGAAACAGCATCTTTTCATCCTTTTTCGCCATAGCTTCTTGGTTGAAGCTTTTGAGGTTTAGCTTTTAGCACCTGGTATTGGCCAATCTGCCATTAATGGCTGCGGAGCTCCTAACTTTGTTCTTGAAAAATAGAAATAGACCCACCAGAGTAAAACATGCATTTTGATAATTCTGACTTGATCAGTGTGATCGTGAAGGCAATTAATCCTATCAGAATTATTTTCAAACATTTCCGGGAGGGTCCTTTTTTTTAGGGTTTCCATAAAAATAAGGGAGTAAAACCCTAATTTTCATTTTTTCAGAATTTTAACCATAGGTTCCTAGACAGAAACCCACAAAGATTTCATGTTTGTTTTGACCTAAAACATACTTTCGATGGCATTTTTACATTGTTTAGCTCAATTTAAGCAGAATGCCAAAAAATTCATTTTGGGTACAACAGTTGTGTTGAGTCATTGTGTGGATCTTGGCCTCCTATTCACTCATCAGTAGATTGGTTTGGACAACTCCAGTCCATTTGTGGGAATGCTTGTCTTGCACGACAAAAAAAAGTGGTTGCACAACCAAAGAGTGCCATGTGTGGCAAAGAGACTGATTGTGAAGCCAAAGGGATACCTTATGCAGCAAGAAAGATACTTGCATAACAAAGGTGTTTACTTGCACAAACAAGACAAACTCTTGTGCAGCAACAATGAACTCTTGCACAATGACTAGAGTCTCTTGCGCAACAATTCCATCTTTTCTCTATACCTTTAGAAGCTCACAAATATAACTGTACACATACTTTTTTTTTTTTTAAGGCAAATTGCTATCAGAGAGGATAGCGCTCTTTCTATTAATTTAAAGCTCTGAGTTACATTTTCAGTTGCTTTGACCTCAAATTACATAATTTCTACTTTCTTAGAAGATCTTAATGTCATAGCATGCTTCTGTTTTGAAGGTATTTTCTTCCTTTTCACCTCTATCCATTCTTGTTCAATTTCAGCGGGAATCTCCACAGATTGGCCAGATAGAACGCCACCACATGCGCTTGTCAACGATGCAGATGCTATCACAAAACCTTCACTTCCTTTAGAGAACACTATAGAGGTATTGGCCTTTGCAGGCGAGACCAAAGTACATTCCTTGGGAGGGGGAGAGGAGGAAGGAGTTATTTTCTTTGGAGTAATTGGAGAGTGTACAGAGCCTTTGGGTGGATTATGGGGAATAATATAGTGTTGAGATTCAACCCCAATCCACCATGATGGTTTGAGATTCCCCATATCTCGATCTTCTGACATTGGGAGGAAACATGTTCTGTTTGTTAGTGTTTTGTAGTGGCGGGAGGTATTTCCCTAAGAATAATTATTCAAGGCAAGTCGGACTTTCAATTATATAACAAATATTACATTTCCTAGGTCGGCTCAAGAGGAGAGCTCGCCTAGTCTTGTATATAATGGAGATAGAGTCTCCACATAATTCAAGTCATTCATTCCATTCTCAATTCGATTTTCTTTAGAAGCAGATTCGCATTCAAGAGGAGCAGATTCGCTTCAAGAAGAAGAGTAACGAATTCACACTATCTTCAAGTGCTGGTCTATTGCATGATATTCAGCCTTTCTAGGGCCTGATTCTGAGTGCTACTTCTACACTATTATTTCTGATTTATAAGAGAATAATTTGTTGTTGGGTTTTTCCCTCGAGTAGGAGGGTTTTCCTAGGATAAAATCTTTGTGTTCATTGTTCTGTGTTTACTTTTCTGTTTTCTGTTAAATCTGATCCAAAACTAACATGTTATCAGAGCCAGGTTCAAAAAATCTGATCAGATTTAATGCAGAAATATATGTGAAGGATTAGAAAGAAACACAATGAGAAATTAGTCCAATTAAGAGCAAACCTAGAGCAGAATAATGAAGAGCAATTCACATAGAGGGTTTAGTGGATCATTCATATCAGCTGGGAGCATTCACCATGGGCAAACATTATAAGGCTAAGGCGAACCTCTCTTGAGGTAATTTTGAGCATCATTGTTAGGCAAACTTGGTGAGATATCCTTGTAGCCCTAGAGCGACTCCCTTGGATGAGTGGTGAACTGCCTTAGGGTAGAGTTACATTTGCTTCTACTGCTGCGCCTAGGGTTTCTAGAAGTTAATTCATGGAGGCATGAATGAGCTATGTGTGGGCCACATCTCTTGGAGGAGAAAATGAAGATCAAAGGAAAGGATGAGCAGTTGAAAGAAGTCCTCTACCAATTTCAAGAGTTTCAAGGACCATGCCTATGATGGAGGATGTCTACTTGCAGCCCCTTAATAAGGATATGACCAACGACCTGTCAAGGAACAAAGAAAATGGAATGACAGGAGGAAAAGATTGAGAATCCCGGGAGCGTATGATTCTATGTAAAATTTTCCATTCTATTACGGTGTTACAGGGTACACCATCGGGCAAAGATGATGGTTGTCGGGAGGAGAAACATGGTTGCAATTGAATCAACAAAGATAAGTTCTATTATGTATCATTCCTTTAATTGTTCTATCTAATAATATTTGCTAGATGACTACATGCTTCATTTGTATTTGGGTAGTTTGATTTTTATTAACTATTGTTAATCTCTTTAAAATGCAAGATGGATCGAGGAGCAAAAGGATGATGGATTAATTATCAGAGATTGCATAAGGAATTCAGGGGCGGAAAGGACGGTAGATTGGTGTTCAGATGCTAATGATGGTTTAAACATTTGAGGGAGAGTAGAAAGGGGAAGGAAGGGATCTTGGGAATCCTTTGTTTGGGGAATTCACGAAGTAAAGTTATGTTCATGCATCCTTGACCCCCTATCTCGCGAGGCTTGAAGGGAAAGACATTGTGTTTGTCCGCACTTGAATGCTTGCTCTAGTTTTTCTCATGGCGGAGTGAAGGAGGAAGGCGGTCGATGCCCAGTCTCGTGAAAGAGATGACACTGATTGAGCTCCTCTACATATTGGAGCTCGTAAAGGCATTTTGTAAATGGGTGTTTCAAACAAATATCAAATCCAGGATACTAGAGACCGATTCTTCCACAAGTTCAGATCTACTACGGGTATAGAGTTCACTGTTTACACGAATCGGTATGGTTAGAAGTTTGGATTTCTGGCCAGCTGCAAGGGAGGGGAAATCTTAGTCAGTTCAAAATAACTTTAATTCATACTAGGCAAAGATTGTAGTGGGCAAGACAGTAATCCTTCTAAAGACATCTCTCGAGGGCACAAGGTGTAGTTTGATTTTCTGAGCTACAACAACAATCCATGATCTCGCATGCAAAGGTAGACTTGGAATACTCAACTAAAAGTTGAGATTTCCAATTTGCTGATATCTCACTCAAAGAGCAAAGGGAAGGCCTCTTGGAAAGACCATCGACAACCACATTCTTCTTGCCTTTAACATACTCAATATTAAAATCGTAGGCCTGTACCTTGCTGACCCACTTCTGTTGACGCTCATTAAGGTCCTGCTCTAAGAAGTATCTCAAATTGTTGTGGTCTGTCCTAACCACAAATTTGCCACTTACTAAGTATTGTCTGAACTTGGCCAATGCATGCATGATGGCCGACATTTCCTTATCGTAGGTGGAGTATAACCTCTTTGCACCCCGTAGTTTCCTACTCTCATAAGCAATGGGATGTCGATTCTGCATCAATACAACTCCTAGGCCTTCTCCTGAAGCATCACACTCCAAGACAAAAGGCTGAGTAAAATCAGGTAGTGCCAACACAGGACAAGAGCTCATAACATCTTTAAGCTGATCAAATACTGCCTGTGCCTTATTTGTCCAATTGAATGCCCCCTTCTTGGTAAGATCTGTTAGAGGTGCTGCCAATTGTGAAAACCCCTTTACAAATCTTCTGTAGTAATTGCATAATCCCAAGAATCCTCGTAATCAGATACGTTCCTTGGAGATGGCCAATCCAATATGGCTCGAATCTTCTCTTGGTGCAACTGTACTCCATTGGTACCAATCACATGGCCCAAGTAGAGAATCTCCTGTAGTCCAAAGTCACATTTGGACACCTTAGCAAACAAAGATTGAGCCTCCATGATGCCAAGTATTTCATCTAGATGTTTGAGGTGTTCCTCCCAAGATTTGCTAAATATCAGAATATCATCAAAGAATACCAAGACAAACTTACGCAACTGCTTGTTGAATGTAATGTCCCCTTTTTCACGAGCATCAAAGTTGGGGGATTAGCCTATTTTCTTGACCCTCGTAGGCTAATAGTTCTGGATAGAGGGTTTCTTGGATGGGCACTTGGTCGTCAAATCTCAATGTTGATCTCTGGAGTATGGTGGCGGGGTGAATTGTTGCATTTGGCATGACACTTGTGCTTAAATTAATGATACTCACCTTTTATTTCACCATCCTCGGCCTAGGGACCATGTGTCTTTAAAAGGAAGGGGTCACTTTCTATTTTTAAGTTACTATTCATTACTAAAGTGAAAAATGTTATAACTTAAGTGAATAGTGTTCACTTTAATGAATAGTGTTTCCTTTGTAAATTTATAAAAGGCAAGAGAGGAAATTCGAATTGCTTCATGGATGAATGATTTTAGCTTGAAGAAACTTGGAAGTGTTGCTTTGGAGGAAGAAGGAGACTAGGGTTTCCTGCTTTCTTGCAGTGGGTGAGCCTGGTGGGGCTTGGTTCTTCGTTTGGAGCTGCTTGAGGGTGTGAAACACCACCTTAAAGTTGTTGATCAGTTTTTGGTGGCTTCTTTTGGAGACACAAGTTGCTGTTCGCAGTTTATTTGAGCCATTTTCAAAGGGGTTTGGACTGCCATAGTCTTCAATCACGTTAATACGAGAGCTGCTCGCTTTTCGTGGAATTTTGGAGCTGATTTTGAAAGCTACAGCTAGCTGTGTTTTCTTGAGGGTTTGTAACAGCAAAAGGAAATAAAACGCCTTTCCTTGGTGGCTGCAATCTTTCCAAAAAGGGGCGCCCTTGTCTTAGAAAGCTTGCCATGCGAAGTTTTGGTGGGAGAAGCTCATCTATCAAGAGAAATCAGCATTTTTTTGGGCGCGGGTACTGTAGCAAGTCACTATTCACAGTGATGTTTGGCTGTAAGTTAAAATGCAGTCTAAGATATTGTTAGCTTGAAATCTGATGTAAGTCATATGTTGTAAGTTCCTTATTATGTAATGAAGAAACTATATTTAGACATTGAAATGAGCAATGTACTCAAGTTATTCCATTTGCTTAGTTTATTCGAAGCTTTCATGGTATGCATATGCTCTTTATGTATCATTCTAGTATTTCTAGCAAACAAACTCAGAAGCACAAAAAGAGAAATTAAACCAAAACAAAATCAGACCTATGAAACTCAAGTGAAAAACAGATCAGCAGAGTGTCGGATCACTACATTGAATATATGATTCATGCAAGATTGGAAAGTAGCAGGAGTGTTGGTGAGACCAAAGGGCATAACAAGAAACTCATAATGTCAAAAATGGCACTTGAATGCTGTTTTGTGTACATCCTCCGCTCAGACACAAATCTAATGGTATCCAAATCTGAGATGAATCTTAGAAAAGTCCACAACACCGTGTAACTCATCTAAAAGCTCATCGATCTTGGGAATAAGGTACCGGTTTTAAATGGTCTTTTTGTTCAAGGCCCTATAATCAATACACATGCTTAGGGTTCCATCTTTCTTCTTCACCAACACTACTGAAGAAGCAAAGGGACTAGATGAAGGCCGGATATGTCCCATCTCAAGCAGCTCCTTAATTGTTTTTTCTATCTCCTCCTTGAAGTGCCTGGGATGTTTGTATGGTGTTGTAATGACGGGCTTAGAGCCCTCCATTTCTATGACATGCTCAAATCCATGGTTAGGAGGTAACCCAAATGGTATGTTACTAAACACAATGGTGCGCCTATCCAGAACCTTCTGAATATCCACATGGTGATGTGGCGTATCTCTAGAAGGAGAGTCAGATGAAACGAAGCACTGAGCTGCCCATGCCATATCTCCATGCTTGAAAAGTGTCTCCATCCTCCTAATTGAAATCACTCTAGGCTTTCCATTGGATAAAGCCTTCAACACAATTTTATTTCCATCAGCTATGAATTCCAACTCCATCTTCTGAAAATCCTGAACGTGCCTCCCAAGAGACTAGAGCCATTGGATGCCTAGCACCACATCTATCTCACCTAGACCAAGCATATAGAAGTCATCTGTCAATGTGTACTCTCCCATCTGAATGCTTAGTTGTGAGACTTTTCTGGTACAACTCATTGCAAACCCATCGGCTAATTTTACTTGAAAACTTGGAAACTCCTCAGCATGAAGTCCTCTCCTAGCCGCCAATCCTTCATCTATGAAGTTATTCGTGGCTCCACTGTCCACCAAGTAGACAAGGCGTTGTCCATTCAGCACCCCCTTCATACGAAAGGAATGGTAACGTGGAATTCCTGAAAGAGAAGCAATAGTAACTTCATGGTCAGTATGAGGTTGATCCTCATGTTCCTCCTCACAATCTGAGTCTGTATTTGGAATCTCATCATCATCAGATACAACCTCAATAAGGTGTGCTTTGCCTTTTCCAAGGCATCAATGACCAGGTTCCCATGGTTTCTTGCAAGTGAAGCACAACTTCTTTCTCCTGAGCTCATTCCTCTCATCACTAATTGCTGAAGAAGACGTGTCCTTAGCCTTATTGAATGATTTCTGATTTGACTTGAAATTCTTGAAGTTCTTCTTTTGACTTTGAGTTGGAGTAGGGTGTTGTACCCAAACCGAAATTTTTGCTTCATTAAGGCATTTTGCTTAAAATGGTCTAAACCTTGTAAAAGTGGGGTCAAAACTCAGTTTTTGGGCAAATAAAGTATGGGCTTTTAGTCAGTGTGATGCCAGGAAGATACTGGCAAAATTTGAAAATTTTGAAAATTAGGGTTTCTGAAATCTATTTTTAGCTCGAAACCCTAAAAAATAGGAACTTGTCAGAATTGGCTGAAATTAATTTTGATTGGCTTATTTCACATCACAATCACAGTGGTGAAGTCAGTTTCAGTTAAAAGTCAGTTTAAGGCTGGTGGGTAGTTTTCACTTTTTCAGGAGAAAAGTTAGGATCTTCGGGGTCATCAATGGCAGTCGGCCAGTACCAGGTATCAATATCTAAGCCTGAAACTCAAAGAGGAACGCTCTATGATAAAAGATGTTGGAAATAATGCTTTTTGATGGAGGGGATTTTCAGATTGGCAAAAAGTGCTAAAATATTCTAAGTTTGAGAACTTTTCACTATGTAACGTAGTAGACACTTGCGCAATCAACGTGCAAATCAACTTTATAGTGTCCGTACATGTGAAAATGATGAAGTATAGTCATCCACACACCTCAGCAGTCACAACGCTTCGACATGGTCAACCGCAGTGATGGATACAGCGTTTGCAAAGCATAAAATGGTGAAAATCAATGAATTCAAAACAAATCCGCTCCCCTGTAGCCCAGGGGCGCCCTTCCATTTGAAGGTCAAGATTTGAGTGCTTTGGATGAAGGATACATTCATTATGTTCAGTTTTCAGTCAGCTTTCCGACTAGCCATGAAGCAAGATTATCCGAGTTACAGAACTCCGGCAAACGAAGACAGAAGCAGAGGTTGCGAAGAGTGTTTTCATCATGGAGACAACTCAGAAATGCAGATCCGCTCCCTTCTAGCCCAAGGGCGATTTTCTTTTTGAAGGCCCAAATCTAGATGCATGTGTGTTTTGATGGTTTCAGTCTTTGCAGAATTAGTTTGGCTTTTCAACGAGCTATCAAGCGGAAGCGTATCCAGTACAGAAATCCAGTTATCAGCGTTAGAAGTGGAAATTGCAGGCAGGATACATGTCAGAAGAAGTTTTTCAGAATGCAAATCCGCTCCCTTGTAGCCCAGGGGCGATCCTGAATAAGACCTGTTTGATGGATGAATTTGCAATTGAGGTCTTCTTGAGATCTCTTCCAGCTCAGTTCAGTTTTGCAGTGTACCCGTTCACAAGACGATCCGATGTTTTGAGTAACTGTGATAGAAGTCCTACCGAGCACGTAAAATAGAGGATGGTGAAGCATAGCTACACAAAGTTGCACAGCTGTAGGCTAGGGGCGATTCTCCTTTAGGCCTACCAGACGGGGTTATTTGCAATTACAGTCTTCACAAGACTTATGTGCAATTACTCAAGCTATCCAACGAGTCTAGTCGACAGCCTCCGGGATTTGGCGAATGCTCGTACGTGCGAGGTCAAGATGATAATGTTGTAAAGAAGAGCTGATTAAAGGCAGTTCAAAAAATGACTAAGTGTAAGAATACAATTTTCTTTGAAAAAGGCGATTTTCTTTTAGAGGCCTCAAAAGCAATTTTCTGGCTTCATCGTCTCCAAGAACATCTCTTGCAAGTTGACCAAACTGTACATCAAGACAGGTGGCACGCGTATCAGAACATTCCAGTTCCCGGTATCAAGGGTCAAAGTATGGTGTTCAGATGAAAATCACACTTTTGTCAAAATGGTGTTTGAGCTATCACAGAATAGGGGCGCTCATTCTTTTGGGGTTCCTAATACAATTTTTAGATCCCTCACATACAGCCATTGGATGCAGAATACTTCTAGTCACGCATTGAATCCATTATTCAGTCAGCGTGGTTCATCATTCACCATCAGCTGCAGTTTGAAGCATTAGAATGGCAAAAATAGAGAAATGGCTAAGTCTGGAGTCAAAACATCAATTTAATCAGAGGCGCCTAATTTTCTAAGGTATTAGATGATGATTTTAGCAGTTGTTGCTCCTAGTAGACATTTCATCCTTGTCATGCAAGCTTCGTGGTGGATATCTCAGCACGGTCGTAGGATCATTCAATCATCCGGAAATCAGAGTTGAACAGGGTCAGTTGTAACTTTGCAGTCAGCTACAAAATAGGAGATTCTCAAAAATCTCATAACTCTTGCAAATGGAAGCCTAAAAGATCAAAATTTGACTTTTTAGAATCAGGGAAGTGTGTTGAGCACAACAAGATGCTATTTTTGGCAAAATGATAAAAATAATATTTTTGCATGCAAGGCATTAAAAAGTGACGAATTTCTTCAAAGATAAATATTGGTGCCACTTTTAGTTCTTTGCATGCTTTGAAATTAAAATATTATTTTTAGTCTAAAGACTCAGAGACAGCAGCAGTTCAACTGGTAAAGGGCCAATCGGATTCCTTCTTCACAGTTAGGGTTTGAGCTTGCAGTCTTGCTTTTGTAGTACGATTTTGCTCTAGTTATGCAAGCATGGCATTCATCATTTCATTCATCCAGCTTGAGCAGAGGTGAATTCTTTCCAGAGTTGGGCGAATTTCTTCAGCGGTCAGTTGTGAAGGCATAAAAAATATTCTTTTGCAAGTACAAGTCAAGATTCATCAGCAGAATTCAAGGCAGAGTGGCGATTTTGACAGAAGAAGATAATAAATAAATAAAAATTAAAAAACATCTTTCTTCTTCTCTAGATTTCTTCCATCTTCTCGTCTTAAAATTTTCTCACATGTTTGAAGAATTGGCATTTTTGGCAAAACAAATCATCTGGGTTGATTCAGAATTGCTTTCTCAACAAAACCCATGTGCTAGAATTTTCAAGAAAAAATTGTTCCAGAGCATCAGTTCTTGAGGCTTTGATTTTCTGAAGTGAAATTCCTTTGCATGGTGGAGTAGAAGTCGATATTTTTGGAATCTAACGTTGTGGGTTGTCTTAGAAATATCTTTTGGACAAAACCCATATCTCATATTTTCTCGGGAAAAATGTCCTCACAGCCCCTCAGATCTCAACTGAAAACCTTTTGCATGCGGGCCTAAATCACATTTTTTCACAATTCTGACATTGTGGGTCATCTTAGAATTTGATTCTACATAAAACCCACGTCTCAGAATTTTCTGTGAAAATTGCTCTCCGACAAGCTATTTTTAGCCTCATTAGGAGAGATTTTTGGTTTTTTGGAGAAGTTGTCAGAATATAGCCATGTTCATAGTCAACAGGCAAGTTTTTCAGGATGTAGTTCACGCAGAACGAATTCAAGACCAAGTCAGTCTTAATTCATGATTTCATTAGAAAAGCGGACATGGATTTGTATCAAGCGCATCGGAAAGGTTGACAAGAGTAGTCACTCAAGTTCACATGGTTTCATGTCTTGTATAGCTGATTGTCTTCCAAGGCCAGTTTAGAGGGTTGATACCGTTGGGTTTCTGTCTATGCAGCATGTTCATTTGTATTTCTCACAACCAAAGAGTTCGCAGTTTCATCATGCAACACTCTTCCATAAAGAAAAGCATGAAAAACGTGAGAAGCATCAAGCTGCAGAGGAAACAGTGGCCATCACTTCAGTTACAAAGCCGCCATAGTTACCAGCCAGTGAAGGGCCAGTTTAAGTATACAGAGATTTTCAGTTTTGCTTGAGTTGCTAAGAAGCAGTGAATTGACAGTTGAGACATGTGACGACCTCTAGATGGTGATGCAGTCACTAACCTCGTGGAGGGGTTACTTGCTCGAGATCAGGGTCAGTGAACTTCAGTTCAAGGCGTCCCACCTTTTCCAAGATAGACATTAGACACAGGAGTTAAACTTGAGGCTTCTTTCCGAGTTAACTGGTTGTTACACATTGCATGCATGTCTTTCTTGGAAACATCTACGTACACTTGGAGATTAGATTAGATGTTTCAGTTAACTGATGATAGCATTCCAGTTGACTTGCTTTCAATAAGGACGTGCATGTTGCACCTTGTCCATTTAGATTAGATGTTTCAGTTAACTGATGGTAGTTTCCCAGTTAATTGTGTAGGTTCATTCAATTAGGTTTAGAGAATAAGATCTTGCATGTCTTGCAAGACTGTAGTTGACTCAAGGTGATTTTAGGGTTGCCTACACCTTGATGTCTATAAATAAGAGCTTTCAGCTCATTTGTAATTAGCTTTTCTTGGTGATAGAGAATTGCTGCGCTGTCGGCAACATGCCTATTCTCAAGATTGGTTCACCCTTGTAAATTAGAACTTTTGCTTGATAGCATACATGCTGCGCCTACCTTGCCTGTAGTATTGCTATTACTGTATCTGTTCAAAGAGTGATTGCTGTTATAATAAATTGCTGCGCCTACTTTGCCTTCATGTTATTGTCATGGTGTTTATTTGATCTTAGTTAAATGGGGTTGCTGGTTTGATCGTTATTGCATGCATATTGCGTCTATACAATATACTGTCCCAGTTGCTTACCTTGTGTTTTGTTTATCATGAGCCTATTCAGAAGAGCAAATAGTTGCGCCTACCTTGCCTTCATGTTGCAAAACTATACTTAAAGCTTATCGTTTGATGTGTGTGATAGTAGACTCATTCAGCCAAGCGGATAGTTGCGCCTACCTTGCCTTCATGTTGTGAAGCTGTACCAGGTTTACCGTTTATTTGTTTGTTTTAATAAACTTCTTCCTAGATTAGCAAATAGTTGCACCTCCCTTGCCTTCATGTTGTGAGCCCGCACCTAAAGTTTATCGTATAATACATTCCTGCTCCATTTCCTCATGCTCTGTTTCTTGAGGAAACTGGATAGATTTAAAGAAGTTAGCTTAGTTGTAGTTAGATGATCTGCGAAACCAGAAAATACTTAGCTGCAACGTTCTAGGTTTTCTTAACCTTGTGCCTCTACCAGCTGAGAACAAAAAGATAGGACATTAGTTTAGTTTTCTATTTCATGCATTCCAGCACAACGAGGGAGCTTCCCCTCCTAATTTGAAGAGCACTCATTACGTAGTGTGCATAGCTGTCCGTACAAACTTACACTCCAGAGGTGTTAGTTTTTACGCCAACATAGGGTAAGTGTCCAAGTCTAGTGCAAGCTCTATAGCATCATCCAGTGTCTTAGGCTTGTGAGCCTTCACCGAGCCTCTTAATCTATCACTTAATCCGTCTACAAAGAGCATGACAACTCTTTTCTCGAGCATCTCAGGAACCATAACAACAATCTTCTCAAACTCGTTGATGTAGGAATCTGCTCTACCTTCTTGTTTTAGCTGTGCCAAGTCTCTATAGTAGAGTTCTATGTCCTTTCTCTCAAATCTAGCAATGAGCTTGCGAGTGAACTCATCATAGGAGGTAATCATGTCATGCCTTTGTGACACAAGTCCATGGTGCTACCAATCATATGCTATGCCCTCTAAGTGTATAGTGGAAAACTATTTAGCCTTTTCTTCACTCGTAGGTTTGAGTGTAAGAAAGGTATCAAGCTTACGAATCTAAGCACGTCCGCTCATCCTACTACTGCCATCCAAGTTAGGCAGGGGTACTTTGTTCAAAGCATCTCTGTATTCTTTAGGCTCCTTCCGAGATTTCTTTTCTTATCTTTTTGATTCATGAATTGGTTCAGATTTATGGCAGATCGAACAGCATTAGGAAGAGCACGGTATTCATTATAAGCTGCCATGACATCATCAAATACCTTTGTAGCTTCTTTATCTTCTTCTTCCGGTAACTCCTGTCTTGTAGGAATGAAGGTGGGTCGAAGAGGTCTATCAAGAGTGGCTGTAGATTGTCTTATAGTATTACTTCTCCTACCACTTTCACTTCGTGTTCTTCTGGACCTTGAATGATCCATTCTTAACTATCCCATAGCTGCAATTAGGTTATTCTAAAAATTCTGGAGTACTTGTTCTTGCTGTTGTGCAAATGCTTGTAGGAAATCATCAATATTTCCTCTTCTAGGACTGCCCATTTCTGTAGACGAACTTGAGGTTGAACTTGCGAATAGATCACTCCCTCCTAGTTGTGCTCTTCTTCTAGTGATATACCTATGTGGCTCAACTTTGAATGGCTACATAACCCAAAGGCTGGCAGAGTCGTGGGTCTGATACCACTATAAGAACACTTATAGGTTCTGACTGAAATTTTCCTCTTGCTGGTCTTAAAAAATTTCTATCTTGCCTTCATCATACGTTTCAATAGGATTTGGTATATCATGTAAATAAAAAGGGTATCAAGTATAAACAACAAGAAATGCTCTAGAACATAGAGTTTAGGAATTTAACCAGAATGAAGATGTGCATATCCAACAAGGGCTTATCCACTTTATTTGATTTGGAAAATGGTTACAATAGAAAGGACTGGGTGTTACAATTTGTTGGTTTGATTTTGAGTTTCATACCTCTAGTTATACCCAGTTTGTGCAAGATAAAACCCTAGCTGCAAGATTGGAGAATGAAGCTAGGAGCGTAGGATGTTGAGCCTGGCTGAAGAGACTGAAACAAAACAATATAGCAGCTTACTAAAGTTTGAATATGCCCAAAACTTCTACAGATTGGATGATGAACTCTATTTGAGAACTGCTGTAGCAAAAAACTTGGTTTGTTGAAGCTGGAAATCGCCCAAAACCTCCTGAAAGTCTCCTATCTCCAGGTAGATATGAAGGTGTCACCAAAATAGGGATGAAATCTGCAACTGATACTTGCCAAAGTAATCTGTTAAGCTCTGTGTCTGAAAATCTGTCTGAAATCAGCTAACTGAGTGGATGGGGACATCACCATGCCACAAGATTCAAGGGAACATCACCTTGAATGGACTGAAGATTAATTTCAGTCATGAGATTTCTCTCCGCAAACTGTCACAGCAAAAATGATCACAAAAAACATGCCTTTCTCATTCCCTAAGCCTTCTTTAAATAGGATCTTAAGATAAGGCTGCCTTAGGGTTGAATTAGATTTGCCTTTATTAAAATATTTAACTTGCTTCATGGCTAAGGCACTAGCTCAAGTCGTCCCCCAAGAAGATCAGATTTGTTCTTTAAAATATTCATTACTTCTAGGCTAAGTTTCCCCCAGACCTTCCTAGAAGAATCTGATTGCCTTTTTGCCTTTTTTGGAGATTATAAAATTCATCTTGGAAGCTTCCTTCAGCTGCCCCAAGGAAGAGATCAGACTTGGTCTTAAAATATTACTTTATGGTAACTTCTCCCTTAAGTTACCTAAACCGCCCTAGGAAGGAGGAGCTTCTAGAAACTTGACCAGATTGGATGAGGTGACTCACCACCTTGCTTGCTTGTCCTCCTTGTTTGCTTGGTGTGGCGAATAGTCCTACTTGCCTGCTTGGACTCAAAGTAGACCTACTTGCTTGCTTTGACCAGCAAGTAGACCTTCTTGCTTGCTTGACCTCCTTGTGTGCTTTGACCAGCAAGGGAAAATACAATTAACATTATGCTTTTCATGGATTAAGGTTAACACCCTATTAATTCTCTAAACCCATACTAACAAAATTTGATCCTTATTGTCCAAAATTCATCCCCTTTTTATGCCTTCTAACCCACGGGAATGCTGGATGGTTTAGAAACGTGCCACCATGATGTCACACTGAGAGTGGGGACATTACAACTTCACTAAAGGCTACCTTCTTTGCTACAGGACTAAAAATAGGTTTGGATAAATATCATAGTTTGAAATTTGTATATCAAAGATTAGCACATGAGAAGCTCAAATGAATTAAAAAAGAAATATTTAATCTAAGATTTATTCTAGTTCTGATCTAATCATGGTTTCAAAAAAGAGCAAGAGGAAGGGTTTAAAATAGGATTAAAGTTATAGAATATGCGTAGATGGCAATAAAAAAAGAAGAAAATATTCAAACTTGTGCCTAGGTTTGAAATCTAATTGAAGTGGTCGCGTTGAAGTCTCTACAAAGGGAGCTGAATTGAAGGGTAGGGAAGTTTCTCTTGCCTGCAAAAATGCAGTCAATCCTTATCATTCTTATGGAGACATATGCAAAAAAGGCAATTGCACTGTAGGATACTCTCTCTCTTCCTCCTCTCATTCATTTTCTTGTGGTTGCTCTTCAGGACTTTGCTTTCTCAATGCAGACCAAGGATAATTATTTTCTTAACTTGGATCCAACCCTTGTTTCATACCATTTGTTGGCAAAGGGCTCACTATTTTTTGTTGGGGACATCCCTGTTACCTTCTCCTAGATCTCTTTTGAGCTTTGTCTCTTGGAGTAGGAAATTGATTTTGTGACAGAAAATTTGAAAATTTGCTCTATTATTTGCCATGTGATGTGAAGGAAACTTACATTAATAGAGACTTACAAATGGATTGAAGCGTCTCGGTTCCTAGTAATTGACACTTCGATTTCCTTACTCCTAATGGATTTTTTGTGTGATTACTTGTAGCTAAATAATTTGGCAATAATTTGCATTAACTGTAAAAATGTTTCCTAACAGGCTCAAACTAAATATCATTATTCAAATATACTTGAATATTTCAAATAAAGAACGTACAAATACTTGCTAGAATGGTAGAATATAACCTTTAGCACAAATTACAACCTTCGGATGAGATTGCCTTTAGAAGACCAGAGAGGTTTTGTCCTTGAATTGATAGTTGAATGCACAACTCAAACTGTAGCAGAAATTATATGGAAATTGGGAGTGCCCTCAAAAGCAAGCAAGGAATTCACTATATAAGAGTAAGAGAGTTGTAATGTTCCATTTGAAAAATTTCATATCTATCAAACCCCAAGCACACAATTGTGATGATTTCTACTCAATTTATAAATAAACAATTAATATTTATAATTTCTGGATGAAATTGATTTAGAATTTCAGTTAATATGTTTGATTCTTTATTAGATATTATATTTAGAATTCTGCTCAGAGAATTCAGACTTATCTTTAGCAGCAGCTAATAATTTAACATTAAACCTGGAACACATAAGAAAAAACTGGAATGTTTGTGAAAGGTCTCCAAAACTGTATGCTAGTTATTGGCAACAATTCTAACTGTCTAACACTTGAAACTTCCATGCAATCTCTGGGTGAGATTGCCCCAGATCCGAATCAGAGGTTTTCATCCTCTAATTCAGTAATGGAATTCAAAGGAATTCCATCCTCTAATTCTAGACCTTAAGGGGTTTTGTCATTAGGTCAGATTGAACCACAGTTCCATGCTCCAAAGGAGTAATAATTAGATAATAAAAGACGTATTCCATTCATTTATTCCTCCTCCATGCTTGATCTTCCTTATATGCCTTTTTCCTTTAATGAACATAACTTTCATATGCCCCTTGACCTTTATTAAAACTTAAACTTTACTTTTAATTTTAGTTTAATATTAATTTACCCTTAAAAGAAATTGTAGGGAGTTTTGGGAGGCATTACAAGGGCCCACTTGGGTGCCAAAAACTCAATGCCCTATAACTCCATAAAATTATATTTATTAATCCTAGCATGATCCTCCTCAAATAGGTCCCACTTTGTCTTGAAAGTCAATTTGTAACTCCTCATAAATGACGACTCCTTTATGGAAACCCACACCCCCTTATGCTGCAATTAGATATTATTTTATTATAATTTATTGACTATTGCATGATATTTCCCAACTCATGGCCTCTATCATATTTATTTATTTTTCTCTATCCTTATTGGGAAAAATAAGGATTGGCACCACACAAACCAATTTAACTAAAAGGGGACATTACATTTTATAGTAAAATTTCAATCTTAGTTGATAGAGATTTTGGTATGACAAATGGTCCTTTGTTTTTGGGAAGAGCGGAGTCTTCATGTACCCTTGGCACCATTTTTCAAACTTTCTAGGGTTGTGATTTTAGAATGCTCCTTGTTGGATTTTCCTCCATAATCTTCCTCTTGTTTTGTGAAATGCAGGTTTGTCGAAGCTTCTCGTGGAACACCTTGGGGCATTTATTAAAATTAATCTGGCTTTGTAGATTTCTAAAACCAATTTGTGTGTGCTTGTGTAACAACTGATCTTTCCAAATTTGTCTTACCCTTTGCACCATTTTTCAAACTCTATAGGGTTGTGATTTTTGAATGCTCCTTGTTGGATTTGCCTCCATAATCTTCCTCTTGTTTTGCGAAATGCAGGTTTGTTGAAGCTTCTCGTGGAACAGCTTGGGCCATTCATTAAAATTAATCTGGCTTTTGTATATTTTTAAAACCAATTTGTGTGTGCTTGTGTAACAACTGATTTCTCCAAATTTGTTTTACACTCCTTTCGGATTCTCTCCTCATTCCGCACATATACAATTCATAAATTATGAGGGGTTTTTGGTTTGTTGCTTTCAATGCAACCAAGTAGGTCATTTTAGGAAAAAATGCATCTCACCCAAGGTATACTCCCCTAAAAGGGTTTGAATCCAAAAGTGGATCACCAAACTTGGAAAACTAGATTGTGATTTTATTTGTAGAAATGATGGCTAGCTTTTGGTGAACCACTATATGCACCACAATGCGCATGCAGAGGCTTATGACAAATTTAAGCACCCTAGTTTCTTACATAGATATACTCATGTAAACTATGGAGACTACATTGATAGATGAACAACACTCACATTGGAAGACTTGAAAAGCAAAGATGTTTTGTTATTTTCATCAGAAGTACAATACTTGCCATCTTTTCAACATTGAAATGTTTCCTAATTTTCTAACCTTTTAACTTGTTGGATCACTTGGTATTTATAGAATTCTTACAAGTTTCATTCAAAATCCAAGATGATAGAGACCTATAGCAATCATACAAAGGTGTTACAAGAACTTGTAGATAGCTCAAATTAAGTCAAATGGATTCCTAACAACATGAGGAAACCAAATTCATCCACAAGTGACAACTCAACCATGGTCATTGAATTAATTGATTGGGAATTCCACTTGTCAAGTAGGGATGATATTCAAATTTGTTAAACATTCCTACCTATTGCTTCTAGATGGTCCTCAACTTGAATTTTATCTTCCCTCTTTGTGGTCATTTGCAATTGCCTAAGGAAGCTTTAGGAAGCTTCTCCAATCAGTTGTAGAGTTAAGAAAATCTCCCAAGATCTTACAATCATCCTCTAGGTATTACTAGTAGGGGCATTGAACTTGCTTATCTTATGCAACTCAATTCGAAGGTTCCTTTGGAACCTTTGGAACAATCTATTATTGAGATTTTGCACATAGAGAAACGATTTAGACATGAGAAAATATCAAAGATTTTTAAATTTAAAACACCGGTAAAACATAAAGGCACAAAGCAACATAATAAAAAACCCATAAGAGGAGAACATGTTACCAGGGAGCGGTATCTTTCAATCCATTCAAACTTACATGCTGTAATAGCTTGGTGGTTTGTGGACATTTTTTAGTTAAGATTCATACCTTTCTAGTTCCTTGTCATGAAAATCTATTAAGACATTTCATTGGTTATATATGTGTATTTTGTAGTCTAGTTAGATTAGAAATATTAGATGCGAAATGAGGGACTAAAGATGAGTTTAAACCTATGTCACATCCAAGATTTGATTGCAACAAAAACTGACCTTTTCAAGTAATTTCTCCTCCAATTCATATCCGGATGTGTTATGATTTTAAAACTTGGTTTCATTTAACCTAGAGTTAGCCCAAAATGTTATTAATCCGAAGCTCTTGCCACTATTCATTTTTTGTTAAACCTACCTCCATGCATGACACGGGGCATCAATAATGCTTGGTTTGACATCGTAACTTCCTAAAAGGGGGTCCCTACAGCCCAAAAACATTATTTAATTATTAGGATGCAAATCTATACATACCTCCAATTGTGAAATAGAGAAAATGACCCTTGTCACCATTAATGTGGTGGTTAAGGTTTCTAATCCCACAAGATTGATCACCATTATTATAAAGGACATTTGCTGGTTGTGGGAAGCAAGTTCCATGCCTTTCAAGTACCATATTGCACACGTGGGCATGATTTCTTATGCCATCCAAGGAGAAATGGTGCTAGATTAGAATGGGCATCATTTGCAGCGTACCAATCATGGGAGTAGAACTAGAATGTGGACCTTACTAGAAATGCCAACATTCTTTTTGGAGGTATTAAGTGTCTAGGGCCTTCATTATTCATTTTTGTAGATTACACATAAAAACCCTAACAAGAAATCTTGCTTTGAGCACTTGTGTTCAAGCGACCAGATTTGAGGATAAAAATCCTCAAGTTTGCCAGAGATTGGAGAACACAACCCCTTTGATTTCACCAGTTAGAGGACAAAAACATTGTAGCTTGTAGGACTACCTCATACGAAGTTCGTGAGTGAGCTTTCATGGTGGAGAGATCTAGTGGCAACAAGTTTGTATGTTTAACATATTTTCATGGGTGCAAGCATTGTGGCTTCAGTTTATTATTGCGGTTGTATAGCCATTATTTTTATTATTGGTGTAGTTGTATATTTCAGTTTGTGGTAGTGCTTTTTTTTTTTTTGATCGGTAAATATGTGGGATTAGGGCCCACTCTCAAAGAACAAATAAAAATATAGACTGCTTTAGACCCACGAATGGTGAGCACAAAGATGACTATAAAATTAAAAGAATCCTAATACAAACAATCATAAGACAAATAGAAGACCAACAAAGGACACAAAGCATTGATAGACATTGGAGACTGCAGCCAAACTCAAATCCACCACCCCTAAGAAACAACTCAAATGGCCTTCTTAGCCATCCCCTTCCTCATACTCCTGGTGAGGAGGGCATCCATAGTCCATTGCATTCCTTCTTCAACAACATATCTACCTTCAATTCCTAGTTTTTCCGCCTCAGATTTGCGCCCCTTCTTCCCTTTAGAAGGGAGGTTTGGTTTGGAGATGGCACTAGTCGTTTGGGCTAGTGAGCACTCTTTAACAGGAACAACCAGATCATCAATATCCTAGAATTCTAAGAAATCCTCCTCTAGATCATCCATGAAAGGATAAGAGCCCTCAAAATCAAAACCATCACCATCCACCTCGGAAGGGTTGTGGGAATCAGCAACAGGCTGAGGGGGAGGGGCCTCTCGGGGAACACTATAGAGTGAAGAAGAAGGCAACCCCGCAATAGTAGAAGCCACAACCGGGGCCTCAGAAGCAGGTAAAGGACTCTCCTGAGCAGCAAAAAACTTCCCATGGTTATGACAGATGAACTTTGCATCAGGATTGCCAGACTTCTTAACCCATTTCTTGATGTTGAACTTTTGAGAGGGGGTATTCACAGCAGAAGTGCAACCAACAATTTTATGTCCCAGCATGTTGCAGCGAAAGCATCTGAAGGGGAGACCTTCATAGTTTAGAAATTGGGTCCAAGTGCCCAAAGCTGAGTAGATCAATACAAAATGATGCATCGGTTTGGAGATATCAATAATGGCACACACCCTGATGAATCTGCTATGGGGATCTCCATTTTCCAGCATAACAAAGGTTCCAAGCTGCTCAATCATGGTTTTGATAAGCTCAGACTCATGCATAATAGGTGGGAGATTGTATAGCTTGATCCAAATGGGTACTTCTGTGACTTTGGCAGAGGCAGGATCAAAGAAAGGTGACCACTCCAAGAAGTAGAGGCCAGACTTACCGTAAAACCATGGGCCCTTCTGCCTAACAAAGGAGCAATCCTCCGCAGTGGCGAAACGGAGCAGGAAGAAGCCAAAATCCAAAATGTCAATGTTCGGGGTGGGGATGCTGTTCCGGGAAGCCTTCATCCATTCGATAAAATGCTCAGTTGATGGCCTCTTGCTCATACATCGAACAAGGAGAGATCGCTTACCAATTTCCTCCGCCAAATCATGAATGCAATTATCGGAGATGTGGATATCGATTGGGGTATTTGTTAGGCATACTTCTGAGTCACCCAAAAATTAAATATGCGTTGGATCAGGGTTGGAGGGGGCTGAATCAGTCTTGACTGGAGGTGACAGAGGGCGATCTAAGGTGATTTGTGTTTTGCACTACTCTGAGCACTCGTGGTAAGGGTTAATCCGGTTTTGGCACCCAACAATGAGGAAGGGGGCCGTAGGCTCAGAAGCAGGGGTCGGCGAAACGACAAGAGAGCCCAACATTGTCGTGGGCTAGGCAGAGGAGCCCTTCGCACTCTTCCTGGTGTTGGCTTTGCCCTTCTTGGTAGCCATCGCGCTAGCACCAACACCCCGTCGTCGCCTCCCATCCTCCTTTGCACTTGCGCACCCAGTTTCGGTTGCGCACAGTGCGAGCAAATGAGTAGGCACTTCTTAATTTGTGGTAGTGTTGTTGCAGCCATTGTATTTGTTGTTATTGTAGCATATTGTGATGTATTTTCAGGCCTATTTAGTATAAGGAAAGATCTGAGGTTTGTTTGTCATTTGTTGGCCTAATGTGATAATCTTGGTTGTTACTGTTAATGTTAAATTCATAAAGAATTTTGGGTTTTTATAAGAATTGGGTAAAGTATTTAAATCTAAACACTTTTAGTAGAGGGTTTGAATAATATTTGCCCTAGATATTTTGTTGAGGACATTATAGTGGTATCAGAAATGGTGGTTTTGCTAGCCTATTGTCTTTTAAGAACTAATCCCTTGCATTGCAGAAATTCTAAGCATTCCAACAACAGAGCAACCAGTTTGTACTAGAGATAAATTAGGAAACAAAGCCACTCCTAAGAAAATCCAGAATAAAATATTATGGTATAAAAGGAAAATACATCTAATGCAACAAAGAGCCTTGAGACTTGTTTAGAAAGGAAGTTTGATATGATGCTAGATGTTGGCACAAATGTTGTAAAAGATGGACAACCTCATGAATGTGCGTAGACCACAACATGGTGAAGTTTGTTTGAAGCTAACAACCACATTGCCTTGCCCACCAACAGCTGGAAGACCATTCCAACGTACTTTCCTTGCTAGGGAGAAAGAGGTTACGGAATTGCAGCTCAAGGTTGAATTATTGGTGACATTACAACTTGCTATGCTGAGTACCAAGCCCTTCTAGAGGAAATCCGGGCTGAAATGTCTCTTACTAACTTTATAAATTTAAAGGGGTCAAGTAAGAATGGCCTAGAATTGAAACTAGACCACAAGCCTCCCAATGAGATGTGCAACATGCCTTGGTGAAGTTGACACTCTCTACCTATGATTGATCCAACTAATGCACTAATTGTGCATGGGTGCAAAAATTAGATATGTATCTAACTCTCAAGCCTATGATTGAAGATGAGGCTATCAAATATGCTACCTTGCATCTAGAGGGTACTACACATGAATGTTGGTACCATGGACTACTCACTCAAGGCGATGACTCCCTCAATGCATAAATGAGTTTTGTAGGCTACTAATTGAGAGTTTTGAAAGAAAGGATCTCAAGCTACACTTTAGAGAATTGGATCATTCAAGCAAAATGGGTTAGTGGAGAATAATGTAAAAGACTTTTAGAAGCTATTAGAAATGGTACTTGTTATTATAGAGTGGAAATTGACTATGCTCTTCATCGAGGGATTGACTAAGTCCCTCAAGGGCTTGGTAAAGGCCTTCAAACTACCTTCCTTGTAAGATGCAATCAGGAGGGCCTTAACACTTGAGACTTTTATGCCAAGAAAGAGGTTTCAAAAAAAACTATCCCTCCAAGGAAACCTTTTCATAAGAAGTTACATCAGCCCAAGAACTACCCATCAAGGTAGGACATAGAGGCAAAGAATGAGTTGAGAAGGAAGAAACTATGCTTCACTTGTAGGGAGCATTGGTCACTAGGACATATATGCCTAGGAAAAGGATAAGTGCACTGCATCGAGGTAGTGTTCGAAGATAAATCAAGAGTTGAAGAATGTGAGCAACAAAGTGAAGAAGATGAGATTGAATTGGAGGTTGAAGAAGACAAAGACAAATCCAAGGAGGAAGGAGAAATCTCAGGTAACACTTGCTAAACTCTTTGTACTTCCAAGTGCAATCCTTTTAGAATTTTTGGGGTTTTGAAGGGACAAAGAGTCATCGTAGTCATTGACACCAACTATATTCATAACTTCATAGATTAAGGATTAGTAGCAATGTGAGGTCTCAATACATAAGACTTTGAGGGCTTTAATGTGATAGTTGTTGATGGATTTTCCATCCAACACTAGGATGATCTCTTTGCTAGACCTTACATTGGGAATCTATAATATGAAGGATGAATTCTATGTGGTCAACATAGGAGACATGGATATGGTGTTAGGTATTCAATGATTTCATTCGTTGGGGGAGTCATCTAAAATTTCCAAACCATGGAACTAAAGTTACAATTTGCAAGAAAGGAAGTGGTACTTAATGGAATGACAAATGGAGTACCAAGAATCATGTCTGAAGAAAGAATGGAGGGAATTTTCCATCATCGACAAGTAGCTTGTGTAGTGTAGTGCTTGGTGTCGATGGGAAATTCACTCGAGGGCAAGAAAGAGTATCATGTGGATGTATAGGAGGTCTTGAACAAGCATTGCAAGGTGTTTAGTGATATTCCTCTAGGAATGCTACTTGATAGAGGCTTTGAGCATGATATTGAGTTGGAGAAGGGCACTAAGTTAGTTATTACCACTCATCGCCATCCTTATAGGCACAAGGATGGGATGAAAAAGCAATAAAGGAACTTCTAGACATGGGGCACATTAGGCCTAGTTGAAGTCCTTTTGCCTCCTTTGTAGTCCTTATGAAGAAAGATGGCATGATGAGAATGCACATTGAATACAAAGCTTTAAACAAGAAGACTATCAAAAATAATTATCCAATTCCTAGGATCAATGAGTTGATAAACAAGGTTCATGGAGCCATCTAATTTCTCAAAAATAGACTTGAGATCAGGCTACCATCAAATTTGCATTTGAGAAGAAGACATTCACAAGACAACCTTCTAGTGGTACTACGAGCATTATGAATTCTTGGGCATGCTATTTGGATTGACAAACATTGCTACAACCTTTGAGTCATGCATGAACCAAGTGTTTGTCAGACGATCAAGGAAACTTGTCGTTGTTTCCTTTGATGATATTTTTATTTACAACAAAACATGGGATGAGCACTTGAAGCACCTTGACGAGGTGTTAGGAATTTTGGAGGCATAGATTCTTTTGCAAAGGAGTCTAAGTACAAGTTTGCAACAACATAGATTTTATACTTAGGGCACATCATCAGTGTGAAAGGAGTGTAAGTGGACATGGAAAAGATCAAAGCCATTTTGGATTGGCCTCCATTGGGACTTTGAGACAAATTCTTTGACCTTTGTAGCTACTATTGGAGGTTTGTTAAGGGATTCTCTCAATTGGTTGCCCCATTAACTAACCTAACAAAGAAGTGAGATTTTGCGTGGAGTGATGCAATGCGACGAACTTTTGAAAAAATGAAAGAAGTAATGAGTTTTTTCCCCATGCTTGCTATCCTTGATTTTTCCCTTCCCTTTGTCTTGGAGTGCAATGCCTCTTGAGAGGGAATAGAAGTGGTGCTTATGCAAGATAGGCATCCAATTGCATTTGAGAGTTTTAAACTAAAGAAAATATAAAAATGTTTATTTATTTATGATAAGGAGATGTTGGCTCTCATGCACGCATTGGCCAAGTTCAAGCAATACTTAGTCGGTAGCCAATTTGTGGTCAAAACAAATCACAATAGTTTGAAGTACTTTCCTAGTCAAAAGGATTTGAATGAGCAGAAACAAAAGTGGGTGTCTAAATTTCAAGCATTTGATTGTGACATTGAGTATGTTGAAGGAAAGAAAAATGTAGTCGTTGATGCATTGTCTAGGAAGCCAACATTTTGCTCAATGTCTCATGTTTCTACTGATTGGAGGACAAAAATGTAGCAAAATATGCTAAGAATGAGTTTGTGAAAAATGTTTTGGAAAGGAAGATGTTAGATGACAGATTCACTCTCTCATCTAACATCTAGAATGGAGGAAAAGATTTTGGAAGTTGTTTATGCCACCCCCTTGTCGGGATACCTTGGTTATTTCAAGACATATAAGTAGCTTAGGGAGAGATTCATGTGGGAAGGACTCAAGGATGATGTCTTTAGACAAATTAGGGAATGTGCTGTCAACTAGTGGAATAAAATATAACAAACATTCCTAGTAGGATTCTTGCAACCCTTGTTCTAGAGCAGAATTGGGAAAGTGATTCTATAGATTTCATCATTGGACTTCCTAAAATCCAAAGCAAGGATTGCATATATATAATTGTGGATAGGTTCACAAACTATGCACACTTCTTTGCCGTTTCTTCATATTTTAATGCATCACAAATTGCTGACATATTCTTTAAATAAGTGCTTAGGCTTCATGGATTGCCTAAGAATATTGTGAGTGACAAAGATAATAGGTTCTTGAGTTTTTTTTGGCAAGAGCTCTTTCATTTGTCAGGAATCAAGCTCACACTTAGCACTAGCTACCACCCACAAACATATGGAAAAATTGAAACTGTGAGCAAATGGGTTGAATGCTATTTGAGAAATTACGTTGGTTGTCATCAAAAGGCATGGGTCAAATGGCTCCATCTGGGGAGTATTTTTGTAACACCACCTACAACATTTCTATTAAGATGCCACCTTTCATGGCCTTATATGGGTATGAATTTTGTTGACCTTGTTTTTGTTGATAGTAGGGTCTTGGGAACAAGTAATTTGATTATGCAAGTTTACGACATCTTGGAATCACTCAAGGATAATCTCCAGCAGGTGCAAAACCAACATGTATGCAAACCGTCATAGGACCAAGAGAGGATTCTAGGTCGGAGATATGGTGTTTGTGAGGTTGTAGCCCTATAAGCAATCCTCCTTGCAGGCAAGTGGATCAGAAAAAGTCAAGCCTTATTTCTACGGAACTTACAAGATTTTGAAGTGAGTTGGTGAAGTTGCATACAAGATGGAGTTGTTTGTGGAGAGTAAGATCCACAATGTTTTCCATGCATCCTATCTCAAATGGGCACTTGTAAAACATATTATACCATCAATAGAGTTGCCTCCATTAGATGAAGGAAAATTGATTTTAGTTCCTAAAGTGGTTATAGAGGTAAGGAAAAAGAAGTTGAGAGGTAGAGACATCATCAAGTATTTGATTCTGTGGAAGAATCTTCCTGTTAAAGATGCAACATGGGAAGGGTTGCATATTTTGGAGCATTCAAATTTGAAAAGGCTTTGCCAAGCAATTTTTAGTAGGGTGAATTTGTTATGTTCCCTTTTGTAATAATTTTGTTATGGACCAAAAATGCCTATTTCCTAATTTCCATTTCTTCCTTGGTCCAATTTTGTTTATATGTTCTCCCTCTTCTTTCCCCCTGTCTCTCTAAGGTCCCTGCCGTCTCTAAGTGTTGGGGCACGTCCAATATTCTATTGTTTGTCGTTGGAGTTTCAATGCTCCCCATCCTAGCATGCCTTCTTGCTCGAGTATGATCTTCCCTAAGTCCCTTTAGTGTTAGAATTTTAGAATTTTCCATCTTGTTGTACCCTTCATTCATTCTTTGTAATGTCCCCTTTTCAGTAGCCACCTTGAGGATCGTTTAGCCTTTATTTATTCCCGAAGGCTAAAAGGAGAAATAAGGGAATAATTATTAAATTAATTATTTATAAAGTTATTTCAATAAATTAAAATTATAAGATAACTTTGTTTTTAATTAATTTAATAAAGTGACTAAAATAAAATAATAAATCATAAAGTCACTTTAGGGAATAAAAAAATATTATTTCTAGAAGCTTCTTGAAAGTCATTGAGAAATCTTTATAAGGAGTTGTTGGCTTAGCATTTGGGCATGCTTATGTCTTGGATTATACTTCTCATACCAGATTGGTAGAAGCTTGAATGCTTGCTTGTCCGAGGGTTTGAAGACTCTAGGATACCAGGTTCGGTTGTGAAAGATCAACCCTAGTTGGAGATTGTGGAGGAATCCATCCAAGGTTTCTACAGGTGCTTCATTGGAGACTTTGAGTTGGTGCAATAGTTGAGGTATTATTGCACTTCTGTTGAGGAGTTTGATTAAATGCAATAGCTGGTTTATTATTGCGTTTTATTGGAGAGTCCAGATAATTGCAGCAGTTGGTTTATTGTTGCAATTAGTTTGAAGAGGTGGAGATTTGCAATAGTTGTTGTATTGTTGAATTTCCATTTGAAGAGGAAGATTATTTCTATCTGGTTCGATCATTCGCAAATTTAATAGTCTTTGACCAAATTTGTGGAAGCAAGAAGAAATCGATTTTATTTCAAGTTTCATCTGTTTGAGGAAATTCAATGTAATCTTTGGAGAATCATTTTGCAGCAAACTGATTCTTGCTAGTTAAAATTCGTGGCTTTTGAAGGATCAATTTCAGTGGTATTGGGCACATCGAATTTGTGTGAATATTTGATCTTTTTCTAGGCGCAACAGTATATGGTGGTATTCAGTTCGATTCTGACATTAGAGAAGTCGCAGTTTACCTGGTAGTGCTGGCGCATCACTTAGACATCAAAGTGATTTGATTTCAAGAAGACAACAATTGATATTGTCAAAAGTCGTGGGCAATCAAGGAAGAATTCGATTCCAGTAAGCAAATCAAATTTATCTTTTGAGTTCGATTTTTGCTGGAAAATCCTAGGCGCAACTCATAGCTGGTTCAATTTTAATGAGAGGAAGCTTGTGCTGAGGAATGAAGCGCAACCTTCTAGCAGCAAATAAGACACCTTTTGGAGAAGTTTCAGGTGGAATCTGCACTGCTGGTATTATTTCAGCAAGGCACCAAGCTAGGTTTCTTATTGCATCTTCATTTCTTTTAGTAGTTGGTCCATAGTAGTTGAGTCGTTGTAATCACATATCATATGGTCATTTTGAAAACTGCATTGTATCGACCTGAGTGGCATTGTAATTGGGAAGCATTGTACAAGCTGAGATATAATTGCAATTCAATAAATGATGAAGTTGACATTTCGCAGAACAAATGTTTGTAAAAATGCTTATTACTGTAGGTGTTCATTTGCATAGGTAGGTTGCATGAGAAATGTTTGTCTAAATGTCCATTGGCTGTAGATGCATATCAGCTTTCTTATTGCATTGGACAATCCAAATAAATCTTGCATTGCATCCTCAAATTCAATTCAAGTCATTAGTTAAGATTTGGGGTGCATTTGAAATCATTACATAAACTCAAGAGTCAAAAGAGAAATCAGTCATCAGCTGGAAGGAGGTTGCACATCAAGTGTTTGATAAAATTCCCGGGCAACAAATTTTTAAAATTAAGACCAGATTTGGCAAGGGTCTTTACATTCTTCGCCTAAGTGTCAAAGTTTCTTTTTCTAGGTATCCTTTCCATGTCATCCTCGATGTTCGACTTTCAATTCCATATTCCTACCAATTCAACTTGTTAGGGTTAGCCTTGTAGCCTTACCTCTACCTATGCACTTGTTTCTTGTCATGCTCAACTCTCAAATCCCCATTGATAACTCAATTCATCTCATTCGAGTCAAACTTTCACTCATCCCCTTACTTGGGTACTTTTCCCCTATGCATTTCTTGACCTCCGATGCTCAACAATTCCTTGCTTATGTCCTATCTAAATTGGCGGTGCGGGCTTCCCTTGAACATAGTACTAGGTGTGAGTCATCCCCAATTCCTATCATTTTCCACTATTCTCTTTTTGGAACCACCTATTTGGACTTGCCCTCTTTTGTCTACATTATTGATATGATTTCTTGGTCATCCTTGACTTACGAAGTTTGAAGCTCCCACCACTCTTCACAGTTCATTCCACCTACCTTTGGGCACGACACAGGTTGCCATTAATGCTTAGTTTGATGTCGTAACTTCTTGAAAAGGGGTCTTATTGCCTTGAAACATTATTTAATAATTAGGATGTGGATCCAGGTGTACCTCTAGCTGTGAAATAGAGAAAACAACCCTTGTTGCCACTAATGTGGTGGTCAGGGTTTCTAATTCCATAGGATTTCTTTCCATTCATTACAAAGGAAATTTGCTGGTCGTAGGAAGCAAATCCACATGCCTTTCAAATACCATCCTACACATGTGGGAATGATTTCTTGCTTGATCCACGGGGAAATGATGGCCGATTGGAATGGGGATCATTTGCTGATCATATGTTCGTGGACCTTTTTGCATATTTAGACATTCTTGCTAGAGAGGGTCCAGGGACTTCATTGTTCATTATTCTAGATTACACATAGAAACCCTAACAAGAAACCTTGCTCTGAGCACTTGTGTTCAAGCAACCAAATTTGAGGACAAAAACCATCAGGTTTGCCTAAGATTGGAGGAAAACATCTTTTTGATTTCGTTAGTTAGAGGACAAAAAACCTTTGGCTTCTAAGATGATGTCATACAAAGTTCATGATTGAGCTTTCATGGTGGAGAAATCCGGCGGCAACAAGTTTGTATACTTAACATTTTGTCGTGGGTGAGAGCATTGTAACTGCTATTTACCATTGTGGTTGTTTAGCCGTTTCTTTTATTATTATTGTAGCTGTTGTATTTTCCTGTTTGTAATGCTGCTATTGCAGCCGTTGTATCTCCTATTATTGCAGCATATTGTGATGTATTTTCAGGCCTACTTAGTATAAGGAAAGATTTGAAGTTTGTTTGTCATTTGTTGGCCTAACATGATAATTTGGCTTGTTACTCTTAATGTTAACATCATAAATAAATCTAGATTTTTATAAGATCTGGGTAAAGTATTTAAATCTGAACAGTTTAGAAGAGAGTTTGATTCATATTTGCTCTAAATACTTTGCCCAAGACATTACAAAATTCTCTCCCTTTCTGTTTGTGAACCAAAATGCACCACAAAATTCACTTTTGAAAGAAAAATTAGAATTGCTAGTTGTCTTTAAACCATAAAATGGTATCATCTATCACTAGCTGCTTCCTTGGAAGGGTGTTTGTTTTTTTGGTCATCTTCCAAAATCACCTTAGGAATTTCAGCAGCTTCCTTGATAGTTTGTCAAATGATTTTTGGTTGTAAAAATCTTGGAGGAAATCTGTTGGTGGACACTAATTTCTAACCTACAAAAAGGATGAAAGTCGACCCCTTTCCCTTTATCAAGTCATTTCCCACCACCAAGCTTTACCATATGCACCCTGGTTGCTGTTCCCTTGGTCTGCAAATTGTGCTTCCAATTCTCCTTACCATGACAATTAGAGGCTTTTTAATAGACGCTTCCAAACACATTTTTACTATTGTTGATCTCCTCTCTTAGAATGGTTCTAATAGAGGCTTCTTGAGAGTAATCCATAGACCTTTGGTAAACCTTCTCCCTCCATGCTCCTATTTGCGCTTTTGACAGTTGATTTTACATTTGCTCCCACTTATCCTTCTGCCATTGCTCCTGCTTTCATTTTCGCATTCTCTTTTCTTCTGAATGTTCTTGGCTTATTTAGTTGTATATTAAGAGAGGCCGCATACCTTATTATGCATATAGGCTTCCCTAGTACAGTCCCTTTCTAGGTGCATACAGGTCTCACTTGATTTTTCTCACAGCAAACAGTTTTTTACGAAGTGAAAACAACCCCAAACTGGAGGTCTCATGGACTATAAACTATCCAAGCACTAATGCCCACTAAAGCATTGAAAAAAAACCAGGTCTTGAGATCTAAAAACCAAATTCTTACCAAACCCTTTCTCTAAAATCTTTTAAAGCATCTGTTAGAGAGCTTGGGGCTTAGAATCCTGCCCATGACAAAATTTAACAAGGGGAATCGGTAAATCTTTATCGGAAGGAGGAATTATTTTTCCTGTGTAGTGAAAATTTTCTTTCAAGAGGACCCATATATAGCAACCAAAACATAAATTTTATTTCCATGTCTTCAACTGTGAAAAATAGATGGAATTGAAGTTGTCCTCTAGTTAACCTTGCAAGCTTTGCACTTAACCTTTTTATTTCATTGATCACAGTTATTGAGTTATCTTCCACATAAAGGTCTTTCTAACCTATTTTAAGACCATTTAGGAGAGCCAAAGCTTCAACTCAGTTATTGGCTTCCTTCCCATCATGAATGACAAATAGTAAAAGTGACTTTTGAGAATCTCTAGACACTCCTCAACCTACAGCAAAGCCCCAGTTGTCTTTAGCAGCTCCATCAAAATTAAATTTAATTCAATGAAGAGGGGTTTTCCAAATAGTTTTAGTCCTCAATTTATTGTTTTAAGAGTCATAAATATCTTATAGTGATGCTTCAATTTTCTCTTCAGACCTGCCGAACATAAAGCTTCAATTATATCTTTCCAACAATATATATCACACAATCCACAACCTTCCTAGTAGTTTACTTTGAAAGTGCTTTGGCCAGGCTTGGACCTATTTAAGGACAGATTTGGTCAGACCTATCTGCAATCTAGTCTTGCTAGAAACGTCCCCAACACTTTCATAGAAAACTCACAATGCCAAAACAGATTGTCAATTCTTTGTTCTGGTTGGAAGCACAAAGAGGGGACTGAGGGTACAGAAAAAAACAAATTTTTGCAGAGCCCCATAAATCTACAGTCTCCCCCAAAAAAACCAGCTAAAGGAAAGGGTTTGTTTTTTGCAGGCCAAAGCTAATATATTTGTTGGCTGGGAATCTTCTACTCGGCTGTATCTTTCAAGAGCGTCGATGTAAACTTGCAAAGCTGTGAGAATTCCTTCTTTATTCCCATCTCAAATGAGAGAATCACAACAATCCTTCATCTGTGTTTAAGTCTTTTCTTTACATTTTAATCGGTTACTTGCAACATACTCGTATATCCTTTTTTATGACCTTTTATATAGCATTATCAGGAGAATACTATCATGGAAGCTTTAGCCTTTCAACAGATTCTGTCCTAGTCATCTGCAGATTTATAATTCTTGAAATAAAGCTTTCAAGTTATTCTTGTGCTTCCATTTTGTATGACTATCTGTCTCTGCTTTTTCTTTACCGGCAACTTAAGCAGAACCATTTACTTGGCTTGAAACCTATTGGTTCTTCATTCTCATTTCATGCTTGTGAAATTTATATTGGTAAACTGATATAACTCTTTCTGCTTGATTTCTAACACTTAAAGGATCTTAGAATTGCAATGTCATCCTCATAAATCTGATCTCCAACACTTCTGTTTCATGTGACTATCAATCTCTGCTTTTCCTTTTCCAGTAACGTTAGAAGAACTGTTCACTTAGCTTGAAACCTATTAGTCTTCATCCTCCTTTCATGGTTGTGGAAATTATATTGGCACACAGATATAGCTCCTTCTACTTAATGTCTTAACACTTAAAAGTCCTAAAAATTGTAATGCCATTCTCATAAGTCTATGATTAGCGGGATCATGCAAATTTAAGTATTGATGAGTATAGTGGGATCATGCAAATCTTAGTAAAAGAAAAATAAATTCTGCTTCAAGTACTAATACCATGCACTAATATGGGGCCAGGTTACCGACAAAAAATTAAGAGGATTGCAACTATCTAGAAACTATTGTATATTTTGTGACCATCCATGATAATTACGAAAAAGAATATGAGTGGAAGAGATGGGATTTTATATTAGGTGTGTAGAAATAAGTTTATTTTCTAGGTTATCGTCTCTGACTGTTTAATTTGTTTGTACATTCATACAGTTTGCCCAGTATCCTGCTAGTATCACATCTTTATCGTACAACCGAGATGGTCAGCTACTGGCTGTTGCAGCAAGCTACAGTAATCAAGAATATGATAAAGGGTAAGATGACTTTGATCAAGATTGTTCTGGTTTAATGGAATGTGTTTTCATTGGCCAAAATTATAGAGTTCAGTAAAATGATTTGGTTTGTGTTGTTAGTATTGTCTTTTTCTTGGCACTGTTTTTTAGTTGAATGATTGAAATAAAATACAAATAGTTAGGATAACATAAGAGTTTATTGGTTAAGAAACATGGGCAATGGAATTTATTGGTAGGAGACATGAATGATGCTTGAGTTTGTTTGTCTTTTATACATCCATAAAGGTTTGCATATTCAAAGAATCTGAAAGTAGTTGATTGTGGGTCTATTTCTGATTCTCCTCCATGAGACTACAAATGTGCATACCATAAAAATAAAATCTAATCAAAATTGGTTGTGGAAGCATCAAATCATAGAAATATAAATCCTCAAAAAATCGAAAAAATCCTGATTTTTAAAAAATCTTTGGCTAAGACGATTTTTTCCCAAAAAAATCCTGATTCAATCAGCTGTGATTTTCAACGATTTTTAAGGGTTTAAATCATGAGAAATTCACAAAATATTTCCCAACCAACCCATCATGAAACCCTAACCGTGTGAAATCGCTATTTAATCGAGTTTTTTCGTTGATTTTTAGCACAAAACTGAGCGTTGGCCATTGGGATGTGGGTCACCATCAAAGATTCACTAGATTTCATTAGGTTGCTAAGGCAAATCACAGGTAGGCGACCTTGAATGGGCGTATATTTTTGATAGATGTTAAGGATATTAAAATAGACACGTCCTTTGGTATGCTTCTATGGTTTATGTTAAGGACATTAACATGGAATGGTTAAGAGATGTGCTACTTTTTTCTCTATATTCCACACTACTATCATTTGCCTTAGGCTCATAGCAATGCTTTCTATCTATGTAAATCCAAATACACAATTTAGTGGGAAATAGTATTGTCATATACATGGAGGTTCAAAAGTCCTGCAAGGAGTACAATAGCAGTACATGAATGCTTCAGAGATATATAGTGTAGCGTTCCATGCATGTTAAATAGGTATCAAACAAACTAATACATGCCTTGAGAGAAGTCGTGCCCTAGTCTTGTGGGCTTATCTTAATCCCTATCGAAGTACGCCTCATATATTTTCTCTTTAACGATCTAGATAGATTTCAGCAGCAGTTGTCCCATTGAAAGGGAATGTTCCTCATGCTTTGATTTTCTATTGAAACTTGTACCTATAATCTCTCAAATTCTCAACTCAAAGTCCATCAATGTTTTTAACTCCATCATTCACTTATACAAAAAACGAAGGAAAATTTACTTGAATAATAATAGCTAAAATTGTGGCTCAAATAGTTGCTTTCTTCTTTTGTACTAGCAGGTCTTTATTATCTAATGGAAAAATATTTAACACTCCCTTTACTCTTTTACAAATCTACTAAAATAATTATCAATGAGAAAATTTCAATATCATTTATGGTCTTTTGAGATTTAAGATTTTGTTTCAAAAGCATTTTCTATTACTCTATCTTGAGCTATTTGATTCAAAACCTAGCAAGTTGAACTTTGCAATTGCTTCCTTTGTCATATAACTTCCCTTTCACACTCTTCATATAGTTCTCTTTGACATAGTTCTAAAAATTGCAAGTATTGTTTAATCACAAATATGAACCAATTGATTCCCGTTTTGTAATTTATAATGTCTACTTAGCAAAAGAAAATTGTCTTTTTAACGACTTTCTTGAGCGTAAGGATTTTGAGCTTGAACAACTTAGGAGAGGCTCTAAACCAGGAGCTTCATCATCAAAACCTGCAGCCCTCTAGCATAGCTCTATTTGCAGTAGCAAGGGTCATTGGCTACGTTTGCTTTTTTGGAACTTTGTACTTAGTTTATAGGTTGACTTTATACAAACTATATTGTAATTGAAATTTTATCGATTGTAACCATCTAGTTATTTTTATGCACCATGAAGTATACTTTGTGCAATGCAATGTAATCAACAATATGAATATAAATAACAAAATCCTATTTTCTACAATTCATGGGTTAATATCTCTATTTTATTTGCTTTCTATATCTCTATGCTATGGAAATACCCTTAATTTAAAAAAAAAATAGTTTTTTCTCTTTTTCTACAATTTTTAACTTTTTTTTTTTTTTAAATCCAATTTTTTCAAAAAATCTTATACCTTTGGTTTGCAGATTTTTTCCCCCAACGATTTTTGCTGCTATGCTGATCAAATACTTAATAAAAGAAAAAGTATTGGATAGTGATCATCCCATAATATTAAATAATAATAATTGTGATACAAGGAAGGCTTATGAGGTATTGCATGCACTTCAAATTTTACCGATTTAAAACAGGCTTTGGGGAGTATGTCCCAAGGTTGATTTCTCCACATCCTCCTTCCCCTAGGTACTAACATCACTTAGAGGTGCTTGTGCGCCTTGGGACAAAGTCTTAAAACTTGCAACTCATCGAAACTTGGAAGACCCAATTTTGTTTCAGACTCAGCAAGATCTTATCGAAAGTTGGCAAATTAAAAAAATACTTAAATTCATTAATTTTGGAAAAACTTAGCACAATCTTGGCAAAACTTGGCAAAACTCAGCAAAACTCAGTCAGATTTGGCTTAGGGGAGTAAATGGGCAAGTTACTCAACTATGATATTTTCTAGTGAGCACTCAGTGAGTTTTCATTCTATTTTTTGTGGGTCCCCTTGTGTTATGACTTATGATTGTCATCATCATGCGTGAGAGAGAGTTCATAAGGAAATGAGTACTCATGAAAATCGGTCATTGTAGAGATGACTTAAATATAAACAGGTAAAATCCCACAAAATAAAAAGTGCAATGTTTCTCTTTTTTTGGGTATTATCCTTTCATATCCTTCCTCTATATTTGCTTTCAGAATACATGGTTTTTTTCCTCATTTTTCTCCCTTTTTCTTTTGTGTTGGTATCCATGCATATTAAGGAATACAATCCATATACAAACCATGACACACATTTATATGATGATGACATAATTTGACACAACAAATTGCAAAGGCAACTTTACCTTTTTTCCATACAGAGATAATTTTAACTGATAATGGAGAAGGTGACTTTTACAAAATAGCTAATTCCATAATGAAAATGGTGGAATGCAATTAAGCTTTTCCAAACAAGTTCTCTCAAGCAACATGGGGTATTCAACATGAGACACAGAAGAAACACACAACTATACAGAGTTTACATAATTATGACAGCATTTTAACTAATAGATAGAGCTGTAGTTACGTAAGATATAAGTAGAAAGATGAAAATAAGAGACTATATATAGTGTTCAGTAAAAACTTATTAAAGATCACCCATGGCCTCATCCATTGTTGTATCAGCAGTGTTGTCCAAGTTGGCCCTGCAACTTGTTTCAACAGAATATGTGGTGGACTTGAACAAACTCTTGGAATGATGAGGAAGGGAGTTAGCTTCAATGGATTGGTTTGCATGCTTCTTTACAGTCTCTTGTTGTATGGTTTCAAATAGCAACCATCTTGCTCATTTCAATTCACCATGTAAGTGTTGGAAAGGACAAGAAATCAACATATTCAACCAATTTTTTGTGACTTTTGGAGCTGGTGAAGGCACATTGTTTGCTTGTGCAGCAGATTTATGTAAAGTTAACAAGATGCCAGTGATTTTTCATTCATGAGATTGGGCTTCCATGAGTTTGGTAAGTTGGCAAGGGAAGAATTGGTAGTGGAGCAGGTTTGTATTGTCTTGTCCCTGTTTTCAGACCTAGGATTTTGACTTTAGGAGTGAGATGGAGGGATTGAAATATTGATTGACACAGACATTGGGGGTAAACTACTAGTGTGTGGAGATAGGGCAGCATTGAGGACGGTGAAGCTGCAAATTGCTTTTAGCTGCTTTTTAAATGGAGGAGTCATAACATAAGTGTTGTGACCATTTCACACATCGCCCCATTGCAAATGGGGACCCCCTTCTTTAGTTTTGTCCGATGTCTTAGTTTTAGGTTGGTTTTTAGTGCTAGCTTCGGTTTCTCCAAGTCTCTTTCAAAGCGGAAATGGGTAGGAAAAACCAAGACTTAGATCTGGGTTGAATTTCGTCAAAATTTGAGATGGTTGATAGGTCAAGTCACTGCTTGGGAGGTCAATTGAGGTTTGTGACACCACATAAGGGTTCAAAAGGGTTGTTGGAGTTAAAACGACTATTCAACGGGCAAATTCCGACAACCTTGCTTTTTCGGAAAATCTGCTTTTTTCTTGCTTTTTGCTTTTTCGAAAGTTTCGTTTTTGGCACTTTTGGACCAATCCGGGATCCCTATTTTTTAGGGATTTTTTGTTCTTTTTGCTTTTTCTATTTTTTTAGAAATTTCTATTTTTGGAAAGTGCCAGGGTTAGGGTTTCGAAAAAAGCAAGGCAAAATGCTATAAAGTTCGCGCAAGCAAGAGGAAATTTTCTTTAAAACTATGAAGTTCGCCCAAGATGGAAAATCTAGTTGAATTTTGAGAAATTCAATTAAGGTTCGCCCACCTCCATGATGAGAAATCCAATTCGATGAAGAAGAATTCCAGTTAGAAGAAATTCAATTTCAATGGATAAATTGCCTAAGGAAAGTGATGAAAATCCAGTTAAAGAGAAATCCACTTGAAATAGTGAAAACTCCAGTTGAAGGGTGTACTTCCAAGGACAAATTCAAAAAATTGACTAAGGCATAGAGTCACCTCGGTGGAAAGGAGAAAATCCAGTTCAAAATTGAATAAATCCACTTGAGGGTCGATTTTTCTAAAGAGGCTAAATATTTAAAATAACTTAAGTTTTTATTTAAAAACTTAGCAAGCAAGCAAAAGGGCGCCCAAGGAGATAAAGCAAAAAGAGGATAAGATTGCTTTTTTCAATTTCTTTTGCTTTCTCCTCAAAAAAACTCCAATTACAAAAATGGGCAAGATCTTTCAAAGCAAAAATCCTCCAATTGCATTGAAGATCAAATTTTTTAAATGCAAAAGCCTCCATTCATAAAATAAATCGAAATCTTTCAAATTGGAAGTATTTTTGCTATAAAAGAAGGTGTCCAAATTCATTTTCATTATTCATTACAGGGAAAATTTGACTTCAAGAGCAGCAAGTTGGAAAAAATGACTTCTTCATTTCTTCTTCTAGATTTTCGTGAATTGCAAAGTCTGATCAATCCAAGCAGAGAAGATAAAAACATTTTCAGAATTCAATATTATCTTTGAATTTCTGCAGGTTTAAGTGGCGAATTTGAAGAAGAATTGGAATTGAATTCTTAGTTTCAAAATAATTCCAGCTTTGATCTCTCAAATTCCAATAAATAATTAATTTTTTTCTGGATATTTTCAAAAGAATGAGGGTTTGTAATAAGAATTTATTCTTGTTACTGATTTAATTCAGATTTTCAAATTTTAATAAACTCTTGCAGTCAAGTTCTGGATTTTCTTTTTAAAAGTCTAGCATTGGAATTTCGAGAACAATGCCTTTTTACGAATTTTGTATAATTTTCTAACTTCAAGCTTTGTACAGGTGCAATGTCTACCTCGAAGAATGTTGGAGGAGTTAGAAAGAATCAAGTTAGAGAAGTTCTCAAGGAATTTTATCCATAATCTCAGTTGTCATCCAAGTGGAAAAAAATTGGAGATACCAACTTCGAACAATTCAACCCAATTCAACATAAGAAGAGGATGTTCGACACCCAGCATGAAATGCCTACTTCCATAGCAGCCAAAGAACAAGCTAAGGGGAATTGTGTTTTGGAGTCTAGCTTGCTTGACTAGCTACCAAGGTGTCAACATCTTTGAGTTCGAAGTGGCTCCTTTTCCTTGCGCCATGTGTCTCAGGAGTTGGTTATGCTTTTCCGGATTAGGGTTTCCACTTTTCTAGATTAGGGTTTCTAGAAATAATCTTGGCTGTTGATCTCAAATCAATCTGGGCCATTGCTTTGTAATTGGGGTGCCTATATAAACCCCATTCATTTCATTTGTTTAGGAGACTTTATGAGATTGTTGCTACTAGTGCTTTCAAGTAATAAGTGGATCTGAGATGAACATTTATTGTTTTGCAAAGACTGCATGGGTTCATAATTTCCTCAATAGAATAGATTTATTTTCTGCAATTTTAAATGAATGAAGGATTGATAATGTTGATAATGGTGAAATTAGTTCATACCTTTTTTAAGTTGAATGATGTTCAATTTAATGTGCAAGGTAAGAGTGAACTTATGAATTGCTAAACTTGAATTTTATTTCTTATGTTCATTGTTCGAGTCGAAGGTGATTTTAAGTAATAGGATATCATTCATGAATCCCATGGAAGATTGCACCATCTTTGTCTAGTTGTGGTCATCGTACTTGGCAAAGCAGAGATTGGTTTTAAATTTCACCATCCGACATTTGTCTCCTAAATTCTTAGGGATAGTTTAGAGGTAGCTTAGTCTCTAAAACCCTTATCCTTTTTCATTTTATTTTTAAGATTGATAGTAGTAGGATCTCAACACTCGTAGGACAATCATGTCTATATTTCAAAGTGTTGAGCAGTTGTTGCCAAAGCCTTAAAGTAAGAACGATTGAGCGTAAGTCCCCCTTGAATTACGAGCAAAACATATCAAAACCGACTAAGACTATCCTATATGCACGACGAACCTTGGAGTCTACATATTGATCACCTAGCTTGGCACATTGGAAACTTTGCTCAAGAGAGAATAGGATATTCATTGGGTATTTTATTCTGATGTTGGTCCAGGTCACAAAACCAGCATCAACAATAAGGGTCTTCGATAGGAGGAAGGATATGCTCCTTAGTTGAGAAACTATAAGGATGGTTGTAGTTTCTCTCATTCCTTCCACTAGTGAATGCATGATTAATATGCTCATGTAGAATTGTAGGAACAATGCTTCTTAAATTTAAGTGGAAAGCATTGAGTTTAGGGAATGCAGCATGGGAAGCCATCTCATAATCCACATGTATCAGCTGATTGTTCTTTGTGACATTTTGAGGCTTGTTCTGAGCAGCCATGCCTTATATTTCATTGAGCGATTTAGTCTTTTTCTTATGGTGACTTTGAGAGGAATAGTAGGAGGGTGCAAGCATTTGCACGTACAATAAGGTATCCTCCCATTTATAGATATTTATAAAATTCTATTGCTAATCTTTTTCATTTTGGAGAAAATTACATTTACAAAAGCTATTAAATCCAATTGTGAATTCCTTTTGGGATGGTGACAAGCTTGAAAATGTATATGTGAACCTTGTAATGTCATCTCTAATAACAACTAATTTCTCTTTGCTTACATTATTGCTTTGATTATTCTTCTTTACAAGGCATTCAAAATATATAATAAGATCAAGTTGACCAACCATAGCATGATCATTTTGATCTCCGTCTTTATGCTTATTGCAATAAATAAGGACCTTATCATCATTCTCATTCAGATGAAGTTCGACAAGGAAAAAATTCGGAAAAAAATTTCAACATTAAATTCACCTTATGTAATTTTTTTATAAAAATATAAGTAATATATCCACAAAATTGTCCAAATAGTTTAACATTGATTTTATAAATGTTAGTTTTTAATGATCAAATATATAAACTGAAAGCAGTTAGACAATGCAACACTCAAGACAATAAACACAACAAGATACCCTGGGAAAACCCTCCAACTTGAGGGAGAAAAACCCAGCCAATATATCTCTTATGTAACGACCCCATCCTTGGATAATTAAAATTTTTCTAACATTTCATTCCAAAAAAATTTCAACATTAAATTCACCTTATGTAATTTTTTTATAAAAATATAAGTAATATATCCACAAAATTGTCCAAATAGTTTAACATTGATTTTATAAATGTTAGTTTTTAATGATCAAATATATAAACTGAAAGCAGTTAGACAATGCAACACTCAAGACAATAAACACAACAAGATACCCTGGGAAAACCCTCCAACTTGAGGGAGAAAAACCCAACCAATATATCTCTTATGTAACGACCCCATCCTTGGATAATTAAAATTTTTCTAACATTTCATTCCAAACATATAAAAGTAATAAGTAACAAAGATATTGCAATAAAATTCTTCCTTTCTTTATTGATAAATACATGCAAGTTACAATATATATTTCCACATGAATTCCATTTTCATTGTAAATATAAATCAGAGTACAAAAGTAAAACAAATTACATACATAGCTCGTAAGCTTTTGCACAAATAGTAGTAAGACGGTCCAGGTTCCCTTCCTTTCAAATCTTGGTGTATCCGTCGCTTGCGGTGGAGGAGAAACATCACTCAGGCACTTTTCCGCCAACCACAGACTGTTAATGCGGTCCCCCGCACATCTATCATTCGACAAATGGCCCTCCCTTTGAACGAAGAGATTGGTAAAGTAATCAGCTGTGACAACCCAACTGAGCATAGTGCTGTGTCCTATACATCTAGAACTTGCTATTTCACAATCCCGAACTAGCATGATGGATCACAATGAACTGACAGTGTAGTCTTGACTATCTCCCTTCTAAGTGGATGTCGTACCTTCCACTACTTTGGCCAAAGTATTCTCATTCAGTACTTCGAATGAAGGTCATCTATCATATACACTACTCAGGGCCGATTTGACTTAAGGCTATCTTACACTACGCGTAGGCTAAGTCCTTCACTGGATTGTCAATCATCCCAAACTATCCTACATCAATCTAATTCAAGACAACAATTATAGGTTCAAGTCCTTCACTGGATTATCAATCATCCCAGACCAACCTACGACATTCTAACTTACTAGAAATAATCCAGCTTGACAAGTAATTCACTCTTTCTCTCCTGTTTCAGAAATCTTTATCCTAGGAGTTCCTTAGCCTATCTCAGTTAATCTAAAACTCTAAGCTGCTTGAATATACTTGACTACTGTCCTTATTTCGTTCCTAGAATATAGTAACTCGTTTACCCTTATTCTCCATATACGAAGATCATACACAGCATGCAACATTCATTCAAAATGCATATAAATCCTTCCCTTTCCCTTTTATGAAAAATAAGTAAACTAATCCCTTAAGCTCTTTACTCATATAATCCCTTTTTGTACAAACCCTTAATCATTGAATCCCTTACACATTTTCTCCTTCAATGCATTGCTTAAAATATTCATCAAAATAGTTCTTTCCTACTAGAGCTAATTGAAAACAGCAATCACAAGACCAAAAAGAAAACAGCACTTCAATATAAACTAAGGAGGATTCATGCCTGATTTTAAAGCTTCTCCTTCCAGAATTGCTCTTCTAGACTCTCCTTCACATAAGCTTCCAGAATTCCAACTGAAAATGGCTTCCTTGTGATAGTAACTTACTCTAAAATTGATCTTTCTAAGTCTCTTCTCTCAAATATGATTCCACTAGTAATTTCTTACTCAACTACAGCTCACAATGACTTTACTCACAACTTAAAATGGGATATTAACTGTTAATGGCAATTGCTGGTAAAAACTCACTGTATTTTCAACTCAGCAAAACAGAAAATACAAACAAAACAGAGAAATGGATATGGAAGCTCAATGAAAAACGCTAAACTCGGATTGCTCAAGTGATACCAAACAAGGAATGGCTGCAATCTATTTATAGACCCGAAATTGCAACAAACTCCACCATTGAGGGCATGTAAAATGACAGAACTATCCTTTGAAGAATTCAAAATGAAATGTGGCAGCTATTTGATACATACTCAGCAACAGGAGAGATGATTCGACCTAAAAATGAGAAGAAAGTTTCCACTTACACATGGCAAACATCAAATGATGGACACCTATAGCTTGGCGTCAAAAATGGCGGAACTCATGAGCAATGGAGGGTAAAACGAAAATGTCAATGCAATAACCGCAGCCATCTGGCCTTTGTACGCCCCTTGCATTCGCGTTTCCAGTTGGAGGAAATGTAGGTAGCGCGCCCTGGTCTTCCGCCATGAGCTCACAGTCGCGCGAGTTTCCCATTCTCGTTTTCGGCCATGCTACACAGTCGCGATTTTTCCTCTGTGAAGGAATTTTGTGATTTTCTTTTAAAACAAAGTTTTAAAATGCTTTTTAGATTTAAATTTTTGCAAAAGACTATAGTCTTTATCATTTAAATTCTTATAATATTTTCAACGTATTTTCCAATGGTCAATGAATTTCGAAATACTTTTATTCCTCATGGTAAATGCATTTTATTACCAAATAACTATACAAGTTAATTTTTAATTATTTCCAAGGTAAATATTTATTATTTGCCAAATGACTATACAAGTCAAATTCATTTAATCTTATAGTAAATATCATTTACCAAGTGACTAAAGAAGTTTACACCATTTACTTTCCAAGATTTATTTATTTAAAAATATAAATTAAAACATTATATTTATATCTCCATATATTCATTTTATAATATTTAACTTTAATTAAAAGAATTAAATCTTTTAATTTTACACTAAGAGTTTTAAGATATTTATCTAGATATATTTACATATTTTAATATATTAATATTATTATAGTTCTTTTAAATATTAAACATATAAATATCAAAATACCAGAGTATTTAATATATTTATATATCTTAATATAACTATAATAATATTATATATATTTGCATATATAAATATATTTAACAAATATAAAAATACATATGCATATATAATAGTCGATTTTATATATATCCTGTGAGCCAGTCAGCGTACGTTCAGAATATATATCTCTGTATATGTATATATAAATTCCAGGCAAATATTTAATATTCCATACCATCAGACGTATGCTCATAAACATATGTATACCATACATGTGTTTATATGCTTACTTCTGAGGTTCACATCCAAACATGATACCACCATGACAATCACAATATCACAATCAAGCATAAAGATAAACTTCACACGCAAAAGCAGTCAAGACCTCTACTTGCAAGACATACAAGCTATTGGTGACTTACCCTATATGCATACAAAACTGACTTGGTTTACTTAGTCTAGGGTGAGTGTGTGTATGCTCAATTGATTTACCTTACCGGTTACTCGACCAAGCCCCTCTTCTGAGTGATGTCTCCCCTCTGCCCGGAGGAATAGTTCCTGTTCCTGCATCCATAGACATACAATCTCGACAGTTACTTGTTCACAACATCAACAATATACAAAACATCTAAGTTTGAATATTCATAATTTAATACTATGCATGCTACATTCATCAAGGATAACATCAATAGAAGTATCAATCAGATGAAACGATCATTTAAATAGAACTTATTCATTTCGATAACAAAAACATGTTTTATTCATCACAAAGATTCAAACATTACAATCAATTGCCCTATGCAATAGTAGCTATACAATCGGGGTGTAACATCTTATATATTGATATAATGAGAGCAGCAATCTGCTTACAACTCAGGCATAACACAATGCCAATATTGATACAATGAATAATAGGCACCTCTCTTAGATGCGAAGACACAAAATGAATGTGTTTCTTCTTGAAATCGAACTGCTACTACAAAAATGACGACCTACTGCAAGGTGCGAACTTCTCGTGAGAAAATGCGAATTGATGAATGAACTTGATTGCCAATGAATGATTCTCATCATGTATATATACACACGCCAAGGGAAAGACGTGACTCTTCATGCTACCAAGTTGGCCCAGAAAAAGATAAGGAGACGTGTCTTTTAACTTAATCATCAAGTCGGCCTTAGAGAGAAATTGCAATTTCTCAAGAAGTCAATTAATTAAATATCAATAATATTTAATATTAATTAGAAGCACCTCTTCATAATTTGATGAATAAATTAAATAGCCTTTGGCTACATTTAATTTATTTTTCTTCACAAGAAATCAAGCCTGGAAGGATGAGGTCCGTGGCTGCAATAACATCAACACCCCCTCTCAGCTAGGGAGGAATACTTCTAGTTGTACAAAACACATCACCTCATTGTGATGTCAACCACCATGACTGCACTCATGAGTGGAAAAGAGCTTATCACCTCAACGTGATATCAACCATCATGGCTACACCCATGTATGGTATGCACAAGTGCTCATTGCTCAACGTGACGTTCACCATGGCTCTCCCAGAGGGTGAAAACACAAATACAAGAAAATCATCACAAACTCTCTCATGTGATGTTGTCATGGAGTCACACACATGACATCCACCATGGCTTTCCCAGAGGGTGGAAACAAGGGCTTTCACCTCAAATCTCTCTCAAAGAGAAATGCATTAACAAAGGCTTGCACCTCAAATCTCTCTCAAAGAGAAATGCATTAAATAAGATCACTGATACTGAGACTCCTTCTTAGCTAGGGTTTCATTCTCCACCATACCAAGCTTGTCTCAAAAATACACAAACTTTATCCTGGAGAGAGGCTTGGCGAGAATGTCTGCCGTCTATTCATCAGTGCTGATATACCTCAACTGAATACCATGTCTCTGATATAGTGGCATTTGATCTTAACATGTTTAGTTTTGTCATGAAACACAGGATTGACATAAATCTTCACTCAACTTTGATTTATCACAATGAATGACAGTCGGCTCCAATGATTGTCCAAACAATCCTGCAAGGAGCTTCCGAAGCCATACTGCTTCTCTAGCTGCCACACAAGTTGCAATATACTCGGCCTCTGCGGTGCTCAGTGCCACTAAAGACTGCTTCCTGCTACACCAGGAAATCATCGCAGATTTTTCTAAACCAAGGAAGTAGTGTATGTATCTAAGATCCTTCATTTCAAATTCAAAAGCTAACTCCTTCTTGAGGTGATCTTCTCCAATAAAATTAAATCACATAAAGAACCAAGATCAACTAGATTACCATTTTCTTCAGGTTCAGAAGGCTCCCTCTGAATCTTCAAGTACTTGCATCAACCTTCTGACCTCTTCGTCCAAGATTGCTTGCAACACTTGCCTTAGATAAATGTTTTCCAGCGCACACCTCTGGTACTGTAGAGAGTTCAGGATTGTCCTTCTCGACCTCATCCCATATCACACTATTTTGAATAGGTTTGCGGAGCTACCAATATCAAATCCAGATGGCTGTTTTGTGCAATTTTGATCTTAGCGGCTGAAGAGGTCTTTCAAGGATTTAACACTTGGCCTTGCAACACTGCAACCTCCACTTCTTCTCAGTGAGTCGCATAACTCCCTCTTGATCCTTGCCTTAGAGATTGCAAAGAAGACTTCTGGAAGTGAACTCCCTCTAGCCACCAACTCAGTCCCATGGCTGCAAGTTGTGACTTCACGCTTGATCATTTCTTTGGTTGACATGACTTCCTCACAAGATGTCTCAAGCTTTTCATCACTAAGCAATCTCTCATCACCTTCTTGCTCCTAGATTTGTCTTGGAAGCATTTTAGAGAGAGATTACTGTCAGTTTATAACTATCAAAAGAGATATCAAGGCTAGAATCATACAAGGTTTACTATCTCAGGTTATTGCATGAATACATAATAATTTATGAATAATATTAAAACACGAATAAATAAATCAACTTATACGAGAAATATATCAAAAGATCAGAATGAAGGGATAAATAAACTTATCTTTATTAAATTGTGATATAACTCTTTCTTCCATCTTTTACTCGTCTTGAGAGTGCTAAACTCAGCACAACAAAATGCAATTTGAACAACTACAAATTTCTTGAATGCATTATGTAGTTAGCATGAAAAACCTACCCTCTCTAAGAGTCAAGGCTCTATCACAGTTCATGCATTAAAGAATGATATCAATGTGACCAACTTGTCATCATCGAAATTGGAGTTCTCTTTTTATTTCAGAGTCACTCAAAAATCTTCACAACTAGCATGAAAAATGACTTGCAAATAATAATTTGAATCTTCACATTTCAAGAGAAAACACAAACTCTCTTTACTAATCACACATGATCCAAATAAATGATATAACAAAAATTCAGCCTAGAAAGGTGATTTCAACAAAACAAAGAATACTTATCTCTTTAAATATTCTGATGGATGCAATAACTGGACACAGTATGGAAGCTGCTCTTGCGCTCAAATCAGTTCACAACCTTTACGGCTTGAACATAGGCCCATGACTTAGAATAGAAATTCTCTTGAATTCTATTGAGGAGAGATCTCATTCACAACCGCAAATGAAGCATGTTGATTAGGCTTGGTTGGGCAATCCTTTGCATAGTGACCAAACTTGTCACATCTAAAACATTGAACGCAAGATAGATCCTTCTTCTTGTTGAATGCAGGAGCATCATCTGACCCTTTATCTCTATTCCTCTTGAAGTATCCTTTTTTTCCTCCTTTTCCTTTCTTCGAGGATTGAGTGGAAAGAACATGAATGTCTTCATTTGTAGAGCTTCGACCAATACCTCTCGCAGCCAACCTAGACTCTTTTTGAATACAATCTGCCCTCAAACGATCAAACTTGAGAAGTTTCGATCTCGCACTGATTCCATGAATGTAAGACTCCCAAGATGAAGGAAGACCATTAAGAGCCAACACAGTCAAATCCTTGTCATCAACAATATGACCAATGGTAGAGAGCTGATTTTCAAATCGGAAATCTTCATGAAGTAAGCGATGACAAATTCTCCTTCTGCCATGCTTTGATGCAAGTGCATGACTTGTGTTGGTGATCTCATACATCTCCTCCAAAGACTTAAGCATCTCTCTTGCTATCTTCAACTTAGAGATGATAGGAACAATATGGTCCTTCACGGAATCAACTAACATCTTCTTTGCCTTAGTATCTTTCTTCTTCCATTGAATCTTATCTTCCTCATCAGTAGGCTTGGGGACTTTGCTCTCCACGAACTCAGCCAATTCATTTTCCTCCAAGGTGAGCATAATTTTGAATCTCCAAGATGTGAAATTTGTTGCTCCCTCAAGTCTATCCTCAATCTTGAGTCCATTCACCATCTTGATGAAGTGATAGAAGAGATCAAGAATGTGAAGGAAAATAAAGGGTATTGCTGCAAGATTAAATCTGATCAAAATCTTCTTCAAACCTGCTCTGATACCATGTTAGTTTTTAATGATTAGATATATAAACTGAAAGCAGTCAGACAATGTAGCACTCAAGACAATAAACACAACAAGATACCTTGGGAAAACCCTCCAACTTGAGGGAGAAAAACCAAACCAATATATCTCTTATATATTGATATAATGAGAGCAGCAATTTTCTTACAACTCAGACATAACGCAATGCCAATATTGATACAATGAATAATAGGCACCTCTCTTAGATGCGAAGACACAAAATGAATGTGTTTCTCCTTGAAATCGAAGTGCTGCTATAGAAATGACAACCTGCTGCAAGGTGCGAACTTATCCTGAGAAAATGCGAATTGGTGAATGAACTTGATTGCCAATGAATGATTCTCATCATGTATATGTACACACGCCAAGGGAAAAACGTGACTCTTCATGCTACCAAGTCGGCCCAGAAAAAGATAAGGAGACGTATCTTTTAACTTAATCATCAAGTCGGCCTTGAGAGAAATCACGATTTCTCAAGAAGTCGAATTAATTAAATATCAATAATATTTAATATTAATTAGAAGCACCTCTTCATAATTCGATGAATAAATTAAATAGCCTTTGGCTACATTTAATTTATTTTTCTTCATAAGAAATCGAGCCTGGATGGATGAGGCCCGTGGCTGCAATAACATCAACAATAAACATATATTATAAACAATAAAAATATATCATAGAACAATATAAAGTTATATTATTATATACCAATTTAATTTAATAAAACTTATTTATATTTAATTTGATTTAATATTAATTTTTTTAACAGTATATATTTAATTAATTTCAACGTTTTAAAATTTATATTATTAAAAATTTAAATATATATATATATATAAATATAAGTTATAACATTTTTTGATATAATATGATTTATAGTTTATAATTTATATTATTATAAGTTTATAACATTATTAATAAATATACTTACATAAAAACAAAAAACTATATCACAATTCATAAATTTATATAAAAAACAAAAACCCTAAAAAAGAAAATAAAAAAAATTAAAACCAATGAAGAAAAGTAGCAGAAGGAAACAAAAAATATTGGCGAGCGGTGGCTGCAGATATGGATTGATTACTGATTCAGATTTGCGCAACAATGAAGTTCAAAAATGTATCGTGGCGGTAAACCCAAGAAAATTGTGGCAAAAAACCCTTTGTGATGAAACAAACCAGGAAAATCACGATGCAAATGGAAGGAAGTCACGACGAGGAAGAAGAAAATCGCGGCGGAAAAATATTTTCAGAATTCGTTGTCAGATGAAATCGTTGTGTTCATCATAACGACCAGAGTCCCATTTTATATAAAGAAATCACAAATCCTATAAATTGCTATACAAAACCCTAAAAAACAGTTTTCAATAATATGTTTTAATGAAAAAAACCAGCCCTTATTCCGTACAAAATAATGTGGCAAATTTCAATGAATTTCAAATAAAAATTTCCGATTTGATAAAATTCGAACTCTATGCTTGAAGTTCACCGAACCTTGTGACTTAGATTCTCAATGATAGGGATCCATTGAGCCTTGAATCTTGAGAGTTCATTGATATGTAATTATTCCATTTTTACTTGTATGGTTTTGTGAGCTTTTGGCCAGTTTTTAAGTTTTCCCATAAGCTTCTAGGTGAGCTGGGGACAACTCCAAAGTATTTGGAGAGCACAGGTTGAACCTTTCTTGGTTTTCGTTGTTGGTATTGAGTTCAATGGGTGTTTTGGATTGCAATGACACTTTCAAAAGTGTTTTTGGTCTCTTGGGATGTTCTCCAAACTTCTTGGATAGCACGTCTATTTTTAGTATGTCTTCGAATCGGCACTTGTCATCATCCCCTAGCTTTAGTTACATCTTGACATGATTAGAATTGGATTTTGAAGCCTTGGTAGTGCTTTCCACAACTTGGGTGGAGTATTTAAAATATACACTTAAGCTTATAATGTTAAATGTTAAAATATTTGCTAAGTGTTATATTTTATTAAAGGAAATTTTGCATGTAATGAATTATTTAATTCGAAAATGCAAAATAACAAAAAATACTTTTTCGAAGAAAACAAAAAAAATGCTTTTTCGAAAAAAAGAAAAATACTTTTCGAAAAAAACAACAAAAAAACAAAAATGCAGTATTTCGAAAAAGTAATGAAAATTAAAAAAAGTGTTTTTTCGAAAAAGCAACAAAAAAGCTATAAAAGAAGGTTTAGGGTTCTTATTTCTCATATGTTAAAGATTTCTCATATTGTTATGTTGTCAGATTGAACTTGTGAGTTCTTCCATAATCTTTGAGGACGAAAACCCTCATTGGATTTCTAGTTTCGGATTTGAGAGATAATCCCCAGCTAGGTTGGAGTGATTTCATTTCACAGACAACCATTGTGCTTCAAATGGAGTTTCAGTTTTGAATGTCCCTGAAATGAAGATCTATTAAGTGTTTTGAGGTGTGTTGGGTGGAGTTTGAAGGGAGTTTTCTAGTATTTGCTTGTGGGTGTGTTTGTATTCCCCTTTTTTGAGTTTCCTGAGCATCAATAGCAGTGTATCAGTTCTGATTTGTCCAAAGTACAGCAGCAAAAAGGGTGTTTTCAGAATTGTGCCAACCTTCTAATTCATCCATTCAAGGTATCACATTGTTATTTCATAGTTTGGTTGTTGGGTACATGTTATTTGACAGTATTGTAGGGTGTTTCAGCAGTTCTTTACATCAACATTTTATATCAGCAGCTGATCCTCTTATTTTGGTGTTCACAATGCATATGTGCTCAGCTTGTAATGCTTCAGATGGTTATACTGCTGAAAGCTTCAATTTCTATTAACTTTATTTTGTAAGCACTGGATGGTAGTACCGCCAATGGGTTTGAATTTGTTATTGCTGGATGTGTACTTACTCTATGGAACAAGTGGTAATATTGTAATAGTTCACTGGATAAGTGGAAGAAGTTGTTTTCATCTTCAAGTATTGTATAAGCTTTGCCAATAAATAAGTGGATGGTTATTTCTTTTAGTATTGTTTGTGCACTCCATTGGATAAGTGGTATTGGCTGGCTTGCCACCTAGTGTTGTACTTTCAGTTGATGACTTGGTTTAATTGTAATCTAGAACACTGTATGTTATCACCTTGCCGATATTGGGATTTGGGTGATCGGAATGGGGAAGGAAGTTGATTTGCATCTCTATTTCAGTTGATAATATTTTCAAAAATAAAATAAAATCTAGGGTGGTTATTACATTAAGTGGATAGAGTGTAATAGGATCAAAGAGGAGGTTGGAGGAATTTTTCCTTCTTCAACTAGCTTCTTGTTAAAAAATGGTACTTTGCATAAGAAGCACTAGTTTTTCATTTGTCTCTTTTTGGAGCAAGGGGCTTGGCAGTTTCATGTTTTAATCTTGTAGATAGTTGAGTATGTCTCTATCCACAAACTTGGAGGTTTGTAACTATGGATAATTGAGTGTGTCTCGATTCATAGATGGATTGATGGTGTTGCTGTGGATAGTTGAGCATGTTCTTATTTACATATAGACTGGTGTTCTTGTGGATAGTTGAGTATGTCTTGATTTAGAAGAGTGGTGTACTTGTGGATAGTTGAGTATGTCTTGATTCACATGTAGGTTGGTGTTCATGTGGATAGTTGAGTATGTCTTGATTTAGAAAAGGTGTGGTGTATTGTGGATAGTTGAGCATATTTTGATTCGTAGGTATTGTTGGATAGTTTGGACATTTATTGATGTGACCAGTTTGGTGTGTTTTGGATGTGAAGAGATTTGATGGAATCATTTCATCAAAATTTTGAATAATCTGTTGTATTCAATTCATGTAGTGTTTTGTCCTTTGTTTAGATTGATGTAATAAAGAGGGAACATTGAAATTTATATTACTTTATATATCATAGATTTAGATAAATAAATAAATAAATAGGTGTTAATTTAATAGTTAATAAATAATGTTAATTAGAGGGATTTTTTGTATGAAGATTTACAAAAAGTAGCTGTAACCATCTATAGATTCGGACTCGTAGAGTACTCAACAAGCAATTTTTTTTTTGACTTAGAGAGTACTGAGCAACTTAAAAAACATTTATATTTTTGAGAAAACAAATTTTATGCAAAATACAACTAAAAAATGTATTAAATGAGTTTGCTGGGGGTCTAGGTGCAACACTGCCAATGAGGTTGGGGGAAGCACCTTTGGCATGTCCTTTGTTGCGATACAAGGCAAGGTCGAGAGGCAGAGCCCTCACCATGAAGCCCAAATGAAGACCTTCAAAATCACATAGACCTTCATTCACAACATTTTTCATAACTTTTTAAAAGGCAAAAATAATGCTTATCAAGCCCAAAAAAAAAGAGTTGAGAGTGTTCAACACTCTTTTTTTTGCGATTTTATTGTGTTGTTGGCGCAGCAAGTCAAGTGAAAAAAACTCACTGCGTTTTTTCAATTACTCAACAAAAAGCCTTGGTGAATAAACCTGTGAATACTTTTGAAACAAAAAAAATTGCCAAATTTGTGAACTATAATTTTACAACGATGCAAAATTTTATAAGCCAATATAAATGATGTCAAAATCAATGAATAGATCCTGAAGAATCAGGATACGATTTACTATTATTCTCTACAAAATATAATTTAGATTTATAATACGTGTGCTGAATCATTTTCAACACTATTGATAGTGGTCAGTTTCCTTTGGAGGACAAGATGCAAAGCTACTTTTCAAGAAGATTCTCAGGCAAGAGTTGGCTTTGATTTTGGCTAAGTTTGAGTGTTTTCAGAGGGATGCAAATTCTTTGTCAATTGGAATGCAGGTGCAGGCGCTTTCTTTCCTTACCTATGTAGTAAGAGATTGCTTGAACTTATAACACTCAAATGATGCGCATCATTTGTTTTCTTGCGTCATTTAAGATGTATCTCTTCTTAAAATAAAAAGTTCCCAGTTTCTTTGGCTTGTGTGATGGGATAAGGTATCATTGATTAGGGAATATGGTTTGGCAGAGTTAGATTGGACTAAATTCTTTTGGCATAAATCCATTGGACTAGATAGGATTAGTTCTTGCTATTCAGTTGAGGCAAAGACTTAAGATCGCTTTGTAAACGATCCAGCAAAGGGCCAGATATATTGTAAAACAAGTTTCGTACTCAAGAGTAGCGGCTTACAGTGCATGAAAGGTTTGCCGGTAAGAAATAGGCGGAAACCCATAAATTCAATTTTTGTAATAAGATCTTGAATGTTTGCAAAACTGTTTTAACCTCCTTTCTCATTCTAGGTAGCCGATTTGCTGCAAAACCCCAACTAATGTGAAGGGTGAATGAATGGAACTTTTTTTCTGAAGTGAATTTCATATGTCGAGAGGAAAATTATTGTCAGTTCCATTTGTGAAAGTGGGATGCCATTTTTCCAATTTCAATGATATTATGAACCATGTGACAATTTGTCACAGGCATGTAATTCTATAATATGGTACCATTGAGAAACTTACTCATTGTTTGTTTTAGTGTTCTAGCGGACCAAGAAAGCTATATTTACATTGACTTCGTTTCCTGTAACACCACATATTACAGAGCTTTCTATGTACGAACAAGCAAAATATAGTGTTATTCTTGTTTAGCATACCTTGAATGATTCCTAAAATTTTCAATTTCCTCAAGTGACTCTGATTGCTTTGCTTACCGTAGTATTCTTCAGTCACTTTATTTCCAGTCGTGTCAAGAACAACATCAAGTGTATTGGAGATTCATGAAGAGAATTTGATATCAACTATTGCAAGGTTCGATGTGTTATGGAGGATAATAAAATGATTTGAATCCCTTGAAGAATCTAGTCTTGCAAGAAAATAACAAGTTTCATGAAAACTCCACCTATATTTCAGATTGTATTCCCTGCTAAAGCCCCTTTTGCCGCTTGTGGGTCCTAATTGCAATTATCCATTCTGTCTTGCCTTAAAGTTGACATAAAAAAATGGGGAATCCATCCATTATAATACATTTGAGAACATTCATTTTAGTTAATGAGTGATCTTCTGAATTTTTGTATGCACTTTGCAAATAGATATTTAGGAGCGGTTGTATGGGGTGGTTATAGGAATTATTTTTGTGGGAAGAAAATTATGTTACAGAATAAAATATAATGTTGTACAATAAAAGTCTATTTTTTAGATTTTAAGTTTAATTAAATGTCTTCGGATTTGGGTTGAAAGTTTCCTTCACCCATTTTAAAAAATTTTGCTGTCATACATTATTTATTTATTTTTTAAATTCTTGTTAATAATTTTTTAGATTTAATTATATAATTGTAGACTTATTCCTTGTTGCTAAAAAATAAACACAAGACCATCAGCTTTCTCAAAATTTGAAATTAAAAATTTGAAAACTTTATCTATTATTAATTTTTTTATGGATTCCTATACTTACAAAAATCTCCTAAAATTCTCAACAATACTTCTGAGATATTTGAAGAAACCCCCTCCATAATATTGGAGCCTTAATTTAATGAATTTAACCCTACGCTTCTACACTAACATCGATCAGAAGTAGTTAAATGCCAGGCAGTGCAAGACGAGAATTTCTTATCTTAAAATTGATACTATTTTTTTATTGTTAATGACTCGAGATGTCGAGGATGATATATTTTTGGATTTAATCAATGGAATATTGATGCCGACCTTTTAAACTCGATTCTGATTTGTCATGCAGGAATGAGACAACCCAAATCTTTATAGAGAATGTTGCGGACACAAACGAGTTTTGACTCGTGAAAGAAAGAACCAAGTCTTATGCATGCAACGATCTTACAAATCAATTTTTAGGAGCCCTTCAAAGGTGGAAGATTGATGGAAATGGGGTGGTTTTAATGAAATTTAAACATAAATTCGTGTCGAAAGTTTAAATTCTATTTTTTTCTGTAGATCATTTTTCCATTTGCTGTAGAATTATACTTTTTTCAGAGCTCGTAAATGGAAGAACTAGGGTTCCTTATTTTAATTATTTAGTCTCTTCTTTTGTCTATAGCAGATTTTCTTGGGTGCTCTGAATACAATTTTGTACATAGTTTATCCTTCTCTTGTGCCATTCTCATGATGGCGCTCCCTTTGTATTGACCATGATTTGGGACAGCGTGCAGGGTCATATTATATATTTTATATTTTGTTCTGCCAACAATATAGAAAGATCCTTCTTTCTGTTTGTAGCCCCCCTTAAAAATGTTTATCTAATTAAAAAAATAAGAGATGCATCCCAGCAGGGTTTTCTTGATGTTTCTAATAAATTGAGTGAATCTTATTATTAAGACTTAAATTTGATTTACTAAATTAAATGCATAGATTAAATATGTATTTAAAAAAATTAAATTTTTTTAGAGTGATTATTTTCAATATGAATCAATAGAAAGAAAGATAAATGACATGTTTACAATTATTTAAAATAGAAAATTAAATGTGGAATATAAAATTGTTGCTGATTTTTTTGTAATTCTATATATTCATTGACTAAACTAATAAAGAAAAGTGAATACATTATATACTTCTCACAATGATCAAAAATAGATATAAAATATATAACTTTTCATTACACTATTAAATATTACCTTTTTATTATTATTAATTTTAAAATTATTTTAAATTAATAGACGTAGATTTTTTTTTTGTTAATTATTTTAATCACAATATCACATTTTCTCTATTTCATCTTTTTAATAAATTAAAATTTATTTAAATATGATAAAAATAAATTGTTTTCATCGGTCCATAAGCTCTTAAAATAAAAATAATGTCATCAAATAGGGCAATGCATAAAATAAAAAGGTGACAAGAAATTAAGATTGCACTATTAACTTTTTTATAGTAAAAAATGGAAAAAAGTTAAAAGATTCCATAGCTTACATCACACTAATAGTATTATTCACAACTATCATCCAATAGAATTATAGAAAAATAATATGAGAAAAAAACATACATTAAGAAATTTGGTCAAACTATTTTAATTCTAGCATCTCATTGGTTCTTTTGACATTCACTAATAAAAGCTAATAGATGCTTTCAAAATGATAAATTTTATGATTTTTGATTTAACTATTTATATTATATTATTATTATTTCTATTCAAACTTTCACATGACAAATGTTATCAACTGTGATCTTGCATTTTTCTCCACCAAAGCTATAAAGAAAGATTGGAATACCAAACTTTGTGAACAAGGGTATTTATAGTTATTTTAAAAATAACTTTAAATTGTTTGAAGGGCAAATATAGAGTTTAGGTCTGGAAAATTATTTAGTGTATATTATTTTGTCTATTAGTTAATCTATTTTAAATCAATAAAGAGGTAAAATTTGAGAGGGAAAAATCATGTAAAGCTTTGAATCATACAAATTGTGAAAAAATATATTGAAAAAGGATAAACAATTTTTTTATAATTTTGACAAATATTATATTGTTAAAGATATTTGGATAAAGAAAACTTTCTCCCAAAAATATTAGTGTGTTGCTAGCTCCTAGGTGAGATTGATTCTCTATGGGTAAGTGCAGAAAGATGGTTCCCAAAAAGGGGATTTAAGTGGCCATTTTTTTCTTTTTAAATTTATTTATTTATTTTTTTAATTTTTTTTTTTCTGAAATATGGAAATACTGACCTTGGACATGAAATTGAGGATAGTTACACTCAAAATTTTGAGATGAAACAAAAACAAAGATCGAAGTGTTCTGAGTCTCCTTTCTAAACTACTAATTTATTTTGAAAATGGTTGAGATTAAGGGGTTCAAAAAAGGGATGTACACAAATTGGTGTTGTTTTTGTAAGAAAAACATAACATAGCAACTCTTGTACAACCTTAGAACAGTGAACTTTTTTTTTAGTATTTTTAAAATCGCTATGGTCAGAAGTTAGCTAATAGTATGTATTTGATGCATAATTCTTATGATGATTTTTTAATAAATATTTGAATTTTTACTAATTTTTGAAGTGGACACTTCTTGGAAAACAATATTTTTGCCGTGGTACCCTTACAAATTTTGGAAACTAATTGATTTAAAAAAAAAAAAAATGTAGAATGGAGTCTAGTTTCTAAAAATGTAATTTATTTGAAATTTTGATTAATGGTTAATTTATAATGAAAAAAACACCAAACACTATTTTTTGCCAAAAAAGAGAAACAAAAGAAATTATGGATGAAATGCTTAACATTGTTAGAAAGTGAAAAATTACATCATTGGATAGCTAAGAGATAACCTAATATTACCCAAATGTACGATTTGTTTAATTGTAACGGCCCCATACTTGGGTAATTAAATTTTTTCCAACATTTCACTTCAAACATATAAGAGTAACTAGTAACAAAGACATTACAATAAAATTCTTCCTTTCTTCATTGATAAATACATGCAAGTTACAATATATATTTCCACATGAATTTCATTTTAATTGCAAATATAAATAAGAGTATAAAAGTAAAACAATTACATACATAGCTCGTAAGCTTTTGCACAAATAATAGTAAGACAGTCTAGGTTCCTTTCCTTTCAAATCTTGCTGTATCTGTCGCCTGTTGTGGAGGATAAACATCACTCAGGCGCTTTTCCGCCAACCACAGACTAATAATGCGGTCCCCCGCACATCTATCATTCGATAGATGGCCCTCCCTTCGAACGAAGACATTGGTAGAGTATCCGGCCGCGACAACCCAACCGAGCATAGTGTTGTGTCCTATATATCTAGAACTTGCTATTTCACAATCTCGAACTAGCATGAAGGATCACAATGAACTGATAGTGTAGTCTCAACTATCTCAAATCTAAGTGGATGTCGTACATTTCACTACTTTGGCCAAAGTATTCTCATTCAGTACTTCGAATGAAGGTCATCTATCATATACACTACTCAGGGCTGATTTGACTTAAGACTATCTTACACTATGCATAGGTATCGTCTTTTACTTTTGGATAATCTTTTATCCCAGACTAACCTACAACATATTAATCTACTAAGTATTTACACAAGATAGGTATATCCTATTTCATATAACCTACCTTTTAACAATCTACTTCAAATAGTTACATAAGAGAGGTATATCCTGTTTCAGACAACGTACCTTCAAACAATCTACTTAGGAATGAAACAGTCTACAAGTGTCTTATACCATTCCTCCTAATCAAGAAATCTTTATCCTATGAATACTTTAGCTTACTTCAGTTATCCCTATAACTTAAGCTGAAAAGACCTTACTAGACCACTATCTTCATTTCATTCCTAGTATCTAGTATCTACTTCAAACATATTCTCCTTATATGGAGTTCATTCAATATTGCAATCACACAATATGCAATTTCTAGTCTTACTTTTCTAGAATGCTTTATTTACCCTTTTTACAATCCCTTTACCCTTTAAATGCATTGAATTTACTTATACATTTAATCCCCTTTTCACAATCCCTTATACATTTAATCCCCTTTTTCAAATGAAGTGGAATAACAGTTTCCCCTTTTTCCCTTATATTTAAATTACAAACAAGCCATTCCTTTTAATATTTAAAATGTAGACAAGCCATTCCATTTAGTCTATGCAATTATAAACATGAAACCAAATTTCTCTTTTACTTGACTGATCCACCTATGCTATAATACAATTTAATGCATAAAATAAACATATGGTTTCTTCTATTTATAAACTAAAAACAAAGATATTAAAGAATGTGACACTCATGGCTGTTTCCTTAAGCTGGCCTCCTGGCTGCTTGCAAATTCTTCCAATTCAGTTGGTAACAACTCCTCTGTACCTTTCCTTTCAATAACCCCTTTTCTCTAATCTGTTCTTTTCAAATATTAACTCCTTGGCTGAAGCTCAGGAGGACTAGAGTATTATTTCTGGTAGAGTTGGTTACTACATTTCTCAAAAATGATTTCTACAGCAGGTGCGTACATACATATATGCAGCATATGAAATTCTCAAGACTCGAACAAAATGACAATGGTGAATTGTGATTTACAAAAGGCAAATTAGGAATTTAGTAAAGGAAAATTGTGAATTGGTCAACTGATGAGCAAATGAACTCTTATTTATAGAGTTTAGATTCTCATGCCATGTTGTAGTTTTGGCATGAGAATCGACACCTCTATTTATTTGTAAGTGTCAAACTCATGGTGGCAACATTTCAAAAGCTTATTTAACTTTTAGAGGGTGAGTCGATCTCTCTTTGTGAAGAACGATTCAAATATCACATGGTAAAAATGGTTGAGTGACACCTATAGGCGTCCTCCTGCAATGGCGTCCAAAACTGGCGGATTGTTTTCTCAGTGGGAAATCTCCCAGCTCAAAGGTGTTCCATCTGGCCCTCATTTCTAGTTTCTTCCAAACTGTTTTAGAAACATGTCCCTACATTTTCCACGACCAAGTCCATTGTGCGCATTTTCATTCTCCAAAAGTTTCAACTATATCGATGAATGAAATATTTGCAGTTGGCGTTTTATTCCTAGCTTTATCACGGTGGGGAGAATTCTAAACATTTAAAGCGCAAAACATAGCTTATTTCCCATGGTGAAAATATTCGATATTTACCAAATGACTTAAAATGCTAAGTCCTTTACTTTCCAAAGATTTTATATATTAAATATATATAAATTCTTATATATATATAATGTATTATATTATATATAGTCTTTTATAGTTTTATTTCTCCTCAAAATGAATAAATAAATATATGTATTTAAATGTTTAATATTTAAATATACTTATATATATCTATATATTTATTTTGGTAAGACTATAATACCATATATATTTATATAATATTATATATATATATATTTATCTATATATATTTACACTTAAATATACATATACACATTTGCACAATAATCATTTAAATACGTGTATTGCGAGCCAGTCAACATACTTTCAATATACCTATTCATGCAAATATGTGTATATATGTTTAACTGTAAATTCAAGGTAATATAATAATTTTATAATTAAACATCATAGGTAGTGTGTATATGTTTATAGATGTGCATAATCCATTTATACCGTCATGTGTATGTATGTGTATGTATGCCATGTCGACACATGCGTATGGCATAATAATTTTCCCATCATACGTCTGTATCACCATGTCATACATATTGATACATACATATGAGAGATACATGTATACACATATACACCTTGCCTATGTACATATATCCATTCACGTTCCACATTCAAGGTTACAAAACAATAAGTCAGGTTTACAAGTAACACCACTCACAAAGCACAAAGAAGTAATCCAAAACTCCTAAAGCCTATGGATGACTTAACAAGACCAACCTATTTGACTCAGTTCCTCTAAACCTTTAGTGAAGTGTGTGTATGCTCAATTGATTTACTTTACCGGTTATCCGACCAAGCTCCTCTCCCGAGTGATATTTCCCTTCTGCCTGGAGGAATGGTTCCTGTTCTTGCATCCATTGCCACAAAACTACGACAGTTACTTGTTCATAACATTTGCAATACTTATACAAATATGTCAAGTTTAAAAAGCAAGATTCATTATCTTCCAATTCCCATATATGCAGTATTTCACCGTGAATTACATCAATTGAAATAACATCAAATGAAACAACGTCAAATGAGATAACATACACATTGATAACAAGGTACAAGTATCTCCAAATTTGACATTACATTCATTTCTACCTTTTATATCACTAGTAAATAGTAACCTCACAATTTGGGATGGAACATACTTCCCCCCTTGTGAATCATCATCCTCGATGATCTTACAGCCTTTTAACATATAGTTAAAGTCAAATAAAGTTTTACTTACAATTCCCAAAATACGTAAGGTTTACAAAACTTTCATCCTATGAGATTTTGTAAGATTTACAAAACACTCATCCTATGTATCCTTCCCAGACCTTGCTTCAAGTGTCCTTACTATTGCATAGGGAAATCTCATATGCTTCACATAGACTTACTCTCCCAAAGAGCTTTATTTCATAAATGCATCCAATATATAATAATAACTATACTTAGTGATCAAAATTCATTGGTCCATGAATTTATCCTTAGTATAATCAAAATAGAAGGGGAATGTCGATGTATTATACACTACATCGTGGGTCCAATCCTTTTCCTTTGTATTTTTACTTTTAGACAACTCATAAGCTGAGTCCATCCATCACTTACACATTCATTATCCTTACCATAAAGTACTTTCCCTTGATTACTTGTCCATCTCGAGCATAACCTTCCTCCTAGTCACTTGTCAATTTTGATACTGCTCTACACTTAAGCTTTGTTATCAATTAGGTTTCACCGATCACTTCGATCTATTACTCCTTTTTGACATTTTGTCAAGTCTATGGTTATACCGAAGCCTTTTTCAGCTTTAAAAGAGTTTCCTTTCTTTCCATATTATGGTCTAAACTTCAATTTTAGAAGTTTACAAATTATTCAAGATTTACTCCACCATTTTATTTATTTGACTAAAATAATATATTGCACATTTATTCAAACAAATGTCTCATGGTATGATTATGGTTTACACAACACTATCATTATTTGCTAAACTGAAATAACCCTTCAATTTTACTAAGCAACTACTTACCCACAATATATTATTTAGGACCAAAATCCTTTAAGTTAAGTTTCCAAAAACTATTGGTTTCTTTGATGAGTTTTTCCACTTAGAACATTATGTTAGTTTTACTAACATAGTCAAATTAACCTGTCATATGTTCTACCATTTTCCTTCTAGAATTGCAAGAGAGTTTACATGTCCTACCTATGATGACATCCGGTCTTGATTTCCTGTCATACTAGACATTACCTTGCTACATTCCGTGCAACTTCTTACTCTATCTTCTCCCAGATGATAGTGGAACCTCATCCGACAATTCCCTTTGTCATTCCGATGTCCTAACTCTGACATTATTTTCCTCATTCCATTCTTGAATCTTCCAAATTTTGGACACATAGGTTTTTTCATATCCAACAAAAGTCTATCTTTTGACGAAGTGATAACCTATTTTGATCTCATGCCATTATTAATTCCCATAATGATTGTAAGTTCTGTGGAGACAATTTCCATTTATCTTAGGACATCCATACCGTAGATTTCTTCTGTCCTCAGATTATTTTCAAAGATGCAATTCATCTTTTATCTCAATCAAATTTTCCAAATGAAATTGGTATAGATTTTGAGTATTAATCCTCGTTCAATCAAGTTTATTTCTAGATATATAACAAATTTAATTGCATACCTAATCATCAAGCATGAAAGTTTAACTTTATGATTTCTTAATCATATAGGAGAGTCTTAACTTTGATATATCCATTTTGAGCACAAGTAACAATTATGATGTTCTTCTCCGTAAGATTTTCAACATTTCTTGCTAAGTGAAAATTCCATGACGTTCCGTCATAACAATAGATGCTTCCTTTTGAAAGTGTATCTCTTTTAATATAAGAGCCACTCAAAGTAAGGTCTTGTCAATAATACGACTTCCTTTAACTTTTGGGCATCCCTCATATGTTTTTATCCTTATAGAGTTTCATTAACTCCAATGATATTCAATCGCATGGGCGAATCTCAAACCCAATATTCCCTTCCAATTCTTAGGATGGAATCTTCTATTGTTGACTAGTCTGTTTATTTATAGATTTCTCCACTCTATATGTCTTAGTTAAGACCAAATGTACAACTCAACCAAATAAGTTGTTTCCAACTTATATGTGCTAAAGAGTAGTCCAATACATAACCTAACTCAATAGGTTAAGTCTCATCCCAAGGTCTCTCTCTTTATTGAATGAACTTCTTGTCCTAATTAGGTTATCTTTAACCTAATGTTTCATTCAAGAGTAAGGTAGTGATTAAGTTATTTAATCATTCTCATTAAGAGATTTTGATGTGGTTCACATAACGTCACATCTTACCTTATCCTTCATTCCATCTCTATGGCTTAAATAGCTAAACCTTTTTTGTCCATAGGTTTCTTAGCACAGTAACCTTCAGTGTCAAGTTGTTTTATGACATTTCCTATAGAAATACCATCGATATCTAAATTCTCTATATACAGTATATAGGAGTATAGAGACACTTTTTTCCATTCACGAGTAACTTTAGATCTTTCCTTGTCAATCCCATAGACAATGATCTTCCTTATCATGATCAATTTATCTTCCTATCCTTTTCTAAGGCATTGATAATAATATTATTTAATCTTCAAATCAGATAATCATAAGTTATATAGGTCATAGTCCTTAACCTTTCCATTTATCCTTTTCCCTTGGGGTCATAAGATATATGACTTAATTTTCCTCATGACTTACAAAGAAGTCATTAGTTCTTCCATATTGAGAACATAACCAAGTTTTTGTTGGGTGGGGTACTTAACTTGAGTCAATCCACTCTCTTCCTTCCCCCCTTAGTGTTTTCACAACTTCATTCTACTCATGTTTAAACTCCTAGCAATTACTTGCTTCTTTGGAAAGGGTTTATCATTCCTTATTGTTGAATTTTCATTGCCTTCTCTTGCCTCATGGCATACCTTACATACACTTTTCTCAAAGTTAGATTTTTCATTTCTTTTTATCTCACAGATTCAACATATTGGATAATCCAGTAGGAGATCTATGAATAATCAACAACTTTAGGAGTTTTAAGAAACACACTAATATTCCCCATTTCTTTCCAATATCCTTTTTGGTGAAGAAATATCCATACTCGCAAACCTCTTTCGTGTGATGTACTTATCAACTCAGAGTGTTTCTTTCCTTGCAACTTCTAGTGTTCTGACACATAGTGTCATGTTGCATTCCATTTTCTTTTGGAACCACTAAACATATGTTGATTTTTGTAATTCATGTTGGTGAGTTCTACTTATAACTTCAACCTAACCATGTTCTATCCAAACCTATTTTAAAACCAACCCGATTCACCTTTTCGGGCTTCTTTCTCACACTCACCTTTTTATAAGTACTTATTCCAATGCTTGGAATCTTATTCTCTCATAGCCTTTCAGATACCAAAGTTGTTTTGGTCTCAAAATTTTAATGACCTCATTGATTTTGGCTAGAGAAACCTTGCTCATGTCATGGATTGTTTCCTCTGACCATTTTGATCTTTTCTCAATTTCAAGGTACTAACTCTTTCCTTGCAAGATCCTATTTTACACAACAATTTAAGTCATGACTTCTCCAACCCTTGATAATACTTCCTTCGTTCATATCCTACTTTGAACAATCTAATTTATGCTGACTTTGCATACATAGATTCGTAGTGTTATACTAATCCAAAAGTTCCAGAATCTTTTACAATTGTAGGTTGCTATAATTCAATTTATCTTATTCCTACTCATTCTCTTTTTCTTAGAGTCATATAACTATGTTTAAAGGATATGGTACATACTGGTTATTCTTTCTAACCTTCCTACATGACCTGTTTGCATAATCTTCCACAATCCTAGGTATTGTCATAAGTTGTTGGTTTAGGAATTCCGATTCCAGGGACGAATCGTTAACTAGCCCCAATTCACACAAGTTACTAAGGTTCTCATCTTCCTTTTTTCTTCACTAAGTTCTTTTTTCTCGCCGTTGAGGCACAAGAAATTTTCAGCCTTTATCTTTTGATAAGGTTTACACATTATTGTGTAATGAGCTCATAGGTTTCAGTACAGAACCTGGTAGCTTTGATACCACATGTAACGACCCCATCCTTGGGTAATTAAAATTTTTCCAACATTTCACTTCAAACATATAAGAGTAACTAGTAACAAATACATTACATTAAAATTATTCCTTTCTTCATTGATAAATACATGCAAGTTACAATATATATTTCCACATGAATTTCATTTTCATTGCAAATATAAATCAGAGTATAAAAGTAAAACAATTACATACATAGCTCGTAAGCTTTTGCACAAATAGTAGTAAGACGGTCCAGGTTCCCTTCCTTTCAAATCTTTCAGGCGCTTTTCCGCCAACCACAGACTAATAATGCGGTCCCCCACACATATATCATTCGATAGATGACCCTCCCTTCGAACAAAGAGATTGGTAGAGTATCCGGTTGCGACAACCCAACTGAGCATAGTGCTATGTCCTATAAATCTAGAACTTGCTATTTCATAATCCTGAACTAGCATGAAGGATCACAATGAACTGACAGTGTAGTCTCAACTATCTCACATCTAAGTGGATGTCATACATTTCACTACTTTGGCCAAAGTATTCTCATTCAGTACTTCGAATGAAGGTCATCTATCATATACACTACTCAGGACTGATTTGACTTAAGGCTATCTTACACTACACATAGGTATCGTTGTTTACTTTTGGATAATCTTTTATCCCAGACTAACCTACAACATATTAATCTACTAAGTATTTACACAAGATAGGTATATCCTGTTTCAGATAACCTACCTTTTAACAATCTACTTCAAATAGTTGCATAAGAGAGGTATATCCTGTTTTAGACAACCTACCTTCAAACAATCTACTTAGAAACAAAATAGTCTACAAGTGTCTTAGACCATTCCTCCTAATCAAGAAATCTTTATCCTAGGATTACTTTAGCTTACCTCAGTTATCCCTATAACTTAAGCTGAAAAGACCTTACTAGACCACTATCATCATTTCATTCCTAGTATCTAGTATCTACTTCAAGCATATTCTCCTTATATGGAGTTCATTCTATATTGCAATCACACAATATACAATTTATAGTCTTACTTTTCTAGAATGCTTTATTTACCCTTTTTACAATCCCTTTACCCTTTAAATGCATTGAATTTACTTATACATTTAATCCCCTTTTCAAAATCCCTTATACATTTAATCCCCTTTTTCAAATGAAGTGGAATAACAGTTTCCCCTTTTTCCCTTATATTTAAATTGCAAACAAGCCATTCATTTTTATATTTAAAATGTAGACAAGCCATTTCCTTTAGTCTATGCAGTTATAAACATGAAACAAAATTTCTCTTTTACTTGACTGATCCACCTATGCTATAATACAATTCAATGCATAAAGTAAAAATATGGTTTCTTCTATTTATAAACTAAAAACAAAGATATTAAAGAATGTGACACTCATGCCTATTTCCTTAAGCTGGCCTCTTGGCTGCTTGCAAATTCTTCTAATTCAGTTGGTAATAGCTCCTCTGTACCTTTCCTTTCAATAAACCCTTTTCTCTAATCTGTTCTTTTCAGATATTAACTCCTTGGCTGAAGCTCAGGAGGACTGGAGTATTATTTCTGGTAGAGCTAGTTACTACATTTCTCAAAAATGATTTCTACAGCAGGTGCGTACATACATTTATGCAACATATGAAATTCTCAAGACTCGAACAAAATGGCAATGGTGAATTTTGATTTACAGAAGGAAAATTCAGAATTTAGTAAAGGAAAATTGTGAATTGGTTAACTAATAAGAAAATGAACTCTTATTTATAGAGTTCAGATTCTCATACCATGTTACAATTTTGGCATGAGAATCGACACCTCTATTTATTTGAAAGTGTCAAACTCATGGTGGCAGCATTTTAGAAGCTTATTCATCTTTTAGAAGGTGAATCGACCTCTCTTTGTGAAGAACGATTCAAACAGCACATGGTAAAAATGGTTGAGTGACACTTACAGACGTCCTCCTGCAATGGCATCCAAAACTGGCGGATTGTTTCTCAGTGGAAAATCTCCCAGCTCAAAGGCATTCCATCTGGCCCTCATTTCTAGTTTCTTCCAAACTGTTTCAGAAACACGTCCCTGCATTTTCCGTGACCAAGTCCATTGCGCACATTTTCATTCTCCAAAAGTTTCAACTATATCGATGAATGAAATATTTGCAGTTGGCATTTTATCCCCAACTTTATCACGGTGGGGAGAATTCTAAACATTTAAGACGCAAAACATAGCTTATTTCTCATGGTGAAAATATTTGATATTAACCGAATGACTTAAAATGCTAAGTCCTTTACTTTCCAAAGATTTTATATATTAAATATATATAAATTATTATATATATATAATGTATTATATTATATATAGTCTTTTATAGTTTTATTTCTGTTCAATATATATATATATTTAAATGTTTAATATTTAAATATACTTATATATATCTATATATTTATTTTGGTAAGACTATAATAACATATATATTTATATAATATTATATATATATATATATATATATATATATATTTACACTTAAACATACATATACACATTTGCACAATAATCATTTAAATACGTGTATTGCGAGCCAGTCAACATACTTTCAATATACCTATTCATGCAAATATGTGTATATATGTTTAACTGTAAATTCAAGGTAATATAATAATGTTATAATTAAACATCATAGGTAGTGTGTATATGTTTATAGATGTGTATAATCCATTTATATTGCCATGTGTATGTATGTATAAGTATGCCATGTCGACACATGCGTATGGCATAATAATTTTCCCATCATACATCTGTATCACCATGTCATACATATTGATACATACATATGAGAGATACATGTATACACATATACACCTTGCCTATGTACATATATCCATTCACGTTCCACATTCAAGGTCACAGAAAAATAAGCTACGTTTACAAGTAACACCACTCACAAAGCACAAAGAAGTAATCCAAAAATCCTAAAGCCTATGGATGACTTAACGAGACCAACCTATTTGACTCAGTTCCTCTAAACCTTTAGTGAAGTGTGTGTATGCTCAATTGATTTAATTTACCAGTTATCCGACCAAGCCCCTCTCCCGAGTGATATTTCCCCTCTGCCTGGAGGAATGGTTCTTGTTCCTGCATCTATTACCTCAAAACCATGACAGTTACTTGTTCATAACATTTGTAATACTTATACAAACATGTCAATTTTAAAAATCAAGATTCATTATCCTCCTATTCCCATATATGCAGTATTTCACCATGAATTACATCAATTGAAATAACATCAAATGAAACAACATCAAATGAGATAACATACACATTGATAACAAGGTACAAGCATCTCTAGATTTCACATTACATTCATTTCTACCTTTTATATCACTAGTAAATAGTAACCTCAAAATTTGGGATATAATATTGATATTGAACCATGTGCAATCCAGACGGTGATCACAAACTCAATTATGTGAAATATTGTAGAATTTTTGAAAACACATCTCTGGTCGTTGGGAATGCCCTCTAAGCCTTTGGGTTGGTATTCCAAGGAAAATACCAAGCTCAAGGCTAGGAGATTCCCAAAGAAAGATATAACACAATTGCGTTATATATTAGTTTTGACATGGCTTTTGCCTTTTGTGAATGCATTGAAAAAATGCGAGCGCATTATAACACTCTTGCATTTTGATCTACATCGAATTTATTTATTTATTTATTTCTTCTCGTTATCTTTGAGAGAAACTATATACATGAAATAAACATTTAAGTATAAGTTGACATTTACATATGGACGTTTACTTTCATATACTTTAAGTTATATTTCATGTATATAGTTTTAGGATGTTTGAGAGTGGTTTCAGATCTCTAGGATTTATAATGCAACTTTTAGTTTGTGGAAGATCTCACAAATCACAGACTTAATTAAATTTTAGTAATCAAGAGATCAAATTTTAGTGATCAACAAGTTATATTATTTCTCTCTTCATCTCACTCATTTTATCCCTTATACTCTAGACCTCTCTCTCACTATTTCCATCCCTTTATTTGACTGTCTCCCTTGATCTCAAGAACTCTCTCTTTGTCTCTCTCCTTTGCCCTTTAATTCTCTCTACCTCTTTCCCTCCTTCCCTCTCTACTTATCTCTATCTCCCTCCCTCCATCTCTCTCTCTCTCTCTACCTACCTACCTCTCCCTCTATCACTCCTTACCACTCTCTCTATTTCTCTCTACCTCACCTCTCTCTCACCTCCCTCTCTCTCCCTCCATACTTCTCTTTCCCTCTCTTCTTCCCTATCTACTCTATATCTCCCAATCCGTCTCTCTACCTACCTCTGCATCCATCAAACCTTACCACTCTCTCTCTACACCTCTCTATCTCACCTTTCTCTCCCTCCCTACCTCTCCTTCCCTCCCTCATTCCCTCTCTACTTCTCTCTATCTCTCCTCTCTCTACCTCTCCTTCCATCTCTACTTATATTTATCTCCTCTCTCCATCTCTCTACCTACCTCTCCTTCCACTACTCTCTATTTCTCTCTATCTCACATATTTCTCCCTCACTAGATCTCCCTCCCTCTCTACCTAGCTCTCCATCCATCACAACCTACCACTCTCTCTCTATTACTCTTTATCTCACCTCCCACTCCATCCATACCTCTCGCCCTCCTTCCCTCTCTACTCTCTATCTCCCTAATCCCTCTCTACCTACCTCACCATCCATCACTTTCTAACATTCTCTCTACACCTCTTTATCTTGCTTCTCTCCCTCTCTACTTATTTCTCTACCTCTCCTTCCCTCTCTAATTATCTTTATCTCCCCTATCCCTCTCTCTCTCTCTCACTAGGTGTCTCCTTTTCTACCTTTTCCCCTATCTACTCTCTATCTCTCCTCTCCCTCCCTCAACCTCTCTCTCTCTTTCTCTCTCTCACTCCTCCCTCACCCTCTTTCTCTCTCATTCTCTCCTCTGTATCTCACCATTATCTCTTTCCCTCTTTGTAACTCTCTACTCTATATGTCACCATTCTCTCTCTACATATTTTTATCTCACCTATCCCTCTTTACCTCTCCCTTCCTGCCCTCTCTCTCCCACCCTCTCTCCTTCCCTCTATCTCTACCTCTATCTACTTCCCTCTATCTCTCCTATCCCTCTCTACCCACATATCCCTCTATCACTCCATACCACACTCTCTCTATTGCTCTCTATCTCACCTCTATCTCACCTCTCTCTCACCCCACTCTCTCTCCCTCCATACCTCTCCCTCTCCTTCCCTCTCTACTCTCTATATCCCTGATCCTTCTCTACCTACCTGTCCATCCATCACTCCCTACCACTCTCTCTACACCTCTCTATCTCGCTTCTCTCCCTCCCTTATTCTCTCTCTACTTCTCTCTACCCATCCTTCTTTCTCTATTTATCTTTATCTCCCTAGCCCCCTCTCTCTCACTCACTAGATGTCTCCCTCCCTACCTTTTCCCCTATCTATTCTCTATCTCTCCTCTCCCTCCCTCTACCTTTCTCTCTTGCTCTCTCTCAATCCTTCCTCACCCTCTTTCTCTCTCACTCTCTCTTTCCCTCTTCGTAACTCTCTCCTGTATGTCACCATTCTCTCTCTACTTATCTTTATCTCACCTATCCCTCTTTACCTCTCCCTTCCTCCCCTCTCTTGCCAACCCTCCCTCCTTACCTCTATCTCTATCTCACCTATCCCTCTCTACACACATATCCCTATATCACTCCCTACCACACTCTCTTTATTGCTCTCTATCTCACCTCTCTCTCTCTCTCCCTCCATCTATCCTTCCTTATCTACTCTCTATCTCTCATGTCTCTCTACCTCTCCTTCCCTCTATACTTATCTTTATCTCCTCTTTTCCTCCCAACCTCTCGCTCTCTCTCCCCAATACCTCCCTCCCTCTCTTTCTCTCTCCCCTTATGAGGGTTGAGGGTGTAAAGTTTAGTGTTTAAGGTATATGGTTGAGATTATAGGGTTAAGTGTATAGGGAATAGGGATTAGGATTTAGGATATTATGTATAAAGTTGATGGTATAGGGTATAGGGATGAGGGATGAGGGTTTAGGGCTTAGGGTTTATGGTTTAAGGTATAGGGTTGAGGGTTGAGGGTTGAGGGATAGTGTTTAGGGTTGAGGGTATAAGGTTTAGTGTATAGGGTATATGGATTATGGTTTAGGATATTGGGTATATAGTTGAGGGTATTGGATTGAGGATATTATGTTTAGGGTTGATGGTTGATGGTTTAGGATTTATGTATAAGTTTGAGGGTTGATGGTTGAGGTATAATGTTCAGGGTTGAGGGTATGAGATTATGTGTATAGGGTATAGCAATTAGGCTTTAGGGTGTAGGGTTAAGGGTATAAGGTATAGGGTTAAGGCTTGAGAGTGTATGGATTTTTATTTAAGTATAGGGTTGAGGGATAATGTTTATGGTTTAGGGTATAAGGTTGAGGGTGTAGAGTATAGAGATGAGGCTTGAGGGTGTAGGGTTTAAGGTTTAAGGTATAGGGTTGAGGGTTGAGGGATAGTGTTCAAGGTTGAGGGTATAGGGCTAAGTGTATAGGGTATAGGGTTGAGGGTATTGGATTTAGGATTGAGGTTTAGGGTTTAGGGTTTAGTGTACAAGGTTGAATGTAGGGTTTAGGGTTTAAGTATAGGGTTGAGGGATGATGTTCAGGGCTTAGGTTATAAGGTTGAGGGTATAGCGTATAGGGATGAGGGTTGAAGGTGTAGGGTGTAGGGTGTAGGGTGTAGGGTGTAGGGTTTAAGGTATAGGGTTGAGGGTTGAGGTATAGTGTTCAAGGTTGGGGGTGTAGGGTTAAGTGTATAGGTATAGGGATTAGGGTTTAGGATATTGGGAATACAGTTGAGGGTATTGGGTTTAGGGTTGAAGGTTTAAGGTTCAAGGTTTAATGTAGGATTTATCATTTAATTATACGGTTAAGGGTTTAGGGATAATTTTTAGGGTTTAGGGTATAAGGTATAAAGATGAGGGTTGAGGATGTAGGGTTTATGGTTTAAGGTATAGGGTTGAAGGTATAAGGATAAGTTTATAGGGTACATGGATTAGGGTTTAGGGTTTAGGATATTAGGTATAAGGTTGAAGGTTTAAGGTTAAGTTTATAAGGTATGGGGATTAGGGTTAAGGAGAGAGAGAGATAGATGGAGAGAGAGAGAGACCCGAGAGAGGGTGAGGGGGTGTAAGGAGAGATGAGAGAGAGAGAGTATTCTCTAGTTAGGGTGGGAGGGAAAAAATTAAGAGAGGGGGAGGGGGTGGGAGGGAGAGACCTGAGAGAGAGAGAGAGAGAGAGAGAGAGAGAGAGAGAGAGAGAGAGAGAGAGAGAGAGAGAGAGAGAGAGAGAGAGAGAGAGAGAGAGAGAGAGAGAGAGATGGCCCCCATTTCTTGGACCCATTTTTTCAAATAGGCCACTACATTTCCAATTTCACTAAATTGGCAAGCCAATGGGCCCACTAGCTTTCCAATTTAGTGAAATTGGCAACCTAACTTGCCCTTTTTGAAAAAATAGGTCCAAGAAATGGGGTCTCCGAGTGATGTAATTCTTGGACCCATTTTTTCAAATAGGCCACTACATTGCCAATTTCACCGAATTGGCAACCTAACTTGGTCTGACTGAAAAAATGGGTTCAAGAAATGGGGTCTCCCAATGATTTACATCATTGGGAGACCCCATTTTTTCAAATAGCCCACTACATTTCCAATTTCACCGAGTTGACAAGCCAGTGCACCCATTAGCTTGCCAACACAGTGAAATTGGCAAAATAACTTGGCCTGTTTGAAAAAAATGGGGTCTCCCAGTGATTCACATCATTTGGAGACCCCATTTCTTGGACCCACTTTTTCAAATAGGCCACTACATTGCTAATTTCACTGAATGGGAAAGCCAGTGCACCCACTAGCTTGCGAATTCGATGAAATTGGCAACCTAACTTGGCCTTTTTGATCACCGGGAGACCCCATTTTTTCAAACAAGCCAAGTTAGGTTGCCAATTTCACCGAATTGGCAAGCTAATGGGCACACTGGCTTGCCAATTCGATGAAATTGGTAATGTAGTGGCCTATTTGAAAAAGTGGGTCCAAGAAATGGGGTCTCCTAGTGATGTAAAATCTCTACCCAAGTAAACTCTCTATCTTAATCCCTCAACCTTCAACCCTTAATCCCTTAGACCTCTACCCTCTACCCTCAACTGTCAACCGTCAATCGTCAACCCTTAAACCCTAATCCCTCAACCCCTATACGCTCTACCCTATACATTAGAACCTTAAACCTAGTCCCTCAACCCTATACTCTCAATCCTCTACCCTCAACCTTCAACCTTTAAACCCTCTACACTCTAACCTAAACATTAAACCCTTAACCCTCAACCCTATACAATGGACCCTCAACCCTAATCCATCAACCCTATACCCTCAACCCTCTACCCTCAACCCTTAAAATCTCTACCCTCAACCCTTAAAATCTCTACCCTCAACCCTTAAACCCTCTCCCTATACATTAAACCCTCAACCCTCAATTCTCAACCCTCATCCCTTAATCCCTCAACCCTTAAACCCTTAACCCTTAACCCTCAACCCCTATACCCTCTACCCTATACATTGGACCCTCAAACCTAATCCTTCAACCATATACCTTTAACCAATACCCTCTACCCTCAACTCTAATCCCTCAACCCTATACCCTATACCCTCAACCCCTATCTCTTTCTCTCTATATACACATCTCACATTTCCCTCCCTCCCTCTCTCCTACCCTCTCTAATTGTCTCTATATACCCTCTCCCTCTTTCTACTTACCTCTTGCTTAATCAATCCCTACCACTCTCTCTCATTCTCTCTCTCTCTCTCTCTCTCTCTCTCTCTATCTCCCTTCGACTACCTCTCCATCACTCCCTCTCTCTCCCACTATATACTAGGGTTTATGGATTAGGGTAGAGAGTTTTCTTGGGTTTAAGGGTTTAAGGGTTGGGGATTAGGGTTGAGGGTAGAGACCCAATACCCTCTACCCTCAAACCTAATCCATCAACCCTATACCCTCAACCCTATACCATCAAACAATATCCCTTTCTCTCTATCTATACATCTTACCTCTCTCTCCCTCCATCTCTCCTACCCTCTCTAATTGTATCTATCTACCCTCTCCATCTTTCTATGTACCTCTTGCTCAATCAATCCCTACCACTCTCTCTCCCCCCTCCCTCTATCTCTCTTTATCTCCCTCCCACTGCCTCTCCATCACCTGGCCTATTTGAAAAAATGGGTCCAAGAAATGGGGTCTCCAAGTGATGTGTTCACCAGGAGACACATCACCAGAAGACCCCATTTCTTGGACCCATTTTTTCAAATAGACCATTACATTGCCAATTTCACCAAATTGGCAACCTAACTTGCTTGTTTGAAAAAATGGGTCCAAGAAATGGGGTTTCCTGATGATGTAAATCACGGGGAGACCACATTTCTTGGACCCATTTTTTCAAACATGCCACTGCATTCCCAATTTCACTGAATTGACAAGCTAGAGTAGAGGGTTTAAGGGTTAAGGGTAGAGGGGAGAGAGATAGAAGGAGTGAGTGAGCGAGAGAGAGACACTTGAGAGAGGGTAGGAGGGAGAGACTTGAGAGAAAGAGAGAGAGGGAGGGAGTGGGAGAGAGATAGAGGGTAGAGGGTTTAAGGTTTTAAGGGTTAAGGGTAGACAATAGACTGTTAAGGGTAGAGGAGAGAGAGAGATAGGAGTGAGTGAGTGAGTGAGAGACTTGAGAGAGGGAGAAGGGGTAGGAGGGAGAGACTTGAGAGAGACAGAGGGTAGAGGGTTAAGAGTAGAGTGTAGAGGGTTTAAGGGTTAAGGGTAGAGGGGATAGAGATAGAGGGAGTGTATGTGTGAGAGAGAGAGACCTGAGAGAGGGAGAGGGGGTGGGAGGTAGATGCTTGAGAGACACAAAGAGACAGAGAGAAAGGGGGGGTGAGTGTGAGAGATAAAAGGTAGAGGGTTAAGAGTAGAGGGTAGAGGGCCCACTAGCTTGCCAATTTGGTGAAATTGGCAACCTAACTTGGGCTGTTTGAAACAACGGGTCCAAGAAATGGGGTCTCCTAGTGATTTACATCACTGGGAGACCCCGTTTCTTGGACTTATTTTTAAAAATAGGCCACTACATTTCGAATTTCATTGAATTGGAAAGTTAGTGGGCCCATTAGCTTTTCAATTCGGTAAAATTGGCAACCTAACTTTCCCTATTTGAAAAAATGGGTCCAAGAAATGGGGTATCCAGGTGATGTAAATCACTGGAAGACCCCATTTTTTTAAACATGCCACTACATTTCGAATTTCATCAAAATGGCAAGCCAGTGGGCCCATTAGCTTGGCAATTCAGTGAAATTGGCAAACTAACTTGCCTGTTTGAAAAAATGGGTCCAAGAAATGGGGTCTCCTGGCGATGTAAATCACCGGGAGACCCCATTTCTCAGACCCATTTTTTCAAATAGGCCACTACATTCCCAATTTCACCAATTTGGCAAGCTAGGGTAGATGATTTAAGGGTTAATGGTAGAGGGTAGAGGGTTAAGGGTAGAGGGGAGAGAGATAGAAGGAGTGAGTGAGTGAGAGACTTGAGAGAGGGAGAGGAGGTGGGAGGGAGAGACTTGAGAGAAAGAGAGAGAGGGATGGAGTGGGAGAGAGATAGAGGGTAGAGGGTTTAAGGGTTAAGGGTAGAGGGTAGACAATTAATGGTAGAGGTGGGAGAGATAGGAGTGAGTGAGTGAGAGAGAGACTTGAGAGAGGGGGAGGGGGTAGGAGGGAGAGAATTGATAGAAATATAGCGTAGAGGGTTACTAGTAGAGGGTTTAAGGGTTTTAGGTTTAAGGGTTAAGGGTAGAGGGGAGAGAGATAGAGGGAGTGAGTGAGAGAGAGAGATACTTGAGAGAGGGAGAGGGAGTGGGACGTAGAGACTTGAGAGAGAGAGAGGGAGTGAGTGGGAGAGAGATAAATTGTAGAGGGTTAAGATTAGAGGGTAGAGGGCCCACTAACTTGCCAATTCAGTGAAATTGGCAATCTAACTTGGCCTTTTTGAATAAATGGGTATGAGAAATGGGGTCTCTTGGTGATTTACATCATTAGGAGACCCCATTTCTTGGACCCATTTTTTCAAACAGGCCACTACATTGCAAATTTCATTGAATTGGCAAGCTAGGGTGGAGGGTTTAAGGGTTTAAGGGTTAAGAGTAGAGGGTAAAGGGTTAAGGTAGAGGGGATAGAGATAGAAGGAGTGAGTGTTAGAGATAGAGACTTGAGAGAGGGAGAGGGGGTAGGAGGGAGAGACTTTAAGAGAGAGAGAGAGAGGGAGTGAGTGGGAGAGAGATAGAGTGTAGATGGTAGAGGGTTAACGGTAGAGGGGAGAGAGATAGGAGTGAGTGAGAGAGAATTGAGAGAGGGAGAGGGGGTAGAAGGGAGATACTTGAGAGAGAGAGAGAGTGAGAGAGTGGGAGAGAGATAAAGGGTAGAGGGTTTAAGGGTTAAGTGTTTAGGGTTTATGGTTAAGGGTAGAGGGGAGAGAGATAGAGGGAGTGATTGAGAGAGAGAGACTTGAGAGAGAGGGGAGAGGGGTAGGAGAGGGTTGAGAGAGAGGAGAGTGGGAGATACTAGAGGGAGGAGGGTTAAGGGTAGAGGTAGAGGTTTTAAGGGTTTAGTGTTTAAGGTTAAGGAGTTAAGGTTAAGGAGTTTAGGTTAAGGTAGAGGTAGATAAATGAAGGGGAAGTAATTAAGAGAGAGGCCACAAGAGGAGGGTTGAGAGAGAGTGGGAGAGAGATAGAGGTAGAGGGTGAGGGAGAGAGATAAGAGTGGTGAGAGAGAGGAGCAGAGAGGAGGGATAGGAGGGAGAGACTTTGAGAGAAGAGAGAGATGGAAATATAAGAAGTCTCCCTCATACACCTCTCTCTCAGACTTCCCTCCTCCCCCCTCTCCCTCTCTCATGTCTCTCTCTCTCTCACTCACTCCATCTATCTCTCTCCCCTCTACCCTTAACCCTAAAACCTTATCATTTAAATCCTACACCCTTAAACCCTCTACCATCTACCCTTAACCCTCTATTCTCTATTTGTATCCCACTCCCTCACTCCCTATCTCTCTCTCAAGTCTCTTCCTCCTATCCCCTCTCCCTCTCTCGAGTCTCTCTCCCACTCACTCACTCATTTTATCTCTCTCCCCTCTCCCCTCTACCCTCTCCCCTCTCCCCTCTACCCTTAATCTTCTACCCTCTATCTCTCTCCCACTACCTCCATCTCTCTCTCAATCCCTCTCTCTCTCTCCCATCTCCCCTTAACCCTAAACCCTAAACCCTTAACCCTTAAACACTAAACCCTTAAACACTTTACCCTCTATGTCTCTTCCACTCCCTCTCTCTCTCTCTCTCAAGTCTCTCCCTCATACTCCCTCTCTCTCTCAGGTCTCTCTCACTCACTCACTCCCTCTATCTATCTCCCCTCTACCCTAAACCCTAAACCCTTAACCCTTAAACCCTAAACCCTTAAAACCTCTACCCTCTACCCTCTATCTACCTCCAACTCCCTCCCTACCCCTCTCTCTCAAGTCTCTCCCTCCTACACCCTCTCTCTCTGGGGTCTCTCTCTCTCACTCCTCCTATCTCTCCCTCTGCCCTTAACCCTCTACTGCTGTCTCTCCTCCCTCCCTCCTCCCTCTCTCTCCTCACCCTCATCTCTCCTCTGCCCTTAACCCTAAACCAGAAGTGTTAAACCCTCTACCATATCCATCTATCTCTCTTCCTCCCTCCATCTCTCTCTCTCTCTCTCTCTCTCTCTTAATTCTCTCCCTCCTATCCCCCTCTCCCTCTCTCAGGTATCTCTCTCTCCCCTCTACCCTTAACCCTCTACCCTCTATCTCTCTCCCCTCTACCCTTAACCCTTTAACCCTTAACCCTCTACCCTCTATCTCTCACCCACTCCCTCTCTCTCTCAAATATATCCCTTCTACCCCATTCCCTCTCTTAGGTCTCTCTCTCTCTTAGTCACTCCCTCTATCTCTCTCCCCTCTACCCTTAAACCTAAACCCTTAACCCTTAAACCCTCTACCATCTACCTTTAACCCTCCCTCCCTCTATCTCTCTCCCACTCCCTCCCCCTGTCTCTCTCAAGTCTCTCCCTCTTACTCCCTCTTCCTCTCTCAGGTTTCTCTCTCTCTTACTCACTCAATCCCTCTATCTCTCTCCCTTCTACCCTTAATACTTAACCCTCTACCATTAACCCTTAAACTCTTAACCCTTAAACCCTCTACCCTATAACCTTAACCCTACCTCCCTCTATCTCCCCCCTCTCTCTCTCAACCCTCTCCCTCCCTCCCTCCCTCTCTCCCTCTCTCAAGTATCTCTCTCTCTTAGTCACTCCCTTTATCTATTTCCCCTCTACCCTTAAACCCTCTACCCTCTACCATCTACCCTTAACCCTACCTCCCTCTATCTCTCTCCCACTACCTCCCTCTCTCTCTCTCTCCCTCCTACCTCCTCTCCCTCTCTCAGGTCTCTCTCTCAATCTCTCCCTCTCTCCCTCTCTCACTCCCTCTATCTCTCTCCCATCTACCCTCTACCATTAATCCTCTACCCTTAACCATAAACCCTTAAACCTTAACCATTAATATTTTTACCCTCTACCCTCTAACCTTAACCATCCCTCTCTCTATCTCTCTCCCACTCCCTCCATCTCTCTCAACCCTCTCCCTCCTACCTCCTCTCCCTCTCTTAGGTATCTCTCTCCCTTCTACCCTTAACCATAAACCATAAACTCTATACCCTCTACCCTTAACTCTCCCTCCCTCTATATCTCTCCCACTCCCTCCCTCTCTCTCTCTCAAGTCTATCCCTCCTACCCCATCTCCCTCTCTCAGGTTTCTCTCTCTCTCTCTCTCTCTCTCACTCACTCCCTCTATCTCTCTCCCCTCTCCCCTTAATCCTCTACCCTATAAATTGGATCCTCAACCCTCATCTATCTTTGTCCCTCCCTCATCTTCTCTAATTCTCTCTTTCTCACTTCTCCCTCCATATCTCCCTCCATTCATCCCTCCCTCTCTACCCTAATCACTCAACCCTTAAACCCTTAAACAATCAACCCTAAACCCTTATTCCTTAACCCTTAACCCTTAAACCCTCAACCCTCAACCCTCAACCCTCAACCCAATACCCTCAACCCTATACACTCAATCCTTAAACCCTTAAAACCTGAACCCTGAACCCCCCCCTTGAACCCTGAACCCTGAACCCTGAACCCTGAACCCTGAACCCTGAACCCTGAACCCTGAAATCTCAACCCTCAACCCTCAACTCTTAAACCCTAATCCCTCAACCCTTATACATTGGACCCTCAAACCTATACCCTCTACCCTCAACCCTCAACCCTTAAACCCTCTACCCTCTACCCTCTACCCTCTACAATCTACCCTATACATTAAACCCTCAACCCTCAACCCTTAATCCCTCAACCCTAGGTAGGTAGGGAAACATAGGTGAGATACATAGTGATAAAGGGAGAGGTAGGTAAAAATAGGGAGATGGGAGATAAATATAGGTAGAGAGGGAAGGAGATGTATACATAGGAGAGATAGATATAAGTAGAGAGGGGAGGGAGGGATAGGTAGGGAGGAGATAGAGGTGAGTGTGTGTGTGTGTGTGTGTGTGTGTGCTTGTGAGAGAGAGGTAGAGGGAGGGAGAGGAGAGATAAAGAGTAGAGAGGGAAATGGGTAGGGATGAGACACAGTTGATATATAGAGTGATGGAGGGAGAGGTGGGTAAAGAGAGGGAGATGGGAGATAAAGATAAATAGAGAGGGAAGGAGATGGAGAGAGAGATGATAGATAGAGATAAGTAGAGAGTGGAGTGAGAGGAAAGGAGGAGATAGAGGTGAGTGTGTGTGAGAGGGAGAGCTAGTGAGAGGAGAGAAAATGAGGGGGAGAGAGGAAGGGGGAGAGAGAGAAAGAGGTTAGAGAGGGAAGGGGGGAGAGATAGATATTAGAGAGGGAAGAAGAGAGTAAGAGAGAAAGAGGGGGGAGGGAGAGAGAGAGGTAGAGAGAGTGGTAGGTAGTTGAGGGAGAGGTAGGTAGAGAGCGAAGGAGAGAGGGAAGGAAGGAGAGAGAGTGATGAGATAGAGAGTTGCGAGGTAAGGAGAGAATGAGAAAGAGAGATAAAGAGAGAGAGGGAGGTTGGAGGGAGGGAGAGGTAGAAATGGATAGGTGAGATAGAGAGAGGGAAGGAGGGAATGTGGGATAGAGAGAATGGCGATTTAGAGAGGAGGGAGTGAGAGGGAAGGAGGGAAAGTGGGAGAGAGAGAATGGTGATTTAGAGAGGAGGGAGTGAGAGGTAGGGATAGAGATAGTGGTGAGATAGAGAGAAGGAGAGAGTGAGAGAGAAAGAGAGGGATGGAGAGACAGAGAGAGAGGTAGGTAGAGGAAGGGAGAGGAGAGATAAAGAGTAGAGAGAGAGAAAGAGGTAGGGAAGGAGGCATAGGTGAGATAGAGAGGGATGGAGAGAGAGTGATGGAGGGAGAGGTAGGTGTAGAGAGGGAAAGAGAGAGGAGAGATAGAGAGTAGAGAGGGGAGGGAGGGAGGGAGAGGTAGGGAGGGAGATAGAGTTGTGTGTGTGAGTGTGAGAGAGAGAATGGTGAGATAGAGAAAAGGAGAAATTGAGAGAGAAAGAGGGGGGACGGAGGGAGGGACAATAGTGAGAGAGATTGGGAGGAGAGACAAAAACAATGGGAGGGAGGGTGAGGTTGAGAGAGGGATGGAGAGGAGAGATAAAAAGAAGTAGAGAGGGAAGGGGGGAGAGAGGGAGTGTTAGAGAGGGAGATAGAGGTTTTCTTGTGTGTGTGAGAGAGATAGAGAGAGTGTTGAGATATAGAAGAGAGAGTGAGAGGGAGGGAGAGAGAATTATAAGATAGAGAGGAGAGAGTGAGAGATAAAGAGGGGGAAGAGAGGGATATAGAGTGAGAGAGAGATGTAGGTAGAGGGAGGGAGAGGAGAGATAGAGAGTAGAGAGGGAAATAGGTAGGGAGGGAGACATAGGTGAGATACACAATGATGGAGGGAGAGGTAGGTAAAGAGAGAGAGATAGGGGATATAAAGATAAGTAGAGAGGGAAGGAGATGCAAAGAGATAAAGAGAAATAGAGAGGGGAGGGAGGGAGGTAGATTTAGGGAGGAGATAGAGGGGTGTGAGAGAGAGAGAGAGAGAGGAGAGAGGGAGGATGGGAGAGAGAGAGAGTGGAGAGATAAAGAGTAGAGAGGAGAGAGTGAGAGAGAAAGATGATACAACTTGCTGACTACTAAAATTTGACCTCCTGATTATTGAAATTTGACTAAGTCTGAAATTTTTAAGATCTTTCAAAAAATAGAATTTGCATTATAAATCCTAGAGATCTGAAACCACTGTCAAACATCATTGCTATATACATGAAATATAAATTAGTATAGGAAAGTAAATATCCATATGTAAATGTCAACTTATACTTATTTCATGTATATAGTTTCCCTGAAAGATAAAAAGAAGAAAGAGACAAGAAAATAATTTCAATGTAGACCAAAATGCGAGCGTGTTATAACACACTTGCATTTTGGAAATGTTTTTTTGATTTCAAAAAATGCACATTTTTTGAACTCAAAATGCGCATATTTTTTGAACTCAAAATGTACACAATTTTTGAAATTTAAACCATAATGCGAGCATGTTATAATGCACTCACATTATGGCTTGGTAATGACTAAGCCTAGGTTTGATCATTACCAAGCCATAACGTGAGCGCATTTTACTATAACGCACTCGCGTTTTCTCTATTTCAGGATGAAAAAGTAAATTGGCCACAAATTGGTTACCCATATTTTTGCGCCCACCCCTATATCAAGTTAACATAAATTAAATACTAATTCTTTACGCATCAAAAGCCACTCAATCAACACTAATCCATCACAGTAAAATTTGAAGCATCTAATGAGCTAGAAATGTTGTCAATCTAGTTGTCATTTGAAGAAAACTAATTTAGTGAGACTCATCTCAACTAAAGAGAAAGAAATAAACTTTTTCTCCCTCTTGCATATCCAAAAACCCTCTCATAGAGCTTATGTACCACATCCAATCTTTAAAAAAAATTCATGATATAGGAGTCAAAATCTTTGATTGAAGAGCTAGAGGAACTAAATCTTGAATTTTATACATGTTATTAATAAGAGTGTTGAATAGTTTATAATCATGCATACGTTGTGGGCCACTTTAACAAGATAAGCTTCTGAAGTCCAAAATATCCCTAAATTCCATGATTTGTGTTCTAAATAGGATATTTCTATGTATTTGATTATTAAGAGCCAAAGGTTGATCATTTATGCATATCAACTTGTTCCACCATGTTAACTATGAAGATAAGCTCACCACACGACAAAGTGATTATGCTTTCCATTCAAGAAGATGAGATATTGATTGCGGTGCTTTCCATATACTTAGAACTATTTGGAAGCTTGAGGTTGTGCCATAAATATTTTATTCTTCCACCGAAACTATTTCTGAGCGTTATTGGCCTTAGTTGTACCAATTCTATGTGTAATATGGGCCTTTAAAAATGTAGATCCTTGAAGATCTCTAATTAACCATTTTTCTATTATGGAAGTCCCTTGTGTAAAGGGATCAATTAATCCTAAACCACCTTTATCTTTGGTTGAATACAATATATCCAAGAAGCAATTGGTTGACCTTTTTCGTTGTTTCATTTACCCCAAATAAATTCTCTAATGGTTTGAGTTAATTAGTTGTAGTTTCTTTTTGATAGAGTTTTGTTGGAAATATGGATGTATCCATCCATATAAATTTGTTTGTCTAAAATTTAAATTTTCTTTTTTAGTTTATTGATGAACCACATTCAAATTTCAAATAAAGAGATTCATGTCTTGAAGTGGATGCCAATATATCTTGAAATTACACCATGTTTGATTAGTTTTTGTGTTTGGAGAAACCATGGAGGTGGTAGGTTGACATAATTTAATATAAATTCAATTTAGTTAACAGAGTTGGGAGCTAATAATTGAGCAAACAAAGTTCATGAGATCTAGAGTATTGTTAAACTTGGGAATTTTTAGCGAACAAAAAATTGTCATCAATAAAGTGAGAATTAAGAGCCACTTGATTGTCACATAGAGAGATGCCATGAATTAGATTATGAATTTTAAAATGGTCTAGTGAATATCCAAGATTATTGATTGTGAGACCATAAAAGGAATGGGACCAAAGGATGTCATGTCCTCTTTTTCAAACTAAGAAAATAATTTAATAATTTAATTTAAGTTTTTGATAGGGAAAATCAGGTTTTGATGGTACCTAAAATCCACTGCAAGAAGGTTTTGAAGGGACCTAAAACCATTTACAAGGTAAATATGCTGCAAGAAATTTTTTTAGCTAACCAAACTGTAGCCCAACAAGAGAAACCAAACATAAATAAACAAGTCAACATACATTGCAACAAACAGGTTTTGAAGGGACCTCAAACCTAAGCCAAATTCTTACAGGGACCTTAAACCCTTTACAACTAGGTTTTGGCAGGGACCTTGAACCGATAAAGACACCGTCTGCATCAACCAAGCCACAAAAACTAGTTGCTCAAGAAAAACAAAAATGAGCCAAGTAAAGCATACAACATATTAATGTAAAAATCCATTAAAACCCTATGTTTCCCCAAAACCAAAAAATCCAAACTCCCCACCACAATAGAGAGGACACGAAATTCACACACCAACACACCCCTCACAAAAATGAAGGGGTAAGAGAACCCAAATAAACACAGAGAAACATCAACAACCTTGAAGCACCATCTGACCTAGAAATCCTTCTCAAACTCCGCCTCAATAGGAGAGAGATCCCCTCTAAAGGAGAGGATAGTATAGGATCCCCTTCTACCAAAGATAGTCCTCTCCAACTACCACAAGCTCCACCTCAAAATAAACCAGTAAGAGAGAAGATAAATTTCTGCCACACCTACAAAAATTCACTCCACCTCAATAAGAGAGGGCTTCCCCTTAATAGGAGCAATATCCACCTCTAGAGAAGACACAAACTGTAGAAACCTACAAAAAAAACTTCAGAAGAAAGGGCTAACACAAAATCCTTAGGCATCACGAGCTCCTGACACTTGAATCAAGATTGAAAAAGTTTCCTAGCAATCAGCCAAAAGAACACCAAAACCTAAACCTTCAAATGAAGCATTACGAATAACTCAACCAAAACAAAACCAAACCCCACCAAAGAGGCAACCCCTGACTATTGTAGATACTTCATAGCCCCAACAAGGAACACCAAACCCATCCGAGGTTTGAAGAAAAGAATTATGAACATCTTAGTCCAGAGACAAGAGTGCAAGGAAGAAAAATCTTCCCAATAGATGACAAACCCTTCCAACAAAGATAAAAACATATCCCAATACGAGAAGGACCAAGAAAAATTCAAAATAACATGGGCCATAGGAAGAGATAACCCAGAAGAAGGAAGTAGAAAAAACAACTTCCACCAACAACCAGAGAGACCCCATAAGAGAGGAGCCACCAAAACAATATTGAGGAAGTGGAGAGGCCAACAACACCCATCATCAACACACTCAATAGCAACACACAAAAATCAATGGGCCAATAATGACCCAACCAACAAATCCAAGAGAGGGACCCATCCAATCATCTCTAGCTCTAAAGCATGAAGGATACACCCACTTCCAAACCAAGGCAACCTCAAAGGCTCCATATCTCCAAAAAAGAAAAGCACAAGCCCAAAATCAAGCCAAAAAAACCCTAACAACCAGGAAACAATGATGACCCCTTCCGAAGCAGAGCCAACAATGCCATAAACATCAGGGAATAAAAAAAACCTCGACCTCCTCCTAAACCAACACTCCAAACTCACTGCATCAAGATAGAAAAAAAGGCCTTCACCCAATGGGCTCAAAGCAGTAGCCAAAGGACATCACAGAAAGAAAGAAGGGACACCAAAGATAGCCACTATAGACCATTGCAATGACCCTCGAACATCCTATGCAAGGAGAACATGCATGCAACCTACAAGGAGGTAGCAAGCAACATCATCTTCATCTTCATCCGAGCTTCCATCTCCATCACTGTTAGAGGAATTCAAAGTACCTTCAGTTCTTTGCTTCCTGCGTACGTTGCGCTCCATACCTCAATCTGCCAATAGGTGTAATAATTTAATTTTTTTATCCAAGAAGCAACTTTAATTATATAAAAATGTATCTTATGTTTTATTATTAAATTATAAAGAACTTAAAAATAAAATTATAAAGTAATTTTTAAAAGAGGACTTAAAATGGTATTAAAAATGTCGCTAGGGAAAGGGGAAAATTGAAATATTAAGTTGAAAAGGAAGAAAAATTCTAGAGACTTCTTGAGGAGGTTAAAAATAAGAAATAGATAATTATAAAATGACATGTTTGGCTTGAGGAGGTTGAAAATAACAAATAGATAATTATGAAAGGAAGTGTTGGGCTTGAGGAAAAGCACCTATTGCTTTGTTGCAAAAAAACCTTCTTGAATATTGAGCACCCAATGTTCATCTCTTGGCTAGAGGACAAAAACCCTCTTGGTATCAAATTAGTAGACAAAAACCTTCTTCATTTCTAGATTGGATTTGGGGATGAAAATCCTCATGTCCATCAGAGGCAATTCCATCTAGGGATTGCATAGGTTCCAAAAGATCATTTTAGGAGCATATTGAATATTCTTGGATTTGTTTTTAAAGAGTAAAGCTTTTTTAGATTTCTAGTTGGTTTGTGGTTTTCCAATTTTCACCATTTTAAGTTTATTGGATATTTTTTGAGTTTCTAATTTTATACAAAAGACCATTATTTGTGAAGGATTTATTTGTTATTCTAGAATATTTTTGATGTTCAAAATCGAGCATCAACGAGTAACATATATTTTATTATATTGCGATACTGTTCGTACCCATAACAACCTTTAATCCTTGAATTTATGTGTGTGTTCTTATATATTAGTTTGGGTCACAAATGGAAAGACAATGCTCAATTCTAAATTATGGTTTATACTAATCGTTGCATTATATTTCTCTTTTCTTTCCATTAAATTTTCAAAAACAATGTATGGTCAAAGTAAGATAGATTGGATAGTAAAAAAGTAGTCATTTTGTGGGCCCACCATACCATTCTAGTGAAACCTATATGTAGAAATATGATATAACTTACAATTGAAAGTATGTTGCAAACTCAAAGCATCCAATTGTAGAATAGTGATAAATCATAGGTGAAAATGGAAATAACCAAACAAGGGATGCAAACCATTACATGAGATATACATGGAGAAACATTTTGGAGAAAAAATCCACACCCAAAGAGATCCAAAGGCTGTATTAATATTTCAATAGAGTTACATCAATACAACTTCTCTCTGAATTTTGCAACACTTTTTTACTTTAACAAATTGCAAAAGAACTTGCTTTCCTCCCATTCTAAGCTCCAATATATAGCTAAAATTAATACAAGAAACCATAAATGATTTCCAATACCATGAACTAAATCCACAATCCACGTGTTCTACATGCAAAAGATACCTCATAATATGTGTCAAAGAGTTACAAGAATCTTTCTAGAAGCTTCAAGACTTTTTACATGAGCTTGATCATCCAACTTCATAAAGGGACAAAAACTACCCACTAGAGGATAAAATAACAACTCCTTATGCCTAAAAAAGGTTACCCACTTCTTACCCATAGTCCAAGATGCTTTCTTATACCTCTTACACTCTCATAAATGCTTCTTATTACACCACTATAAATGGTGATATTCTCTTCTAGTTTATGCCAAGTGTATGAATGTGTTGTTATTGGCTTGATTAAGCTTCCCCACTCAATGCCACCTTGGAAAGAGTACTCCAAGTGTCTAAAAAATACTATTTAATTACAAAAAATGTTACTCATCATGTGGGACATAAAATTTCCTCTTCCATGATTCTTGGAGTCACATAAAATAATAATTGACTAAAAACAATTCAATTTAAAATGCATATACATAGTATTGCAATGTTGATATCACCAATCCTAGCACTATAAAGAAAAAATAAATATTCATTGCAAATTGTAGCTAAATAGCTGGTGACTAAGGGGACAAGTCTTGACAAACTCTAACATAGCTATTTTAAGGTTTGGTTATAGTCAAAGAAAATTAAGGGGACTACTGTACAATGTTGAGGTATGAGTAGTTGCAATACCAAATTGGTAAAAGAAATCACAACATTTTGGAGTGTAGTGTAGCTTGTTGGTGAAGGGAAAACAAGCAGGATCTAGAGACCCAATAGTGCGGAATACATTCCCTTAACACTAATACAATAGAGGAGAAGAGCATAAATAGGTTCTAATAGCTTTCTAAAAACTACTTGAGATGAATACAACCAGTAAAATAGATAACATAAATAAGCATTCACAATTGACACAAGATATACATGGGAAAACCTTTACAGGTAAAAAAACCACCACACAAAGTCAAGATAATTGTATTACAATAACAAAAACGGTTACATACAATATACAATATTCTTTGATAAGCTCATAGTAACACTTCTAGAACTATCTCACTGTTACAATGTTATCTATAACATACAGTTCAAACAAACTCTACACTTGCAATATTGTACTCGACTTACTTAAGTCATACGTTGCATTCAATTCCATTAACCAAGCACCGACCATTAGGTTCATGAATCTGTCATCCAATCACACAACCAGTCTTCCCATGTCGATATTCCTGCATCAAGCCACTCAGGCATTAACTTCTTTACCCAAATTGGGTCTTGTCTGCCACCTTGAGTCGACTTGCAATAATTGCTGTTACGAATTTGGCCTTTAGCCAATTATCATACTAAAACTAAGCCACGTGTCCTTCCTACATTTTTCATTGCTCATGACTTTCTGTTCCAATCGGTCAAGCTCGGCTGACCGAGCTCCGAGCTCTTACCGCACTACCACAACCCTACCAAGTTCGACTCGCGGTATGGCGGTGAGCTCGACCGAGCTCACCCCAAGTCATCAACAAGCTCAACCCTTCTCTTTACCACGCTACCACAACACTGACAAGGTCTAACCGTGGTATGGCGGTAGGCATCTTGGCAGACCACTGACAGTCTTACCGCGACCACCACAGTCAATCACTTAACTGTTCGCAGTGTGGCGGTAACTGCTGGACCCAACCGCAGACAGTCTCACTGCGACCACCGCAGTGAGTGGACCCACCGCTTGTGGTATGGTGGTAACCACCAAGACCACCACTAGTGGTCTCACTATGCTAGCATGGTGAGTGAAATCACCGCACACGATAAGGCAGTAACCGTCAGGACTGCCACCGCAGTACTGCCAAAGCTAGTGATAGCCGCTGCGGTAAAGCGGGAAAGGTAGAAATGAAACATTTTTTGCCAAGTCATGAAAACTGGGGCTTCAAGCTGGAAGTTGAGACACATTTTCTCACTAAGCTCCCACTTGGTGAACACTTCCAGCTTCCGCCATGGCTTCGAAAAAATTACTGTCTGTCATAGGCCCCAAGGCCCATCGATTCTACGCACCATTTGAACTTGTCTATGCTAACTGGCTTTGTTAAGGTATCTGCAAAATTCTTCAAGGTTTCCACCTTTTTGAGACTGACCTTGTCATCTTCAACCATATCCCTCATGAAGTGATACTGCACATCAATGTGCTTGGTCTTGGCATGAAAGGTCAGATTCTTTGCCAAACAAATGGCACTCTGACTGTCATAACAAATTGAAATCTGCCTAGCATTAAATCCAATGTTTGAAACTAAACACCTCAACCAAAAAAATTCCTTATAGGCATGAGCTGCAACCATGTACTCTACCTCTATCATGGATAAAGCAACTATAGCCTATCGCTTGCTCATCCAACTGATTGCTCCACCATTAAGCATGAAAGTGTATCCACTGGTGGATTGCCTGATGTCAATGTCCCCTACCCAATTAGAATCAACATACCCATGAATACTGAGAGTCCTTTGTGATGCAACCAAAATGCCATGGTAACATAGGGTGTAGTCTGAAGTCCCTTTCAAATAACTGAATACTGTCTTCACAACATCCCAATATGATATTCTTGGATTTTCCATAAATCGGCTTAGAAATCCCACTGCTTGGGCAATGTCTGGTCTTGTGCAGACCATAGCATACATCAAACTACCAACAAAACTTGCATAAGGCACATTGGTCATGTCCTCCATCTTAGTAGCAAACTTTGCACAGTCTTCAATAGACAACTTAGTTCAATGCATGATTAGAACAACAAGCTGCTTGCAATCATCCATGCTACATATCTCCAAAACTATTTTCACATACTTACTCTGACTGACCCAAAGATTTCTATTTGTTCTTTCCCTAGTTATCTCCATTCCAAGAATGCACATTGCTGCACCAAGATCTTTCATTTCAAACTTTGCAGACAACTGAGATTTAAGATCATAAATCACAATCTTGTTATTTCCAATGAATAACATATCATCCACATATAGGGTAATAAAAAGCACACAATCATTCTCATATTTATAATAAATGCAATGATCAGATTTTGATCTCACAAATCCAATTGACAACATAAACTTGTCAAATTTTTGGTACCGCATTCTAGGAGATTGCTTTAAACCATAAAGAGATTTATTTAACTTATAGACTAGATTTTGTTTACCTCTGTCAACAAAATGCTCAGGCTGGGACATGTAGATTTCTTCTTCCAGCTCACCATGGAGAAATGCTATCTTCACATCCATCTGTTCAATTTCAAAATCATACACAACTGCCAATGACAATAAAAATCTGATGGATGTTAGCTTTGCTACAGGGGAAAAAATCTCTCCATAATCAATTCCCTCAATTTGAGAAAAACCCTTTGCAACCAACCTTGCCTTATACTTCTCAACACTGCCATCAAGGCCTGTTTTATTTTTGAATATCCACTTACAGCCAACAAGCTTTCGCCCTTTAGGCAGTGGTACCAAATCCCAGGTTTCATTCTTTTTCAATGAATCCATCTCTTCATTCATGGCTTCCAGCCAAGAATTCGAATCAGTCATGCTGATTGCTTCTTTCACAGTCCTAGGCTCATTAGTGTTGGTTAATAAAGCATAGGCACAATTTGAATTTAACAGTGAAAAACCATACCTTTCAGGTTGCCTTCTTTCTCGTGTAGATCTTCTTATAGGCTGAGGTTGTTCTTCATCATCAGAACTTCCAAAGCTGCTTGAGCTATCCTCAGTCTCAGGTACACTATGCAACTCTTCCCATTTTGGAGATTGGAGAATCTCAATTGCATCCTTCTTCTTATCACTCTGATCCATCTCAAGCTATTGATCACTTACTGAAGGTTTTAGCTCACAAAATATCATGCTTCTATTGTACAAAACCTTCTCAGTAACATGGTTCCAAAGCTTGTATCCCTTCACACCAACTCCATAGCCGATGAGAATACACTTGACAACCTTGTTATCCAATTTTGATCTCTTTTCATTTGGAACATAAACATATGCCTCAACACCAAACACATGGACATGCCTCAAAGAGGGCTTCTTACCAGACCATGCTTCCAAAGGCGTTTTATCAATAAGAGTAGAGCAAGGAGATCTATTTATTAGATAACATGCTGTAGCCACAACCTCAACCCAGAACTATTGCTCCAGACCAGCACCACTCAGCATACTCCTTGCCTTTTCCATCAGCGTCTTGTTCAACATTTCAACAACTCCATTTTGCTGTGGAGTGTAAGGCATTTTCTTATGCCTTTTAATTCCATGATCAGTGCAATACCTTTCAAAATCTGCAAAAAAAAATTCACCGCCATTGTCTGTCCTCAAACATTTAATTTTTCTTCCAGTTTGATTCTCTACCAAAGATTTAAATTATTTAAACCGTCTGAACACTTCTAATTTACTTTTATGAAAGTATACAAAGGCCCATCTCGAACAATCATCAATAAAAAAAAAAAATATCTAGACTTCGATAATGAAGGAACATTAACTGGACCAAACACATCTGAATGAACATAATCTAGTATACCAGAATATTTATGAGGACTAGAATAGAATGAAACATGGTGCTGCTTTCCATAGATACAATGTTCACAAAAATCGAACTGAAGGTTACAATCATCAAGCCCTTCTACAAGGTTTTTATTCTTCAAGGATTTTAAACCTTTCTCACCTATGTGACCAAGTCTATGATGCCATAGCATAGTCTTCTCAGCTGGGAGTTTTATCTCCATAGCATTTGCAGCTAGAGAAGTGTCTTCATCTTTCTCTACAAGTGCAACATTGCATGACTTTATAGAGGCTCTGTTACAAAGAATGGGACATGCATCCGACTTGTACAAAGTGCCAGTACAAACACCCTTAGCCAACACCATTTCACCTCTAGCCATTTTACATCCCTTACTTGAAAAAGAAACTTCTACACTAGCATCATTTAACTTATTGACAGAAAGACGATTTCGAGCCAGACTTGGTATGTGTAGTATGCCACCAATACCTTTGACTCTCCTGTTAAGAAATTGAATTTTGACTCTTCCTCTGCCAACTATCTCCAGCGTTGAATCACTTTCCAAGTACACCTTTCCACCATCATACTTATCATATTTAGAGAACCATTCTCTATTGGATGTCATGTGAAAGGACACACCTGAGTCAACCAGCCAGACATCATCTGATGCCTGAGTTGTCAAGGTTACTGAAGGCGTTTGCATCACTATGAGAAGATTCATTGTCAGAGGCATTTTGCTTCTTCTTGTCCTTGTAGTCCTTCATGATATGACCAGGTTGCCCACAGTTCCAACATCTCATCTTGAAATTTTTACCAGGAGACTTCAACCTCCCTGCAGATTTGGATTTCGACTTCTTATCTTTCTTCTTGCCTTTCTCCTTTGGTCTACCTCGAATAGAAAGAGCCTCTTTGGCCATCTCAGAAGACTTCCTTCACATTTCTTCAAACAAGAGTGAAGCAACCACATCATCCATCTTGAAAGCAGTGGTTGTGCTTCCAATAAACATCACCAAATGATCCCAACTGTCAAGTAATGAACACAACAGGAGCATGCAAGGATCCTCCTCCTCAGTCTTTACACCTACAGATGCCAGCTGAGTGACACTCATGTTAAATGAGTTCAGATGGTCTACAATAGATGCACCTTCATCCATTTTCAAGGAGTACAACTTCTTCCTTAGGAATAACTTATTTACCAGAGACTTTCCCTGATAAATATCACCAAGCTTCTTCCACAATGAAGCTGCAGACTGCTCCTCATGAATGTTCAAGAGAACAGAATCGGCCAAACTCAGTCTTATCAGACCTCTTGCCTTTCTATCAGCAAGATCCCAAGCCTCTTAAGTCATAATTTGTGGCTTAGTTCTAGACACTGCAATCCAGAGGTCTCTATCCACCAACAAGTCTTCCATTTTGAGTTTCCACAACTCAAAGTTGCTACCATTAAATTTTTCAATATCTACTTTACCAGATGTACTCGACATCTCAAACAAAAATAAGTTTTAACAATGCAATACTCCCACTGAAACAATATTAGCACAAAAAGATGAGCTTTCTCTCAAGGATAACACAACGGTCCAGGCTCTGATACCACTTGAAGGAAAAATGGGCAGGATCTAGAGACCCAATAGTATAAAATACATTCCCTTAACACTAATACACCAGAGGACAAGAGCATAAATAGGTTCTAATAGCTTTCTAAAAACTACTTGAGATGAATACAACCAGTAAAATAGATAACAAAAATAAGCATTCACAGTTGACACAAGATATACGTGGGAAAACCTTTACAGGTAAAAAACCCACCACACAAAGTCAAGACAATTGTATTACAGTAACATAAATGGTTACATACAATATATAGTCTTCTTTGATCAGCTCACAACAACACTTCTAGAACTATCTCACTATTACAATGTTATCTATAACATACAGTTCGACCAAACTCTACACCTGCAATATTGTACTCGACTTACTTAAGTCATACGTTGCATTCAATTCCATCAACCAAGCGCCGAACATCAGGTTCGTGAATCTTTCATCCAATCATGCAACCGATCTGCCCATGTTGATATTCTTGCATCAAGCCACTCAGGCATTAACTTCTTTACCCAAATCGGGTCCTATCCACCACCCTGAGTCAACCTGCAATAATTGTTGTTACGACTTTGGCCTTTAGCCAATTATCGCATTGACACTGAGCCACACATCCTTTCCGCATTCACCGTCACTCATGAATTTATGGTCCAATCGATCAAGCTCGACTGATTGAGCTTCGAGCTCATCCGAGCTCTTACCGCAACCCTACCGAGTTTGACTCACGGTATGGTGGTGAGCTCGACCGAGCTCACTCCAAGTCATCACTGAGCTCAACCCTTCTCTCTACTGCGCTACCGTAGCACTAACAAGGTCTAACCATGGTATGGCGGTAGTCATCTTGGCAGATTGTTGGCGGTCTTACAACGACAATCGTGGTCAGTCACTTAACTGTCTGTGGTGCAGTGGTAACTACCAGACCCAACCGCAGGGGGTCTCACCGCTGCCACCGTGGTGAGTGGACCCACCGCTTGCGGTATGGTGGTAACCACCAAGACTACTGCTGGCGGTCTCACCGTGCTACCACGGTGAGTGAACTCACCACGTGCGATAAGGCGGTAATTGCTAGGATTGTCATCACGGTACCGCCAAAGCCAGTCATAGCCACCGCTGTAAAGCGGTAAAGGCATAAATGAAACATTTTTCGCCAAGTCATGAAAGCTGGGGCTTCAAGCTGGAAGTTGAGACAAATTTTCTCAACAATTGTAAGGTTGTTGAATCCAATGGGGAGAAGAACTAATATGCAATTGATTCATCTAACTTTCAATTCCCAACATGTGGTAAGTCAAACATGATTGAATAATATATGGTAATCTTCATTTCCATGTGGCCAAAAATATAGATGTGTAACCTTTAAGTGGGTCCCATCACTTAATTTTTTAATTGGCTATATTACCATTTATAATTTCTAGAGAAATAAGGTCTATAAATCAAATAAAATATGTTGTCGCCAATCTATTTTAGTATCCTATATCAATACTGCATGGAAATAATAATTGGTTAATTATTTTTTGTTATCTTTCAAGCCTATTCATTGCTATTTTTTATGCTTAGTTTCAATCTCAAATGGTTATTGGCTGTTACAATTTAGTATTGGTTTCATATCTTATATTCATTGCAATTTGCATGAGTAGAAATTATATAGAATTGCATTTTAGTTAGGAGTGAAGAACCATCTATATTGCAAGGTCATTACCACTAATTGAGTATTTATGGAATTTACTATGACTATGCCATAGTAGTATTCTTATACATAAGGGGTTCATGCTAATATATTTTGATGTTTCCTTAAAAATAGTGAGTTATTATCTCGCATTGCATAAATTTGTGTGATTCACCACTAGATTGGATATTGAATTTCTTCATATAAATTTTTGGGTTTTAGAATTTTTAGTAATTTCCACTAGGAAGTGAATTAAAATTGCTTAGTGTTAGTATCCTAACCATTGCATAGTATCATCTTGCTCATAATAGGATTTGGGTGGTTAGAAGCTGTAAGTGTTTATGCATTTTGTCAAACATTAGAAAAAAATCAAAAATATTAGTAATGGAACATTATAGTGGTACCAAACTTTGTGATCTTACTAGCCCATTTAAAAAGCTAGACACTTGTTGTCAGGTTTTATAATTTTTTAACAGTAATATAAAATCTAAAAATTATTCTAGCATTGATTTTGCTAGCATATGAATCATGGTGGTAGAATTGGGAATGAGGCTGTATTATATAGGTAAGAAACATGAGCATCTACCTCAATCGAGATATGATGTACTCAATAATTTGGAGGAAGTTGATTTTTTTTATTCATGGTAGATTAGTTAGATTCTAAGACTTTGCAATGAGCATTGAATTCATCATAGATTTATTTGGTTAAGCCCAAGCTTATGAGACACCTAGATAAAGATGTGAAACTTGTAGTTATCACTTGGATTAGTGAAATTATAATAATAACTATTCCTAAAGTTCCTTACAATGATAACACCACAAAGGAGATATTTTAGTTTGTTGGAGTTGATCCCTGAACCCCACAACTCTTGAAGATCACCTGTAATCAAAAACTTGTCACACACGAGAGAAACAACAAGACTATGGAGGCCAAGATGGATTGATCCAAAAAGATGAATCATGATTAATGTGAAAACCTCATAATCAAGTAATAATAATACAATTAAACCTTATAAAGGAAACCTAAAAGTTAAATAAAACAACCCTAGAGAAACCCTAGGTCATCAAGTAATAATTTTTGTATTGATTTTGATCATTATGAGAGTGAATGGAAGGAATATTTATTTGTAATTAAATTAAAAAAAGTGCAAGTCCTAATAGAACTAGATAAAATGAAAAGGCTCATTAATAAGTCACATATTGAGGAAAAAAGAAAACATAATATATCAATTAAATGTTGCTAAGACTAATCATTTAATAAATCTTGTATATTTACAAGTAGTAAAGAGTATATTAGAGAAAATTAAATCATAATACTTGAATTTGATCAAATATGAAGATATGGTCATCATACTTGTAGAGGAGGTAATATTTGCATCTAAGGAAATGAAGTAGGGCTGATGAACTCACTTTAAACCTTAGTTTAACCCTTCAACACAATGAAATGTTTGTTGAACACCCAAAATACTAAGGGGGGAGGGTGAATAAGTACTCCTTAAAATTAATTAACTTAAAATGTATTTCACAACACCTCATCCAATATTTAGTAATGGAAAGAAGCATTAAAAGTATGCATCACATCAATAAAAACAATAACACTGGGTTTTATGTGGACACCCAAAAAGGGAAAAACCATGGTGATGATTAGATCACAATATATTATAACAAGTTATAAGATATTACTGAATGGATCACTTTTAGGTGGACTCACTATCCGAAGGACTCACTGTTTAGAGAATAGAAGAACTGGTTCACTACCAGAATAGAAAAGAGGATGGCTCACTGCCAAAATAAACTGCTAACAATGCATGCCACTTATACAGAATATACAGTTCCACTAAAGCTCATAAAACTAACTTAACACAATTCATACTTCATTATAATTACACTTCACACCTCTCTACACCAGATCTCTCACACACACTTAATTATTTTGCATCCCACATCACATACCACACCTTCACACAAGGAATTAACCTTATATATACCACAACAAATAAATACCTAAATTAGGTTGGCCTAATTGATGTATTGAAACCACAACCCGTCGGACCAACACACCATTACACACAAACCAAAACATATAAATAATAAAAGATAGGTTGACATGACTTGTAATCACTCCCATAATTTTGCTCCATGCTTTTTCCAACTCTATATGACCCCAAAATACTTAGATTGGTCACACATAGTAAAATTGAATGAACCAATTGTTCATCCACACCTTAACATGCAGACCACCAAAACACTTTCCAATTTTAATGTACACACCTCTGACACTTGTAAACACTTCCACAAATCTGCATAACAAAATGTTCATCCATGGTGGAATGCAAAGCATTCCAACTTACACTCTGCACCACTAGCACTGCCATTATAGAACCCAATACTTTGTTAACATTATCTTCGACTGTAGAATACATCAAGTCACGAAACTTTGGTTTTAGAATCTTCCAACATTAACCAAAATCACTTCAAAACCACACATCCAAAATCCTCATAGTGGATCAATGCATACCCAAAAACTAGTTCTCAGAACTATTGTGATGCATTTTGTGTCATGTTGCAAATTTTTGATTTTTGGGTAGATTGGATTTTTTTTGGGTCAATAAGGTAAATTTGGACCATTCTAGGCCATTTGGGATCCTTTTGAGTCATTTTGGCGATTGGGAGTGAAAAATTGTAAAAGTTGCAAAAAAGTTGCAATTTTGGTTTTTGGTTGTTGGAAGTCAGTTTGGAAGTTGTGAATGGATGTAATTGCATAAATATGGCATGTAAACTCAAGAACCAAGGTTTAAGAATATTTAGAATTAAAAAATGAACATTTGGAAGCATTTTCTCATGTTTTCCATGGTGAAATAGACTGTAAATTGGATTGTACAACCTTGTAATATATAGTATGGCCTTGAAAGTTAATGAAAGATTTGGAGAATTTTGTTAGATTTCTAATTATTTTGGTTTGACTTATTTTCATTGTGTTTTGTGAAATTTATGATAAAAATAGTGATTGCCATGTATAAATTTTCATTTTTTCCTGCCTAAAAAACGTCCTTTGTACAGATTGTATGACTTGATACAGTCTAGGGAAGGCATGGGAATGATGAAGCTATGCAATAAAAAAATTTTGGTTGTATTTTGGAGTCGTTTCATTAAGTTTTGTGAAATTTATTGTATTTTTAGTAATGACAGCTTGTACCCTAAATAGGATTTCCAAAAACACTAAAAAATTCATATCTTTGTTTTCCACCATCAAAAAGTCACAAAAATTGGTAGAAAGTTCTATTTTAAGGATATATAAAAATTGTTTTGGGCTCAATCCTTTAAAAATTTGCATGTGATGAATCAATGAAATTGTGCTCTCATTTGTATGTTAACAACCTTAAAGCCCTAGTGACTTGAGGGTTTGATAAGATCTATACTTTGTGTGAACATGATTGGTTGGGAATCAATAGAACATGTTTTAAGAAGACTGAAAAAACAAGGAAATCATGCATCATGTTGGTTTTCCCTTATTGAATTCACACTAGGCGTCCATGGCTATGTTTCCAATGTGATCTAGAATGTATTTAATCATTGTTTGAAATGAATCTATTTATGAAATTTGTCAAGTGAACCAAGAGTAGTTATTTTCTCTACATCATTTTTGGTATTAGAGCCTAAATATTTTTGGGCTAATGGTACTGATGATTTGAAAAATTATGAGTTACAGTGTTGGATGGGAAGATTGGACATATTATTAGTGAGATAAAATATTGGAAACTTTGCTGAATTTTATTTGGTCTGAAGAAAATTGTTGTAGGATGTTTGAAGGAATTTAAAAGAAGCAAGGTGAAAGAGACTTGATTGAAAAAGGAGAAACAACACATTGAGAATGGAAGTGTTGAGGAGAATATTCCATGGAGACTTGGAGAGTAAGAAGTTTCCAAGCGAGCAACAAGTGATGAGAAGAGAGAGGAGTGAGATGAAGAAGAAAGATGAGAAGGTAAAACAAATAAATATTCAACAACAGGTAATAGAGCCGAGGCAAGCTTTGGAAAAAATGCGAAAAAATGAAGAAAGAATATAGAGTATAGTAACAAGTGTGGATTTGGAACATCACCATTAAAAAAATTGTCAAGTAGTTGATAAAGGAAATTATGGAAAGAAGAAAGAGGAAGCAATTGAGAAGAAAGATACAAAAATTAATCAAGATGAGGACGGGCCAAATCCATTTAATGAAGAGGAAAAGATGAAGAAAATGAGTCCATTGAGATTTATATTTTTATTTCTAACAATATTTGTGAGTATATGTTTACTGGTGCAATAGATGAAGCGGTTGAAGCAATGAGCCAACAAGATGGTATATTGATTGAGGAAATACAAATGATTGAAAAAGAAGCAAACACAAGGATTCAAAAGAAGAAGATAATAAAAGATATTTTGCAGTAAATTATAAAGAATGGCGGGAAGCAAATAAAAATTGTGAATCTTGCAATTGAACAAAACACAGGCGAAAAAAATTATTTTTCAAATTTGATTTCTAATTGGAAAAAGCGGAAGAAATATTTGAGTTGGAGCATCAAATTTCTCTCCCCTAGGGAGTATGAAGTAGGGACATATTGTGATGTATTTTGTGTCATGTTGCAAAGTTTCTATTTTTTGGTTGGTTGGGTTTTTTTGGGTGAATAAGGTCAATTTGGACTATTCTAGGCCATTTGGGATCCTTTTGAGTCATTTTGGTGATTAGGAGCAAAAAGTTGTAAAAGTTGCAAAAGTTGTCATGTTAAAGTTGTAAAACGTTGCAATTTTGGTTTTTGGTAGTTGGAAGTTAGTTTGGTAGTTGTGAATGGATGTAATCGCATAAATATGACATTTAAACTTGAGCACCAAGGTTGGAGAAGATTTTGAATGAAAAAATGAACATTTGGAAGCATTTTCTTGTGTTTTCCATGTTGAAACAGACTATAAATTGGATTGTATGGAATTGTACTATATAGTATGACCCTAAAAGTTATTTGAAAATTTGGAGAATGTTGTTAAATTTCTAATATGATTTTGGTTTGACTGATTTTCATTGTGTTTTGTGAAAGTTTTGATAAAAATAGTGATTGCCATGTACAAATTTTCACTATTTCCTACGTAAAAAACCTCTTTTGTATGGATTTCATGACCTGATACGATCAAGGTTAGGCATGGGAATGATGAATCTATGAAATACAAAACTTTTTGTTTTTTTTTGTAGTTTTTTCATAAAATTTTACGAAAGTTATTGCATTTTTGGTGATGACAACCTTGTACCCTAACTAGGGTTTCTAGAAACACTAAAAAAATCATATCTTTATTTTACACCATCAAAAAGTCATGAAAATTGGTAGACAAATTTTTTTTTAGGATATCTAAAAACCCTTTTGGGATCAATACTTTAAAAGTTTTCATGTGTGAGGAATCAATGACAATGTGCTCTCATTTGTATGTAAACATCCTTAAAACCCTGGTGACTTGAGGGTTGGATAAGATCTATACTTTGTGTGAACATGATTGGTTGGGAATCAATAGAACATGTTGTAAGAAGACTGAAATAATAAGGAACTCATGCATCATGCTGGTTTTCCCTTGTTTAATGCACATTAGGTTGCAATGGCTATGTTTCCAATACAATCTAGAATGCATTTAATCATTGTTTGAAATGAATCCATTTATGAAAGTTGTCAAGTGAACCAAGAGTATTTCTTTTCTCTGCATCAGTTTCATGCTAATGTATTTTTATGTTTCCTTATCTAGTGAGTTATTATCTTGCATTATATAAATTTGTGTGGTTCACCACTAGATTGGATATTGAATTTCTTCATATATATTTTTGGGTTGTAGAATTGGAAGGCATTACTGCCAGTAAGTGAAATAAAATTTCTTAGTGTTAGTATCCTAACCACTACATGCTATTGCCTTTCCCACAACAGGATCTGGGTGGTTATAAAGTATAAAATTTAATACATTTTGTCAATCATTTATAAAAAATAAAAAAACTAGTTATGAGACATTATAGTGGTAATAAAGCTAGTGATCTTTCTTGCCTATTCAGAAAGTTACACCAATTGTTGCAGAGTTTACCACTTATTCAATAATAACAAAATATTAAAAAATTATCAGTCTTCATTCTACCAACTTGTGAATCATGTTGTTAGAATTTGGAATGAGGAAGGAAACTTGAACATATGTCTTAGTCAAGAGGCGAGCTACTTAGTAGTTTTAAGTAAGTGGAAATTTATTTATCCATGTAGACTAGTTAGGTTCAAAGACTTTGCAATGGGAAGTGAATCCCCCAATGGCTTATTTTTTATGCAGATGCTTATGAGACACCTAGATAAAGATGCGAGACTTGTCATTATCACTTGAATTAGTGAAATTATAAGAATAACAATTCCTAAAGTTCGCAGTTGCAGTCTATCATGGACTCAATTTGGCTCAAAGTAAAGGGTATAGGAAGGTCTGGGTGGAAGGTGACTCTTTGAATATCATAAACAATTTGAAGAAGGTCTCTCCTCTATCTTTCTATTGAGGCCTTGGTCAAGGAATCTATTGAAATTATTAATTCCTTGGATAATGTTTATATCTCTCATATTTTGAGAGAGGGAAATATGTTAGCTGATTTTTTCACTAACTTTGGTGTTAGAGAAAAAAAGGAATGGGATTTAAATGATCCTATTCCTTTTGATGCAATGACTATTATTATTAATGAATGCTAAGCATATGCCAATCTTTTCTAGCTTTGGGGGATGCATTTCCTTAGTCACGTGGTCGAATGGTTTGAATGAGGATGTAAAATTTATGAGGACAAATGATGGCTTTCACAAGGATTGGAATTATATTTCATTATTTCATATTTGTCCTTTGGCTGGCTTCACACAGATTCTAGGTGATATTTTCATTAGCTTCTGGAGTCTTCTATTGATTATTCTCGCTCTAGGTGGTGTTTTTATTAGTCTTAGTTGGTCTCAACTATGTGCTTTGCTTCAGCTTGCGATGGGTGGGGATAGGAATCATGTCAAGCCTAAATCCTGTGTTTCTGCTAAGCAGAGGAAGGAGGTGTGGGAGATTTTAGAGAAGGGTGGCTTAACTATGTACATGGAGAAATTGCATGGCTATAATTCTTAGGTCACTGATATGGTTGCTCAAGGGTGGAATGAGAGAACCCTGAATTTGGGAGGTAGTGAAGTTGTGGTGGATGAAGAATTCATAGCCCAAACTATTGGTTTAGCGATGCGGGGTATGAAGGTGTTTAGAGACAAGAAAGATTCGCAAGATACAATGTCTATATTCTTCAAAGGGAATGAGGTTGATGCTTTGAGAAAGGTAAAGAGTGGTGGTTATCACAAGAGCTCTTTGAAAGAACTTTGGTGTGATGTGAAAAAAGAGATTATGAGGTATGTTACCTTGGAAGGAAGGTATATGATGATCAACAATTACCATTTTCTTTTGCTAAACCGTTTCTGACATAAGAAATGGGTTTCCTTTCCTTACTGTTTCTTGATGTCGCTTGACATGGGGATTAAGGAACATATGGAAAAAACCAAGAACCCTGTCTTGCATGTGGGGTTAATTCTCCTGATCTATGAACATGTCAAAGTGCATGAGGTCCAAAAATCTATTGTGTCTCCGAAGGAAAATGTTGCTAAACCCTAGGAGGGTTATGAGACAGATTCAGGGGAGGAAATGGTTAGTAAAAAAGCTAAGAGGAGGAGGATTATTTTGAGTAAAGAGTCTGAGTCTGATAGGGATGATGATTCTGACTATGTCCTAGACTCCTATGTCTCTTTGGAGGAGGGACCCTCTTCCCCTATTTTGGGTAAAACTGGAAATAGGAAGCCAAATGATAAAGAGGGTTATACTACTTGCAGTGATGATGTGGTTGCGAAGGCTCATCCTAAGGGGGATAAGGAAAAAAATAAACTTTATGGGGAAGCCTCTTCTCCTCCCCCAATGACTAGGCATGTGCAGGAGACTATGGAGGGGAGTCAGAAGAGAAGGGAGCTGATAACTACTAGCCAAATCTTGGAGAAGGGTTTCCCTCTTTCCATGGCTGGTGGTATCTATAGTGAGGCCTCTTTGAGTGTGGACATTGGGATGAAGCAAGGTAAGGAAAGGGATGTGGAAGGTGGACATGCTGTGGGAACTAGAAAAGCATATGGGGATAGGTTGTTGAAAAGGAAGACTATTGCGGAATTAAATTAACATTTAATTCATATTAAATTATTTATGTCACATTCTTCTGTCATCTAGTTATCTAATCATTCACTCACCTTCTGAATCAAGATCTATTTTTAATCCTCCAATTATCTCTAGATTCAACTTCTGATTGTCTTTGTGAGAAGACTCTCTGTCACAACTAGTCAGTTAACTAGTTCTAACTCATATGCATGAATGTGTTTATTAATTAAATATCTTTATTTAATTAATTAATTCATGTATGCATTTGAATGAATTATTCTTCGAGTTTTGAATTTTTCTTTGACATTCAAGTCTATTTCTTCTATTTTTCGAAGACTCTTAATTGAAGATTAAATTGTTTATTTAATCTAGAACTCTAGTTCTTTCTATTTTCGAACAGTCTTGACACAAGATTAAGTTATTGTTCTAATTTAATCTTTATCCTACAGTATTTCCTAACCCATGTTCCAACTAACACATAAATCACATCGCATGACATTCATCAATCTCATCCCTCGATCTCTCTTTTGAATTTGAGCCGATCGTTCGAAAACCCAAAATCTATAAAATGGCCTGTCATTATCATTATTCTTCCTCTCCTGAAATCAATACTTTTGAGAAGAAACTTAATCTTCGATATTTTGCTTAGAAATTCAACAAGGTTATGATTGCATAAATACTTAAAATCTGAGGGCAAGAATACTGATACAACAAAATGGAGAAGGACAATCGATATAATTCGAAGGAGTGGACGCATATTCGGTGAGATCTTTTCAATTATTTTTTTAGTTGTTTTATGTTCTTTTACTTCATTCTTTGTTGTTTTGATTTAGATTATCTGTTAGATTAGAGTTGATCATCGTAATCTATGCAGCTAATAGCATTAACCCCAAAAAATCTACGTTACATTTGGTGAACCTGACGTGAACACACTTCAAATTCGTGCAACATCTTTTTGTCTTTCTGTTTTTTATTTTGTAGGGTATTGTACGACACATCGCATCTGCTCAAATACATGATGCATCCGTATTCACGAGCCACATCTGCTACATCTCGTGGCACATCTCACATCATGCACCACATCTGACTTTCAACATTTCGCATCGCGTCTGACTGTCAACAGGAACCGCATCCACTTGTTAAATGTTACGCCGCATCTGTGGATCAAAAAGCCGCATCTTCCTGGTAATAGATTTTCCACTTTTTAATTAACTTCCGTACATTCGCATTTTAATTTTTTGTTTTTCGTGTTATTTCATTTTTCGCTAATGTTTGTTTACAACTGTGTTAAGAGGGAGTAACTTTGTTTTTGGAGGAAGAAGCATAGAACACCAAATAAAAACCAAAAATATATTTTTCTATAGGAGGAAAGCCGAAGATCCAAAGGAACTACTGATCAGTTTGCATGCAGAACCTAATGACTTTGTTAATTTTATTTGGAAAGATTTCTGTTTGGTAGATAAATAATTATCATTTGGATTAAAAAGAATTAGTGTTTGCTTTGTCTGGTGCGAAATCACATTTTTGTAACCCTTTACAATTCAGTATATTGAAGTATCCTCTCCCCTTGCACAGTCATGTGATCTTGGGTGTAAGAGAAATGGTTATTGACTCTAGAACTTGGGCCTGTCTTGGTGGGAAAAAGTACTCACCCCAAGATGACTCAGACCAGTAACACGCTTTAGCCAATGACTTCCACACAGTATATAAAAATGGATTTTTGGGGGAAACACCAAAAATCGTGCTCATTGTTCTGAAGAGAAGGGCATAAATGGTCTCTTGCCATACTGGATGGTGCCCCACAAATGGAAAGCACTTGCTAAAAAACCATGTTGTAGTTTTTCCAAAATCCTACCTATTTGCTGGTGTAATAGGTTCAGACTTGTGAAGCCATCTTACATTCTTACAGTTCATGTGTGGAGATGAGATGTATGCCATGGGAGTTTCATGGGTACAGTAGCTTGGCTGCCCCGTATAAGTGAGTGTCATGGAGGGGAGCCAGTGGGATCAAGCTACTAGTCATCCTCCTTGAATATGCATAGCTAGATTTATCCAAGTAAGAACTTAGTAAATATTGTCCAAAAATCCTAGGTTGTAAATGTTCTCTGGTTTTAACAGATCTATCACTACAAAAACTAAAAACACATTGATTTATGTGCTTTTTTTTTTTTTCTGTATTCGTCAAAAAACTTGATCAAACAAACAAAGTCAGTTGAAACAATCTTCAGAAAACACACAACTATCAAAGTGAGTCGCAAATGTCATTTTTAACACCACATCTATCTTAGAGAGTCACAATTGTTAAGTTAAACACTGCATGTGTCTGTCAACGAAGTCCACTTTTAAATAGTTTGGATATTTGAGTCGCATGTGTATCTGCAAGCCACATCTGTCAATCTAAAAGCCGCATGTGTCTATCAACAAGTTTAGGTTTATAGTCTATATTTCGAGTCGCATATGATCACTTGAGTCACATTTTTCATACAGTAAACTGCATCTGTTAGAAAACCGCAACTGCTTGTCAATATTCAAAACTAGTTTTAGTCAAATCATTGCATGCACATGCTAAACTGCATCTATCAAAAAATAGAACCACATCTGACAGGTGAACCACATTTGACTGTCAACAAAAAACTTTGAAACCCACAAACTAAGTCCGAAACATTACTGTCTTTTTCGCTTCTGTTTCTAAAAGATCAACCTTGGAAAGAAACTGGAAAAAAATTACTCAAAAACCTTGCATTATTCGGTGTCATATACGTCCTAGTCATAGTCATCCTAAGTTGCATGCATTTAGATACTTCTAGGAAATTGCATATAGTAGAATAGAACAAATTCCTGCGTCATTGGATACATTCATGTTCTGATTTGTCCTCATCATTGAACCTAGTCACTTTGGTCCTATTAGTCAATCTTTTCAGCTCAATAGTCTAGTTTGGAAAATTCACCTTCTCAACTGTTTTTGTCCTATAATCAGGTTCCTTGGTCAAACTCAAATCATTGCATTCATTTATTCCATAAGTGCTAGGTTATACCCATCTTAGAATCATTTACCTTCATATTCTACTCAAGATTTTGCATATTTTTCGTCCTACCATACATCATCTTATTATACGTCATTTTAGAAATCTTTAGCAAATCCTTTATTTTCAAAAAATCCAAAAAACACAAAAATAGGTCATATCAGTTTTTAGACATAGTTTGCATTACCCCATTTTGAGCAAATTTTCATGGCCGAAACAAGGTCTCAAAATTAAAAAAAAGAAATGTTGGAACCCAACGAATTTGTCAATCCTTTTGCAAATCAACCATCAGGGAAAGAGAGACCACACAAATCTTTGCTTGAAAAACACGTCACTAGAGATACACATGGAATTTTTTTGTTGTTGAAGACATAGACACCACTGTACAAGATCTTGAGTTTGCATCCTTTATGGATGAGTGTTTGGAAAATGATCCCCAATGATATCTACCCAAGTTGTTAGTAGAAGGTGCCACACTACCACCAGGATTTGATATTCATGCTTTGAAAACACTGTCTACTCAACCAACGCAACTTTGATGTCAAGTGTTTCTATTCCCCAAATTACTGCAGTGATATCAACTGGCATACCTACTCAAACATCATCAATTGTAAGTACAATCCCTTTCAACCTAACACAAGGTTTACAATTTGTTGCAAGAGCAACTTCATCAAACCCCTTTGGCAGTATACTACTGGTAAGAGATCCAAAGTTGGCATGAAGATTCCTATACCAAATCAGAACATTCAGACTAGAAATATTCCCAATCCAAATCAGAACATTCAGACAGGAAATATTCCCAATCCAAATCAAAACCTTATAACGAATATATTCCCTCGCCAAATCACAACCCATCACAGAACATGGCATTTCAGAACACCTACATTGATCCAAACAACACAAACAACATGTCCTTGAAACAAGTAGATGTTCTCCAAAACCAAATGCAAATGCTTCAACAATAGATGGACAACATGTCTATGTTAGGAAAATGAACTATCTCAGTGCAAGATCTATGTCCATATCCTTTCGACAAAGCGCTTTACATGACACCTTTCCTAATGGATACATTATAACAAATTTTCCTAAGTATAATGGGAGGAAGAATCCTTTGGAACACATTATAGAATTCTCAACGACGTGCATGGACATATCATATGAACCCACATACTTGATGATACTATTTTTACGAACCATTATAGGGATAGCACTGGAATGGTTCTCTAAATTACCATATGGCATATGATCCTGGGGTGAATTAGTCGAGAAGTTTGTCAAACACTTTGCCTTTAACATAGACAATGAAGTAACAATAGCTACCTTGTGCCACACAACACAAGAAGACGACAAAAATTTCACCACTTTCTTCTAGAGATGGAGAAGTCTAGCTAGCAGATGTCCAGTTGAAATACCAGAAAAGCAAAAAGTCACCATATTCCTTGAAAACATCAATACAAAACTGAGAAGTGACTTAAGGGTACACTACTGTACGTCATTCCTAGACTTGGTACAAAGGGCATCATTCTTGAAAAATGCCTTATTGACAAAGGAGAAATTAAAGTACCAGGCAAAAACCCAGTCATTCAACATCAAAACGTTCCCAATGATAGAAATAAATTCTGGTCTAGAAACAAAAATGTTACAAATGATTGAATTGTTGATGCTAAAACCATACATACGAGACCAGTTATCACACTTAGAGGTTGCAACCCCAATCAAGACATGATGAATATTCCAGATCATGGTTTTCCTGTTGGGTGGGGAGAGATGTTGGTGGGGATGCTAGAGAGGGAGACCGTGTATGCCTGGGGTGCATGTTTGTTAGGCATGCTATACTTCCATCTACATGATATAGTATATAGAGATGCACAGTCTATGAGCTGTGGTACCACTCTTCTGATGGTTTGGGCATGGGAGAATATTGCGATATTTCATCCTCTTGTGACTACAAAGCGAGAGGCTAGACCACCTTATGTTTTCTAGTATACGAGAAACATTATTCAAAGTCATGTCAGAGACACAGGTTATTGGAGACATGCACTTGACACTTTGGATCAGTTTACTTGGAGGCCATACATGGACTGTGAGAGATGGTCTGATGAGGATGAGAATTTGACTTTCTGCAGGCAGACACAATACTTGATTGGGAGGACTATTTCGAATGTTCATATCATTGAGAGACACTTTTCAGACTGGGTTTTGAGACAGTTCAAAGAGATTCAGGATGAGCCTAGAGGTAGAGAAGAGTTTGCTCGATCATCCAGAGAGGTTCTGCACTAGGGGCCCATGATTCTATTAGCTACTACAGAGGAAAAGATACATGCATTACAACCATTACAGTGGGTAGGGAGAGGTAGAGTAGTAGATCCAGGGACTACAATTGCATATGACACATGGTGGGCAGAGCATTGTCCTATTCCGTATATAGATCTGGATCAGCCAACACCAGTAGAGGGATTAGGTATAGGGCCGAGAGGGTGGCATAGAGGTAGAGGTGGTGGAAGAGGTGGTGGTATAGGTTGTGGTAGACGAGGACAGAGAGGTAGGAGAAGAGGTCAAGTAGGTGGACTATCACCTATCCGAGAGGCAGAGGTAGAGGATGTACTGATGTTAGACCTCAGAGGTGGAGTAGAGGGATAGGTTGGAGATGAGAATGCTGTCGAGGAGGCAGTAGCAGAGGAGCATGTAGAGGTAGAGAATGGTGGAGAGGATCCTATAGAGGAGGAGGAGGAGGCTGATGTGGATATTGATCCTCTTGGGATTCTGGTAGGTTATGGGGAGGATGATGTCGAGGAGGAGATACCTATGGAGGAGCAGGAGAGAGAGCTCTAGGACCAGATTATAAAGGGGAGATGGGATGAGGAGGCTCCTAGGATTAGTGAAAGGGAGGATTTGGAGGAGAGGTTGAGACTGGTCACAATAGGGCTAGATGCCATGCAGATAGAGAGAGACAGTGCATTCATGGAGAGAGATCAGGCCATAGCTCAGAGACAAGAGATATAGAAGCAGTTCACAGAGGTCAGACATTTGTGTAGTGGTACTTTATCTGATGGTATGGTACGCGAGTTAGTCAGATCTCTAGAGAGAGCTACTTATTACAAGGATCTATATGAGGGAGTGGTGCCAACAAAGAGATGAGCTCCTAGCTTTTTAGAGGTTCATAGTCACAGATCACAGAGCAGGAGTTAGACGAGGACACAAAGTATAGAGGGTGTGGTAGGACCACCAAGGACAGGCCTTCCACCTCACAGAGAGTACCTCTGAGGCAGTTTCCACCTTCACCACATGAGAGTAGTGGGAGTGGGACACATTGACACTATTATTTATGTAGATATTGTTTTTTGATTAGAGAGCATGCGAGCTCATTTTATTTATGGATACATTTGGATATTGTAGTATGACCCATTATTTTGAGTGATATATATATATATGATTTTTTGTGGCTTCTATATGATATGCAGGTCTATTTTATGGATGATGCAATGTTTCTATATGATTATGTTTCCTAGATGATGTATGTACATGTGTTATGAATGAATGCTTCTACATGTGATGACTTTATGCAGTCTATGATGTTATGATGATTCTATATGATGATGGAATTCTATTTTCTATATGTTGTTATTTATATGTGATGGTGATATGCACATGCAATGTTTACATTATGTATCTTATGATGATGGAATGCCTATTATGTCATGATTTTACTAGATATGCAATGAATATGTCAATGTTCCTACATGTGTGAAATGCAATGTAACTATGTGAAATGCTTATAAAATGTATGCATATGCAAATGATCTAATGTTTTTTTTGTGTCACAAGACTCTATCATTATGTCGAAAAAGCGAAATGTTAGCATGAATGATTTTAGAATGTTAGTGGAAAAAATTAAGGAGGTTGATTGAGAAAACATATGATCTTCGATATTTTTCCATATATGCTAAGCTTTCTTTTTTTATCATCATTGGGCGAGACATGACACAAATGGATATTACACACCATGATATGATAGACCATAGTGTAAAAATTCATCCATCTATGAAAAATAGACAGTCACAGACAAGGAATGTCTTAACTCATACTAAAGACAAGATTTCCCCAATATTTTTGCCTTGACAAACCACAGACAACAAACAAATAAAAGATGGGTCATGAGACATCATTGCTCCTCTAAATCCTTGATAGGACATCCTTGAGAAAACTAGTAACATGACTCAAAAACCAAAGTTAAAAAGACAATTGACAGACATCAGCCAAAGAAAAAGAGTCCTGAGACATCCTTGCTTCTCTAAATCCTTCAAGGGACATCCTTGAGAAAGCTAGTAACCAAAATTATTCACAAATTGATAGAAAGATAAGACAAAATAAAATATAAAATCATAAAGCCAAATAAAAGTATTCTTCAAAACTTGATCTTGTAGGATTGTTTGATTGTTTGATGTTGACATAGCAGAATGTGAGGGATGACACATAGAAATTACCAACCCCTTTTTTGCCGCCCTTTCATCGGGACCGACCTGGCCCCCCCCCCACCCCCCATTAGTAATTGTAGATTATAGAAGTGGGAGGCCCCGGTAGATTATAGTTAGTTGGCGAATGGGTCGGTGGGGTTAGGGGGACCTAAGGCCAATACCGCATAAGATGTTGAGTCTGGTTTCGATGTAGTGACTATCTGTATAAGGCATGAGAAATCCTAGTTTCAGAAAGACACATGTCGTATAAGACGTTGGAGCCTAATGACGTTGATGTGACAAGCTACATGAGGCTATGAAATTTTGATAGCATCTGTGGACAAGAAAGACATATCTTGCTTAAGACGTGAGTTGATCATTCTGACAATGTGGTTGATATTGACTTGATGAATTTGAGATTTTTTGCCTTGTTGATGCATGACTTGTTTTGATTCCTTGACTGATTAAAAGTGTGTGTATGTGTGGATAATGTATGAATTGAGATGATACCATAAAGGACTGACCTAATGTGGCCTTGGGGGCTCATCGCTTGATTAGCCTTGCCTACATAGTACACACAGAGACCTCGTAGTTTGAACCAACTTTAACTGACATAACTAACTAAAGATATGTACTTAAGCTAATGATATGCAATGTGTGTGATAGTGAATGTGATAAACCCTATTGGACTGACCTAATACAGTCTCGGGGGCTCATCGATTGATTAGCCTTGCCTACGTTGTACACACAGAGACCTTGTAGTTCAACACGACCAATGACTTTGAATGTACAAAGAGTCATGATTTTAATGTGTGTGAGATGTGATAAACCTAGAAAAACATACCTAATGCCTCAGGGGCATATCGACTGATAGCCTTTCCTACGTCCCATTCGTAGAGGCAACGTAGTTCGACTATGTCTACGACTGACTTAACTTGACTGACTCGACTCTGTTTTTGGTATTTTCTGACATGTTTTGATTTTTTTTGGATTTTTGAAGTTTTCTAATATTTTTGGGATTTTTCAGGATATTTTCGATGGTGTAATGCTTTGTACAAGGTCCTCGTGGCACAGAACAAGGATTTTCCCCTAGTCGGGAATAAGACATGCGAGATGGAGAGAAGAATGTGACAAAATGGACTTTGATGTCAATCGTTCCAAGCAATGGATAGGACAACCATTTATTATGAGGGATGGTGAAAAGGTCTGATTGGAATGATGGTAGAAAAAAGAGCGAGTTTGACTACACATGGCACTTGTTTTCCAGGTTTTCACCATGGTACTTATCCATAGCACAACCAAAGCGGTTTTCACTATTGGACGAATTATTTCTCTTTACTATTTTTATTTTCTCTTTTGTTTTTTTTGGTGTTACAAAGATGCCTGTTTGCCAGGTTTTCATCAAGGTAACCATTTTTTTGTTTCTCCATCTTTTTGTATTTTTTAGATTAAGACATAGATTCTCAGAAGCTACGCGTAGAACCTTTTCAGATGAAGGCTATTGATTGGTGAAAAAAGTGGCTCTCCTTTAGGGGTAGATAGTTGGTACGCTCCTGATCCAAAAGCTTCTATGACAATATAGGGCCCCAACCAGTTAGGTTCAAACTTACCTGGATTTTCTCATTCAACTTGATTCTTGGGATTCTCCATTGAAACTAGGTCACCAATGTCAAAGTGTCTATTTAGAACTTTCCTATTATAGCTACGATGAAGATGATTCTGATATGCTTGTAAATGGTCTAGTGCTTTTTGTCTTCGTTCATCCAGTAATTCTAGCTCCTGTAATCTGGATACACGGTATTCTTCATCATCAATGTGAACTTTCAAGGATACCCTTAGGGAAGGAATTTCAACCTCAATAGATAAGATAGATTCGGATCCAAATACAAGGGAGTATGGAGTGGTGCCAGTGGGAGTACAGATGCTTGTGTAGTAAGCCCATAAGGCAGGATTAAGCTGTAGGTGCCAGTCACGACCAACATCATTTAAAGTATTTTTTAGGATTCTAACAATGGTTTTATTAGATGCCTCGGCTTGGCCATTACCTTGTGGGTAATATCGGGTGGAAAAATGATGTTTGATATGGAAATCTTCACATAAATGGCATACTTCTTGGTTTTTGAATGGGCGGCCATTGTCTGTGATAATGGATTGGGGTACACCATACCGACAAATGATATAGTTTAGGATAAACTTGGATATTTGCGTGTCAGTGATGTAGGTCATGGGAATAGCTTCAATCCATTTGGTGAAGTATTCGGTGGTAGTTATGATGAATTTATGGCCGTTGGATGATGGAGGGTGTATCTTACCTATGAGGTCAAGTCCCCATTGGATAAAGGGCCATGGTGATGTAATCAGATGAAGCTCCTGTGCTGGTGCTCTTATCAAATCTCTTTGTATCTGACACTGTCTACATTTCTTTGCAAAGATGTATGAGTCTTTTTCCATTATAGGCCAATAATAACCTAGTCTCATAATCTTATGGGCTAAAGTAGGACCACTCAAATGGGATCCGCGTATACCCTTGTACACTACTCACAAAGTTGTTTGTGCTTCTTTTAGCATCAAGACATCTCATTAGGGCGTTATCTAAGGTACGCCTATACAAGGTATCTCCGATGATGGTGTATTTAGTTGACTTACAAATAAAGGTTCGACATTGGTTATTTGACAAGTCTAATGGTAAGGCTTGGTCATTTAGATAGTCGAATACATCTTTGTACCAAGGGGAAGTGGGACTAACAACTATACACACCATCGTAGTATTAGGGACATCATAGGCAAGGACCAACAACTATTCAACCAAAAACTCAAACTTAGGCACATTGCTTGGAATATCCAATAAGGAACCCACGGTTTCCATAGCATTTGCAACCCTGCTTTGAATACGTGGTATTTGTTGAAAGGTAATGTCATTAAAGTATTTCTTGAAACTGTCAGCCATGCACTTGTAGGGGGTGAGCTTCTCATCCTTAGTCTCATAATCATCATTTACTTGGCGGATTACTAGCTGAGAATCACCAAATTATATAGACTCTTAATCTTCCACTGGGCTATCATTCTTAGTCCTATCACTAAGGCTTCATACTCTGCTATGTTGTTGGTGCAAGGGAAAGAAATCTTGAATGAATTAGGAATATTATCGCCCTAAGGTGTAACAAATAGGATACCCGCTCCTGAACCACGATTTGTATGTGACCCGTCAAAGTATAATTTCCATTCGGTTCTAATGTCAATGTTGAAGAGAAATTCATCAAGAAAATATGCCACTAAAGGATGGTGTGCCTTCATAGGTGCATCCGCTAGCTAATCTACAACCACCTATCCTTTTATAGCCTTCCTCTCCACATATTGGATGCCATACTCACTAAGTATCATAACCCATTTAGCTAATCGGCCTGTTAATGCTACTTTACTAAGGAGATATTTGAGGGGATCAATATTTGCGACCAACATTTTTTGACGATTTAGCATATAGTGCCGAAGTATCTGAGTAGAAAAGACTACCGCAAGATAGGCATGTTCTATGTTGCTATAATTTAATTCACATCCTACCAAGGTACAACTAATGTAGTAGACTGCTCTTTCATGATCTTGATCATCATTTTGTGCGAGAAGAGCTCCTAATTCTGACTGAGTTGCTGAAATGTATAGTATCAATGGTTTTCCATCTGTAGGTTGCATTAAGACAGGTGGAGTGAGAAAATAATCCTTGATTTGTTGGAAAGATTCCTGACATTTGGGTGTCCACACAAATGGTACTCCTTTCTTGAGTAGATGTTGAAATGGGTGTATTTTGTCTGTCAATTGTACAATGAAACACCTGATAGACTGTAATCATCCCTATAGTGTTCTTAGTTGATCAATGCTAACTGGAGGAGGCATTTCAACAATAGCTCTTACCTTCTCTGGATCTACTTCAATGCCTCTCCTAGAAATTATATACCCTAGAAGTTTCCCTGATTTCACTCCAAAGACACATTTCTTTGGATTTAGTCTGACGTTGTAATTCTCTAGCCTCTAGAATATCTTGTCTAGAACCTTCAAATGGTTTGCCCTTATTTCTAATTTAGCTATAATGTTATCTACATAATCTTCCATGAGAGTATGTATAAAGTCATGGAAAATAGTAGTCATTGCCCGTTGATAGGTAGCTCCTGCGTTCTTAATCCCAAAAGGCATAACATTCCAACAATATGTGCCCCATGGAAATGTGAAAGCTGTCTTGTGTTGGTCTTCAGCCGCGATTTCGATTTGGTTATACCTAGAGAAACCATCCATGAGGGATAGCATCTCGTATCCTGCTATAAGATCTACTATCATGTCTATGTTAGGCAAAGGGAAGTCATCCTTAGTAAATGCCTTGTTGACGTCTCTAAATTCTATGCAAATGCGAATTCCCCTAGTTGGTTTAGTCACTGACACAAGATTTGAAATCCAGTTTGCATAGTCTATGGTCCTTATGAACCCGACATCTAGGAGTTTCTTAAGTTCTACCTTGACAAGTAGAGAAATTTGTGGATGCATTTTCCTTAAATTCTATTTGACTCGCTTAATACCTGGCTGTAGTGGTAGATGGTGCAATATTAGGTCTGGATCCAACCTAGGCATATCTGTGTATGACCATGCAAAGTTTATTTGTCTCTTTGCAAAGAAGTCCCAAAATTCGGGTTGTTCTGTCTCTGTTAAAGAAGTTGCAAAATATACCATCCGAGGGTTTTCTTCTATATTTATGTTGACTTCAATAGACTCTTCTACTAGCATCGGTGAATTTTCCTGTTCAACGAGGATAATATTTAAACCTCTATCCTTGGGTGCCTCAGAGAGGTTTTCACCCTCGGATACGTCCTTTATTTTGACTGTTTCTTCGTCCAAAGGTGCCTTTCAGTTTTCACCTAAGGACTCATCATTTTTCTTATTTTCATCTTTTTCTTTTTATTTTCATTTTTGTGACTAGAGGTGTAAATAGACTCCCCAAAATATACTTTTCCATCCAAGTCTATGGTAAAACCATCTTTATGATCCCCTCTTGGTATGCCCTCTCGAAGTCCCATGAACTCAGCTAATGCTTCGTCATTCTCGAATGTGTCTAAGATGGGTGTACCTTGTTGATCCTAGTTTATAAGTTTGAGATATATGAGGGGCATGTCATCATCAGAGTTATCAAAGGTGGAAGCTGACAAGGTGAATATAGAATGGTTGATATGGTCACAAATTTTTTGGACTAACTCCTTCTTGTTCTTTTTCCTAGGGGTAGGTAAACTCTGATGTGGGACTATTGCAACATCTAGGTTGTCAGAATATGGTTCATCAGGTGCCCAAGATGCATGATCAAGGGTTTCCCAATAATAGTGCTTAAGCCATTCTTCTTTGGACAAGGACTTTTGATTATGGGGACTAGATGACTTTGGTAAGGATTTTATCATGAGGTCAAGTTCTCCAAATAGATTATCTAGGTTCATGGTACTAGTAGAGGGAAGGGAATCCCATTCATAGTCACTTGAGTTAGGGGATTCATCATAAACTGGGGGAAGTGGTTTGTGAGATATCTCGATGTCTGCGTAAGCACTAACGTCCTCTTGAAATGGTGACAAAGTACTAGGAAAACCAATTCTAAGCAGTTGAAACCCTAGCCTTAGGTATTTTGGTCATGGTGAGACAATGATTGGTTCCATCCTTCCATTTTGATGAAGGCCTAACCCACTATGTCCATCATAGCCTTCACTTTCCATTATCTTATAGCCTTTTCCATATTGATCCTTAGCTATTTGAATATATGGTGAGCGGTATTCATTGTATTCTTGGTACAACCAAGAGGCAATATCACTTTGGTCCACAACCTCTTCACTTAACTCTCCCCATTTGGTCAATGTCATTGTAGGGGGAACATGAAATGTGACTATTGACTATCTTCTATCTGCCATGGGTAAGCCATATGCCTTAGGTGGAATCAATTGACTGACACAATACGATGCCTTCAAGTGATATTCTCCACATCCCTTGTCTTAGATCTCAACCTTTGGAGTGGATGATGGTGGTTTGAATGAAATAGACTTGGTAAGATGTGATGGATCAATGTATAGGGATAACGTGGATGATGAAGCTTCTTGATTAACAGGTACCTGTCGTTGTGGAATTTCCCTTAGGCTTGTACAATATTGAAAAGGATCTAGATCACCATCAATCGTGATCTTGATGCCATTATATAGGAATTTAAGACATTGGTGATATGTGGAAGGTACGGCTTTCATTGCATGTATCCAAGGTCTACCTAACAACAGGTTATACGGAAGGGTGAGATCCAAGACTTGGAAGCTAGTGTTTATAACTACTGGGCCAATTTTGATAGGGAGTGTGACAATTCCTTTGGATGATATTTCCTCATCATTGTAAGCCTTGATAACTATAATCTTAGAGGTGTCTAAGCATTCTTATGAGAATCCTAATGCCTTAACTAATTTTAGGGTACATAGGTTCAAACCTACTCCTCCGTCTACCAAGACTTGTCTGACTTTGGTTTGATGGACTAGGGCTTCAAGATGTAATGGGTCATTATGATCAGTATTTTTGGTTGAGTAATCCTATTGGGAAAATGTGGCATGATGGGAGTTGGTTAAATATCATACCATTTCTTCAAAACGATTGACATCTAAGTCCGTAGGGACAGTCGTATTCTGTAAGGCTTTGTCGAGAATGGCTCGATGCTCAGGTGATAAAGTCAACAATTCCAAAATGGATATATGTGTAGGGGTTTTGCTCAGTTGATCAAGGATATTGTACTTAGACTTGGAATATTGTGTAGGTGGCTCAGAAGAAGGACTTGGAATAGTTATCTTTGTTCTACCTATGTTTACAACACATTCAGGATGCTTCTTAATGATGATGGTATCGACATGTTCATTTGCAGCTCGAAGGTGATTTATGATCTTTCCTTTTCCATAGTCATACTTGGTATTTGCATAATTGGATGATGGAGAATTTTTTGTTCTTGAACTAGAGGCTTTTCCCTTCGTGTGGTCATGTAATGGGTATGTGAAGACCTTATGATCAATGTTCTTGGTATTTTTCTGCCCATTGACCTCTATGGTTCCATTTTCAAAAAAGTCTTGTATAATATTCTTCAGTTGTCGACATTGTTGTAGGTTGTGTCCTTTTGTTCAATGATAGTCACAATAGGTGTTATCGTCCCACCATGAAGGTTTAAACTGTCTAGGATCATACTCTCTTGGTTCCAAAGGATTAATGAGACTATGTTTAATCAACTCTTTGAAAATTTTCTCGATTGGTTGCCCCAAAGGGGTAAATTAATGTGTAGGAAATCTCCTTTGTGGTCGTTGTTGTTGTGAATTTTGGACAAAATTAACTATTTGATTTGGACTATTCGTCATGTCTTGATTAGGGTTGTAACCTCTAAGTGTGATAATTGGTCCCATATGTATGGTTTTAGAATCAACAATGCCATCATTTGTAACATTTTTGTTTCTAGACTAGAATCTATTTCTATCATTGGGAACGTTTTGATGTTGAAGGACTGGGTTTCTGCTTGGTACTTTAAATTATCCTTTCTCAATAAGGCCTTTTTCAAGGATGATGCCCTTTTGTACCAAGTCTAGAAATGATGTACAACAATGTATCCTTAAGTCACCTCTCAGTTTTGGATTGATTTTTTCAAGGAATATGGTGACTTTTTGCTTTTTTGGTATTTCAACTGGACATTTGCTTGCTAGACTTCTCCATCTCTAGAAGAAAGTGGTGAAAGTTTTTCCATCTTCTTGTGTTGTGTGGCACAAGGTAGCTATTGTTACTTCATTGTCTATGTTAAAGGCAAAGTTTTCGACAAACGTATCAGCTAATTCACCCCAGGATTGTATGCCATATGGTAATTTAGAGAACCATTCCAGTGCTATCCCGATAAGGGTTCACAAAAATAGTCTCATCAAGTATGTGGGGTCATATGATATGTCCATGCACGTCGTTGAGAATTCTATAATGTGTTCCAAAGGATTCTTCCTCCCATTATACTTAGGAAAATTTAGTATAATGTATCCATGGGGGAAAGGTGTTATGTAAAGCGCTTTGTCGAAAGGACACAGACATAGATCTTGCACTGAGATAGTTCATTTGCCTGACATAGACATGTTGTCCATCTGTTGTTGAAGCACCTACATTTGGTTTTGGAGAACATCTACTTGTGTCAAGGACATGTTGTTTGCACTGTTTGGATCAATGTAGGTGTTCTGAAATGCCATGTTCTACGATGGGTTGTGATTTGATGAGGGAATATATACCGTTATAATGTTCTGATTTGGATTGGGAATATTTCCTATCTGAATGTTCTGATTTGGATTGGGAATATTTCCTGTTTGAATGTTCTGATTTGGTATAGGAATCTTCATGCCAACTTTGGAACTCTTACCAGAATCGTTGGTGCCAAAGGGGTTTGATGAATTTTCTCTCGTAGAAAATTGTAAACCTTGTGTTAGGTTGAAAGGGATTGTGCTTAAAATTGATGATTTTTGAGTAGGTATGCCAGTTGATATCGCTGTGGTAATTTGGGGAATAGAAAAACTTGATGTCACAGTTTGCATTGGTTGAGTAGACGGTGTTTTCAAAGCATGAATATCAAATCCTGGTGGTAGTGTGGCACCTTCTACTAATAACTTGGCTAGATATCGTTGGGGATCATTTGCCAAACACTCATCCATAAAGGATGCAAACTCAGGATCTTGTACAACGACATCTATGTCTTCAACAAAAAATTGTCCATGTGTGTCTCTAGTGACGTGTTTTTCAAGCAAAGCTTTGTGTGGTCTCACTTTCCCTGATGGTTGATTTGTGAAAGTATTGACAAATTTGTTGGGGTCCGACATTGCTTTCTGTTTCTTTTGAGACCTTTTTTTGACCATGAAAAGTTGCTCAAAATGGGGTAATGCAAACGATGTCTAAAAAGTGATATACTAGATAGACCTCTCTATCCTCATCTACCACCACCTCTACCACCACCTCTGCCACCACCTCTACCTCTACGCTGCCCTATCGGCCCTGTGCCTGATCTCTCTACTGGTGCCGACTGATCCTGGTCTGTATACGAAACATGATGATGCTCTGCCCACCATGTGTCATATGCAACTGTAGTCCCTGAATCTGCTACTCCGTCTCTCCATACCCATGGTAATGGCTGTAATGCTTGTATCTCTGCCTTTGCAGTAGCTTTTGGAATCATGGGCCCCTAGTGTGGAACCTCTCTAGATGATCGAGCAAACTCTACTCTACCTCTAGGCTCATCCTAAACCTCTCTGAACTGTCTCAAAACCCGGTCTGGAAAGTGTCTCTCAATGATATGAACACTCGAAACAGTCCTCCCAATCAGGTAATGTGTCTGCCTTCAGAAATTCAAATTCTCATCCTCATCAGACCATCTCTCATAGTCCATGTATGGCCTCCAAGTAAGCTGTTCCAAAGTGTCAAGTGCATGTCTCCAGTAACATGTATCTGTGACATGACTCTAAGTAATGTTTCCTGTATACCAGAAAACATAAGGCGATCTAGCCCCTCGCTCTACAGTCACAAGAGGATGAAATATCGCAATGCACTCCCATGCCCAAACCATGAGAAGAGTGGTACCATAGCTCATAGACTGTGCATCTCTATATAATATATCATGTAGATGGAAGTATAGCATGCCTAACAAACATGGACCCGAGGCATACACAGTCTCCCTCTCTAGCATCCCCACTAACATCTCTCCCCACTTGACAGGAAAACCATGACCCTGCCGATCTGGAAGAACTATCCCCCTATCAATGTAAATAGGATACAATCTATCCTCTCATACCTATCAACCAAAACCTGCCATCTAATCTCATAGTGCTCTATACCTAGCCTCCTAATGTCATCATATAAATAATATCTAGTGAGATCACTAAATCCGCGTTGGGTATCATACATGACCCGCTCTCCTCTGATAGGAAGTCTCAGAATCCTATAGATGTCCTCCAAGGTAACAATCTTCTCACCAGTCAGCAAATGAAACTATGATGTCTCAGAATGCCATCGCTCACACAACGTAGTCAACATGCCTCTGTTTGCGTGAATCGTGGGCATAGTCAACACATGTTGTAGTCTGAGTCTCCATAGTAACCATGTCTCCCCACTAACTAATCAGGATCTCAACTCAAAGGTATCCAGACGTGTCTCTCGTGTATAGATCGGATCTAAAAAAACTTGCATTTCAACCAACATGTCAAAATTTTCAAGTTTTTCTTATAATTTTTTTTCAAAAAATTTTACCAGCCAAATGCGGTTCATAGAATGCAGTGCATTCATACAAATGCATTGCATTACAAGCATTTGCATTGCATATCTCATATGCATTGCACAAAATCCAAACCTTTTCTAACAAATGCAAATGTGTTTCAAGAATACAAATGCGGTGCATTATCCTACATGCATTTATCCTAAATGCAGATGCGACTCATAGCTACAAATGCGGTGCATTTTAATTCATATGTGTTGAATTCCTAAACTAACCTAGCTGGAGCTAATTTTTTTTTTGCAAATGCATCGTTCCACAGTCATATGCATTGCACACGAACGCATATGTGTCGAACGCGAAAGACCACATGTGCTTAATTAAATTTTACATGCCTAAAACTATGTGTAGATTGAAATTTCAAAGGCTTGTTTTAGGGTACATATAGGTGGCCTTGCATCGGCTGACCATCTGAAAGTCCGGATCCGATACCCATGATGCACAACGTAGGGAACTGGAGACATCTTCGTCCAATGCTCAGAGCAACTTTCTCACTTCTTCAACTCTTCCGGGTGCAAATGCATTGGTTTTCAACCTAATTCCTATTTATACCTAGGGTTTGGGTGGAATTTCTTTTGACCTTGTCTATTGGCCGCTTAACCTTGAAAATTCTAATGACCTGTACACATCCATTACATTTCCAAATTCAATTCTGTCAAATCCATAGCATTTCTGACCATCAAATTGACTTATCAAGAATATTTCTTTATTTTTTTTGAAATTTTAAAAAAAATTGTCAATTTTCCTGAGGGGGCATACCCTAACCTATTTCATGCTGGGGCATGATAGGGGCATATTTTATTTGACACAACGCCATAAAAACATTTTATCAAAGAGGGGAAAACTGTAGATACCGAAAATTGGTCTGCGAGTACCACTTTCAACACAATTTTCTATTATCCATGGTCATGATTAAATAATGTCTATTATTTAATTACCTTTTCTAAACACATATTTACTCTATTAATTAAATACCCCTTTTAATTAATTCATAATGACCTTTATTCAACTTGATTAATTAAATAAATCATATTTATTTAATTATGTCGCTAACTAATTAATTCTCCTTCTTAATTAAATAATTTATTATTTAATTACCCCCTTATCATATTTCAACTATAATTAAATATTTAGTATTTAATTATTCATTTAATCCTTTTCAACAGTCAATTAAATAAATTACATTATTTATTTAATTAAATCACTCATTTTCGAATGTTGAATTAAATTAACATTTAATTCATATTAAATTATTTATGTCACATTCTTTTGCCATCCAGTTATCTAATCATTCACTCACCTTCTGACTCAAGATCTATTTTTAATCCTCCAATTATCTCTAGATTCAACATCTGATCGTCTCTGCGAGAAGACTCTCTGTCACTAGTCAGTTAACTAGTTCTAACTCATATGCATGAATGTGTTTATTAATTAAATATCTTTAATTAATTAATTAATTCATGTATGCATTTGAATGAATTATTCTTCGAGTTCTAACTTTGTCTTTGAAATTCAAAGTCTATTTCTTCTATTTTTTGAAGACTCTTAACTGAAGATTACATTGTTTATTTAATCTAGAACTCTAGTTCTTTCTATTTTCGAATAGTCTTGACACAAGATCAAGTTATCATTCTAATTTAATCTTTATCCTGCAGTCTTTCCTAACTCATGTTATAACTAACACATAACTCACATCGCATGAAATTCATCAATATCATCCATCGATCTCTCTTTTGAATCTGAGCCGATCGTTCGAAAACCCAAAATCTATAAAATGGCTTGTCATTATCATTATTCTTCCTCTCCCGAAATCAATACTTTTGAGAAGAAACTTAATCTTCGATATTTTTCTTAGATATTCAACAAGGTTATGCTTGCATAATACTAAAAATCTGAGGGCAAGAATATTGATACAAAAAAATGGAGAAGGACAATCGAGATAATTCGAAGGAGTGGACGCATGTTCGGTGAGATCTTTTCAATTATTTGTTTAGTTGTTTTATGTTCATTTACTTCATTCTTTGTTGTTTTGATTTAGATTATTTGTTAGATTAGATTTGATCATGTTAATCTGTGTAGCTAATAGCATTAACCCTAGAAATCTACGCTACAAATTGAACTCTGACTATCACATTCAAGCCTAACTTGCTTGCAATTAAAACCAATACCTTTCCCAAGTCTCTGTAATGAAACTGCCTCTTTAGAGGCATGTGTGGCAGCCATGTACTCTGCTTCTGTGGTGGAAAAATCAATCGTGGGATGCCTCTTACTCATCCAACTAACCACAAATCCAAACAAAGTGTACACATAACCACTTGTTGACCTTCGACTGTCCAGATCTCATGCCCAATCTGAATCAACAAAACCCTGTATGTCCAATGATCTATGCATAATATCAATGTCATTATAACCATGATAAACTAAACAATAATCAGAAGTCTCTTGTAAATATCTAAAAACCATCTTAACATAATTCCAATGTTCTTTACCAGGGTTAGACATAAACCTACTAAGAATTCCCACTGCTTGGGCTATATCGGGTCTCGTATAGACCATTGCATACATTAAACTACCAATTGCACTAGCGTAAATTTTTTTAGATATTTCCTCATAATCAAAATCAAATTTAGGAATCATGTCTAAACTTAACTTCATGCCAATTGGTAAAGGAATATTAACTAGTTTATTGTCTTGCATGTTAAACCGTTTCAAAATAGTATCAACATAATTGCTTTGACTTAAGCAAATATTTTTGTTTCCTCTATCTTTTTTGATCTCCATACCAAGGATATATTTTGCAGCCCCTAGATCTTTCATCTCAAATGTGCTCAAGGTTAGTGCTTTCAATTGCTTGATCATTACCTCACTGTTCCCAATAAAAAACATGTCATCAAAATACAAGATAATAATTAAAATATGATCATCAATTACTTTTATGTAAACACAATGATCTTCCTCACTCCTAACATAACCAATTTTCAATGCGAAAGCATCAAATTTCTGGTACCACATTCTGGGTGACTATTTCAATCCATATAAAGATCTCTTTAATTTGCAAACCAATTCTTCTTTTCCTTTTACAACAAAACCATCAGGATGCTTCATATAAATCTCCTCATCAAGATTCCCATGCAAAAATGCAGTTTTCACATCCAATTGCTCAATTTCTAAATCATAAGAAACAACAATTGACAAAAAGAATCTAATAGAAGTAAGTTTAGCAATGGGAGAGAAGATTTCATTAAAGTCAACTCCCTCTCTTTGGGAGTAGCCCTTGGCTACTAATCTACCCTTGTACCTTTCAAGATTACCATCTGCTCCAATCTTCTTTTTAAAGATCCATTTACAACCAATGGCCTTTATTCTTTTGGGAAAACTCTCAAGATCCCATGTGTCACAATTTTCTAAGGATTCCATTTCCTCATCCATAGCTTGTGACCAAAGCTTGTGTTGGTCTAAAGACAAAGCTTCCCTGTAAGAACTGGGTTCATCATTAGTAATCATTAAAGAAAAAATATAACGGAAATTAGGTGGGCTATACCTATTAGTGGGATTTTGTTGTCTTGTGGATATTATCAAAGGGTTTTCTACTTTTCCCTCAATATGCTCATCTTGAGCATCTATTTCAGAAGAACACTCCAAACTCTCCTCTTCCAATCCATCGAATTGTTCTTCAACATGTGCATCTTGTTGCTTTTGATTATTAATCTCAAAATGAACTGTTCGAGAAGTATCCTTCTCCTTTGGTTTTTCTTCTTTTGAATAAGCTCTAAATTCCTAGAAAATCACATCTCTAGATAAAGAAACTTTTTGTGTTAGTGGATTCCAAAGCTTGTAACCTTTTAAATTTTCACCATAACCTATGAATATGAACAAAATCCTTACAACCAAAGATCCTTAAATGTGCAACACTAGGATTCTTTCTAACCAAATTTCATAAGGAGTTTTATCTTCAATAGATGAACTAAGGGATCTATTGATTAAATAAAAAGAAGTACATACCGCCTTAGCCCATAGGGATCGATCTAGCTTAGCACTACTTAAAATAATCCTAGCTCTTCCCATTAAGGTTTGGTTCATCCTTTATGCTACTCCATTTTGTTGAGGTGTATATGGAGTCATTTTCTGTCTCACTATTCCTACATGCTTACAATAGTCATAAAATTCCCTAGAACAATACTCACCACCATTATCTGATCTCAACACTTTTATCTTATGATCTTATTTTTTCTCAACCAAAGCCTTAAATTCCTTAAACTTATTAAATACATCATATTTTCTATGCATAAAATATATCCAAGTGTATCTTGAGCCATCATCAATAAATGTGACATAGTATCTAGATTTTCCAATAGAGTCAATATCCACAGGGCCCATTACATCTGAGTGAATAATCTCTAATAATATTTTAGATTTATTTGTACCACTAGGAAATTTAGATCTAGATTGCTTTCCAAACACACAGTGCTCACAAAAGTCATTTTTTCCAAAATTATAATTAGGAATATCGTCAACCAAATTTTTATTAAGAATGGTCCTAAGACCTTTTTCACCTATATGGCCCAATCTATGGTGCAATAGCATACATGCATTTTCAGATTCAATTACATTGGATAAAATATTTACATTGAAGTTATTTAGCTTAAACAAAGTCCCAATCTGAGATCCTTTAGCAACCACCATATTCCCTTTCACCAATCTGCAACCACCTTTGTCAAATGTCACATGCATTCTAGAATCATTGAACTTAGAGACACATAGAAGATTTCTAGCAAGTCCTAGAATATGTAAAACATCATTAAGGGTCTTAACCCTACCATCACTGAAACACAATTTTACCTCTCCTTTGCCAACAACCTTTGTTTTGATGTTGTATCCAAAGAAGACATCCCCTCCATCATATGCAGTATACTTAGTGAACCACTCCTTTCTAGGATTCATATGATAGGAGCAACTTGAATCGATAAGCCAAGAGTTATCAACAACAATATTAGAAGAAATGACCAATGCATCATCACTGTCATTAATGGATTTGTCTATAGAAGCATCAAAATCCTTTTTCTTTCTCTTACAATCCTTTTTAATATGTCCAGGTTTTCCACAATTCCAACACTTTACCTTACTCTTACTAGGGGTTTTTGACCATCCTTTGGACTTACCCTTTCCTTTCTTGTCTGCCTTAGATTCCTTCTCTTTAGGCCTACCTCTTACAAACAAGGCATCTTGGGAGCCAATTTTAGACTTCTTCCTCATCTCCTTTGATAGGAGAGTAGGAATGATATTGTCCATATTTGGATATGCACCATTACCACTAATTGCAACAATTAGATTTTCCCAAGAATCTACTAAAGAGAAAAGTAATAAAATGCATTTATCCTCATCTTCTAGATTTACATCTATAGATGCTAACTGACTGAAAATCATATTAAAAGCATTTAAATGTTGTGCTAAAAAATCACCATCTTTCATTTTTAATGAATACAATTGCCTTTTCAGATACAACTTATTGGTGAGACTTTTAGTTTGATAAATATCCCCTATTCTCTTCCACAATTTATATGCAGTATTTTATTTTGAAACATTCAAGGAACAAAACCAACAAGACATAATCTAATTGTTCCTCTTGCCTTCTTATCTAACGTAGCCCAATCCTCATTTGAAATAGTTGTATGTGTCTTTTATCTAATTATTAACATATAATGACTGATCTCTTTCTTCAAGAAGATCTTCCATTTTTAATTTCCACATTTCATAGTTAGATCCATTGAACATTTCAATATCTAAATGACAATTCATTGTAACAAAACTTATTTCCAAAATAAAAAAATAACCAAAATAATAGAAGCTTCCACTAAGCATATAAATCCTTCAATCTTTAAGAGAAAGACGTCCCAATACTCTACCCAACCTCAACTCTGATACCAAATGTTGAAAATTGAGGTGTTTTCTTAGCTTAATACTTTGTAAAACTTTAATATTGCTGACCAAAATATTCTTTTTGTTTGTTACAAATTCTTTGTGGGTGATTATCTGATTAATCCATTTTACTGTTTGTAGAATGTAGACAAAAGTTGATAGAAGTAGACATGATATTAGAAAGATTACACAAGCATGTATCGTGGAGAAACCCTTTCAGGAAAAAAATCCACCAAGAATTAATCTATTATTCAATCTTTAAAGTAGATTACAATAACTCCAATTCTTGCTTGAGAATGCCTCTTTTTCCCTCATCAAAACTTCTTCACAACCTGCAATAAAAATGATAATAACTCTCTTCAAATTTCTTGAGATAAATAGGCTTTGATCAACTTTATAAACTCCAATTGAGTTACAATTACAACGCTCAATCCATATCCCTAAAAGGTACTCCTATTTCTTATAAGTAAAGTTTTGCCATGAAGAACAATGCCAAATCCTCATCTTCATGCATTTGGGCATCCCAAACTGAAGTGCCAACTCAACCTTTATTCTGTAAATATCTTCAAGGATTTATCTTCAAATTAGGCACCCAAAAGAGGGCCCACTTAACAAAGCCTTCTGAAATATATTAACATGCAAAGGAGTTAATTCCAAGAAGCCAACTTGGGCACCCAAGTTGGGTCCAAGTCATTTCTTGTTAACTGAAACATTTCTCAACACCATTCATGCAAGAATGGTCATCTCCTATTAACTAAAGGTGGTCCCTATTATCTATCACGCAACTCAAGTCATTAGCCATGCATTCCAAGTTAATTGAAGTCAACTAGCACTCAACTAAAACTAATTGAAGATAATTGAACAAAACACAACAAAACATAACAAAACTGAACTAAATTGAATCTGAACTGAGTTGAACTAATCTGAACTAAACTAAACTGAACTTCATGCATGCAAACATCAAACCCTAACTCCTAGGATCTTTACATGCATTTAGAAGTTTTATCTCTTACTCTGAATAGTTAACTAAACTTAAGGTGAGTGCCACCTACCATGTGGGTGCCCCATGTGCCCCTATTATTTAGGAACTCAAAATGGACACCCTCACATGCTCCTAACATTTAGAATTAATTACAAATGTCAATTAACATGATTATTTCATCGAATATTATTCTCTTCCTAGTCCTAGTGTTGTTAAACATATTCCAAGGACTTCAGAGATACATGAAATAAATAATGTTTAGGATTGCAATTAAATGGCATCTTATTTCTTGTTAGAGTAATTGGGTATTTACTTTATTAATTAAACAATATTTGTTTAATTACGTAAAGTTCCCTTTTACCTCTTTTCACTTAAGCTAACATTAGGTGCATAATAATTAATTACTTTATTAATTATTATTGTGCAAGCCTAGGGTTTTCCTTTTTAGGGTTTTCATCTATATATGGTTGAAAACTATCTTTTGTATTATAATTCATTTTACATTTTAGGTGAATACATTGCTCCACATTCTTGAGCATTTCCTTTGTTGCTTCTCTTTGCTTCTCCTTGTAATAGGTTATTTGCTTGCAGAGATCTTTGGGCTTCTGTGGTGTTGTATCTTCTCAACTCCAACATGGTATCAGAGCTTCAGATTTGGAGCTGCTTGTTCTTGTTTTGAGATTTTGCATTGGAAGCAAATCTAGGGTTCTAAGTTTTTTTGGGCGGATTTAGCATACTCCTAATTTTGGGTTCACTTTGGGCCCAAATGGACAGTGCCATTGGATTCGTAGCGCCCAAAAACCCCTAAAATGACTATCAAATTGTCGATTTTGGCCACAGTCAACCAGGGTTGCAAAATTTTTTTCAGGGTTTGGCTGTATGGCCCCCTCAAAAAAAACAAAAAAAAACAAAGGTTTTTTGATTTTTAATTTGCGCGGCCAGTTAAAATTTTTTCCACCGCCCGGCGGCCACCACTGCGCCGCCGCCGCACTGCTCGGGATCCACAGCGCTGCCCGTGTTCGGCCATCGCCTGGCTTCGCGCTCCCCACCTTGGCCGCCACCCACTCCAGTTGCCATCCGAGCTCCACTGAGCTCCCTGCGTGCTCCACCCGACACCGCCAGCTCGCCCTGCTGACACTGGACTGGCCCTGCCGACACCTGACTCGCCCCACCGACAAGCTCACCCCTGCCAGCCCCCGCGAGCTCCAAACCCCCACCGCCCGGTCACATGGGTGACCGCGGGCCTACAACCGCCAACCCCCTGGTCATCCACATGACCAGGGGCCGAAGACTTTAGCCCTTGAGGGCTGTGAACAATTTTTTTTCTTCACATTGGAGCAGCTTGCGCTAAATCGAGCGTAGAATGGGCAATTTTTCTTGGATTTTCAAAAACGAGATATTGTCGGAAAGCTGGTTCCGGCGCCGTTCCAGTGGTACTAGTAATTTTTCCTGATTTTGTATTTTTGTAGTGTTTTTTTCTAGTCAAAGTCAGAACTTGGTTTTTTCACTCTAAGGGGTGTATCTTTTGCGTACGAACTCCATTTTGCGCAAACGAATAGGCATTGGAAAGGTATTACAGTGCTCTTTCTAGATTTATAGTCTATTTTACCAGAATATTTACTAGGTACTTTTTCTTTAGCTTTGTGTGTTTTTACACTTTGCTCAATTATTTGGTCATCTTGGCTCCGACATGGGGTTTGTTTGTGTTGGATGGGTTATGTTGATATGCTTTATCATTGCTGAGATCATTAGTCTCTGAATTTTTTATTTAAAGAGTTATCATGGGTTTTTCTACTCACCCTTCAGTTGTTCTTCTAGAATGGGGTAATTATGAGTCATGGGAAAAGGGTATACTTACACATTGTAGATGGCTTAATATTTTGCCTTATTTGTATGATCTCATACCTGAACCAACAACTTTAGAGGGCAGATTAGCATGGGATATTATTAGAAATCATATAGCAGGACTTATATTGTCTAGTGTTGATCATGGCACTGTGTTGGTTATATCGAACATTGATTGTCCTCACCCACTTTGGACACGTCTTTGGGAGATCTATGGAGACCCTATTCTATCTCCATTCCAAGAGGATCCTGCTTCAGATTGTCTCATACCCATTGCTTGGATACTTTAGAGGAGCTTGAGTATTTAGACACCCTTACTTATTCCGATGGATCAGAGGTTTGTCTCACATTTCCTACTCTTCAGACTGAGACTTCATCAACATCTCTTGTTGTTCTTGATTCAGTGCAGTAGGGAATCATACATCTTCCAGACATAGCTACTTTGGACTCTTATGTTGTAGACATATCTTTCTTGTTTGTTGAGTCCTATATTGCAGATTTGAAGGATTATTTTGAGGACATTCATCTCCTCTACCTTGACAGTCAGGTTATCACTGTTCGCCCACCATTATCCGTGCATTCAGAGGTTGCATTTTAGTATTCTCCACATCAGTTTGGATTTGGCATTATTTGTTTCAGTTCAGACAGTGAGACTCTTCAGCATCCTATCATGGCACACATCTTGAGACAGATTGGTTCATCATTCTTCATAGGGTTTCTTTGATACAGGTCCATGGATCCGTTTCTTCCCAAGGGGAGGAATATCATTTGCCGCTTCAGGATCTCCTTTTGGATTCTACATCAGGCATCTACCATTGTGACAGGAGTTTCTTCATTGTGGGGGGGTCCTTCTTCTCTCTTTCTATCTCTCCTATGGAGATCATTGTACATGTACTTATATGATAGAAGTTGTCTATGGGGGGTATCATGTTATCCACCTCCTATCCTTCTTTCATTAGTGCATTGCATTCCTTCCTTGCATTCTATTTTGGGGAGAAGTTTTGTTCCCACTGGGTTTTCTCCTTTGCCCCATTTCATTTAGTTTGCATTGATTTTTTACATGGGTACCTGATCTGGCCTTGTTGCTGGGACCCATTGCTTTTGCTTTCAGTAACTTCTTCTAAGTTTTAGCTTCTCCCTAAGTCTAGCTTAAGGGGGGGTGTTAGAGTAATTGGGTATTTACTTTATTAATTAAACAATATTTGTTTAATTACGTAAAGTTCCCTTTTACCTCTTTTCACTTAAGCTAACATTAGGTGCATAATAATTAATTACTTTATTAATTATTATTGTGCAAGCCTAGGGTTTTCCTTTTTAGGGTTTTCATCTATATATGGTTGAAAACTATCTTTTGTATTATAATTCATTTTACATTTTAGGTGAATACATTGCTCCACATTCTTGAGCATTTCCTTTGTTGCTTCTCTTTGCTTCTCCTTGTACAGGTTATTTGCTTGTAGAGATCTTTGGGCTTCTGTGGTGTTGTATCTTCTCAACTCCAACATTTCCAACATGTTCAAGCCAAAAATTTGAGGGAGCATAGGTGGAACTTGACAACTAGAGATTTGGTAGTGATCTCGTAGGAGACATTCAATAAGGTATTTGACCTCTAATTACAAATATATTTAGTATAACTAGCTTGAGGTATGAAGTTAATATTTTTTGTGGATTAAATTTCCAAAATATTTGAATGGAATGATTTAGTATATAGACCTTATGAATATTGTTTCCCATAATATCCCAAAAGGAATCGTAATATTCACAACGGATCACATCCAACCTAGGAACCTTATCATTGGCCATTTTAAAGTAAATTTATTTAAGTCTCTTATGGTGGGAATTTGGTCACATAAATGGTTGGGAGTTAGAAGCAAAAACCTATCAAGGGACCATATTGAGGCATTATTGTAAGCTAACCAATTGCTCCAAAGTATACTTGTAGGCAATAAAGATTTGCTCATGTTGCTAGACAAAATATTGAAGAATATTAGGAAACACTTTCAAGATCTACCACCCTTCATAATTTTTTTTGATAGATTGAGAGGAGTGATAATAATATAAGGACTAAAAAAATTCCTTCAAAAATTCATCACCAATATTGAGCTAGGGATCCAACCTTTGATTTGAGTTGCTAATGCTGAATGAGCATATGCAACCTACTTTTTGTGGTGAAGATGATACACATGAAGCTAATTAGTAGAATAATATGATAATGCTTCAAAAGTGATAATATATTTGTGAAGGTAAAGGGTGGTGGCCTCATAAGAGTAGTGGTGGAAGAAATTTAATTGAAACTCATAAATGGAGAGTAAGCATATAGTATGGGTTATGAAATTATCTCACTAGGATATCTAGTCTTTGTCATGCATAAGACAAGGCTCTAAATTCTAGACACTTTCTATGTGAATTGAAGTAGCCTTGCAATTATGAATTGATATGTGAAGACATAATGTCTTCTTGGCCTTGGTCTTGGAAACTTTCTATTCAATATGGAATTGTATTGAAAAGTGGATTGAAAGGAATTTTTTGACATGGGCTCCATAAGAAAGGACTATTAGCTATCAAAAGAAACAAATATTGATCTGACATCATGGAATGATCTAGCCTCTTCAAAACCTTGTCTAGTTTAGCTTGCAAATTACTCCAGGTGTGAGATGTCATATGATCTTAGTAGTGGCCAATATTAGGATGAAAATGCCCCAATTTATGTATATGAAAAATCAAGCCTCTCTTTTTCTAGTTTTCCATTGCATAGGAAAGGCCCCACATTTTTCATAAGTAATTCCTATCATGTTAAAATATCCACACAAAATCCAAGTTGTATTTGACATTAAATTAGCAATCTATCTCTAGTGGGAAGATCTCTCAATAACATCATTTGATGCATAAACATTAATAACAACAAAATAATGATTATTATTGAAAAGAGACCATAATGGTTAGTAAGTTGGTTCACATCCTTATTTAAATAAATTTTGATGCCATATAAGAGACATGAGGTGAAAATAACATCTTGACCCGCTTCATGATGACTATACAATGTTGCAAGTATGAAAGTGTTGTATTGATGTCAAATAGTTAACTAGTTGTCTACTGGTTGGTGTTGTCATTGATGTCATTTGTGTTGGTTATTGGTTGTATATTTCAAGGATATTGATAAAATTGTAATAAAGAAAGGCTATAGGTATTCAATGTTTGCTCCAGGTTTTTCTCTAGAATCTACTACTATGCTAGTGAGGATCCAAGCTATTGTTCATGGTTGTTGGAAGTTGCTATATCCATATTTTGGGTTTTTGGATCATCATACAGTGTGAGTTATTTTCACCACTTGTGAACCATGATTTTTTTTGTATTTGGCTGAGGTCTGGGAGAAATGTAGTTTCTTTGGAATAAGTTGAAGAGGTTTTTTTCAAATTACTTTTGTTATCTGGAAATATTGGACCGTGTTAAGGTAGTGTGTTCTTAATTGATTTATATGTTTTACATTGGTTTGGTCGCCCTTGTGTTAAACACTACTTACAAAGATCATGGAAGCATGTTGGGACTTATTTAGGTCCTCATCTAGTGCATATTTGGGTCACCCTCATTCTAAATCCATTGTAGAATATTTTGGCATTGACCTAATTTGAATTTGTAAATGCAAATGGTGTGTGGTCGACTTTGGACGAGTTTTAAAGTTGAAGATGGTATAGACATAAGTTGAGATGTTGTGGAAAAGAGATAAATGGATTCAAGAATAAGATATATGCAAGATATATGTGAAAGAGTGTGTGTGTGTGTGTGTGCGATGAGAGTTTGAGTAGATCAATGTGAAACCTAATTGCAATTTCCAGAGGCAATGAGCTAAAGGTGTACTCTATCATTCAAGCATGTCTGCAAGTGTGTGAGCCAATTGTGGTGGAAATATACATTGCATTGAGATTGTTTTCTCTTTGTAAAAAATCTCATCTACCTTATTTTGTAATTTTGTGGCAATGAGCCTTCTAGGTGGTTAATCCTTATTGAATGGTGAGTCTTGTTTTGGATAGTGAGTCCTATATTGGAAGTGAGCTTCTCAAGAAGTAATCCTTTCTATTCAATTTTTATATTCTCTCTATTGTGAGCTAATCCTCATCATGTTTTTCCCTTATTGGGTTTTTCACGTAAATCTGGTGTTCTTGTGTGTTTTGTCTTGATTCTTTCAGTTTTTGCTTTTACATTTAATTATTAATCATATTAGCAGAATACAGGAATTGTGAATGATAATAGATCTGATCTCTAGTGAAATTTTTAAAGGTTAAATTTGTTACAACTGATTCACACCCCCCTCTCCGTTGTCTTGTTCAACATACAACACATGGTTGGAAGGGAAAATCACATGAAAAATTGTTGAAAGAAAGAAACTAGTAATTTTAACCTCTTGAAAACATAGAATGTATAAACCTAATAATTGGAAATGAACATCAAAAATAGATTATTTCTGTGGGGGGTCCATCAACTCTTGACATTCTAGGAAATGCAATTCATAAATGAGTGTTGAGAGCTATATCCACATTATCGATCTTAGCTAGAGTGGAATAAATATTTTACAACACAAATTCATGGGACTCAAATCATTCTATCTTGATGTATGGATCTAATTAAAAATAGTTTAACTAATGGAAACTAAATTAAATATCTCTCGTAAAACCCTTAAATAAACACTCTTCAGAGGAAAATAAATTATTGCACAAACATTTCAACTTAGGTTTGCAACTTGCAACCAACAATCTTGAATTACAATAAATTTTACAAATGAAATTACATTAGTCTTAAATGGACAATGGAGCTGCAACAAGCCCTTACAAGAATTATGAAATTCAATATAAAAATATTTGCTCCAACAAATCAAAGCTCTGCAACACAATCTTTCTCCAACACTTGCACAATAAACCTCTAAACACAACCACAATCATAATATTTTGCATCAATTGGTGATGTTCTTGGCTCTAAAATCAGCCTCCAATATGAAACAATACTATTCAAACCCTTCCTATAAGAATTACATATTCAAATAAAATTCATTCTCAATCAAGCTATGCTCAGACATGTGAGCTTTTATAAATAAAACCATCTCCTAGCTCTTCTAAATCACCTATAACTCATGCAACCTCAATCCTAGCATTCTAAAGTATTCATTGGCTATTGTTTAACATGCCAAACATGCAATAAAAAAAAAAATGTCTCCCAAGAAAAACCATGCCCTCTTGTCCTCTCCTTCAAAATTATGCTTTTAAAATTATTTCAATGCTTTCAACAATTTCTAGATTCTCCACTACTTGCACAAGAAATCAATTAAAATTAAATTTCCACCTCCTTATACCAGGGATGCCATACTTTGTGGCTAAAATAAAAAATTATAAAAAAAGATAATTAAAACTCATTTAAGATCCACTTAGAGTAACCCCTCAAGAATAGGCTTTTTCAGGTTTCTTTCCTCCTCTCTTTGACTCTCGAAAAATAAAGAAGATAAAAATCAGCTTGGGAATCCACATCTAAAATCCCTACTTTTTAGGGGTCAAAATTTCATCCTTTAAATCCCAACTCTTCATCTCTCAACACCTCTTCTTGAAATTTGAACATTTAAATTTTATTGTTTTAAAATCTGCTTTTTTTGCTTTCCACCCCACAAGCCAATTTGTCAAAAGTCACACAAGAAATTAATTAAAAAATTAATTTATTTGTAGATAAATAATTTGACACTCTCAATATCTAATCCAAGACAAAAATGAATCCACTTCAAAAATCCAAAATTGCATAATTCAAAAATTCAACCTTTTTGTTGACACGAGATTGCAAGTCACCATGGATGCTCCTGCCTAGTATCTAGAAGTGGAGAGGTACATGCTATTTTTGGTTGATGATAATCCTTCAATTTACATAGAAGACAATGATACCTCCTCTACTTGGTGAGAGGAGGGGAAAAAATATGAGCATTAATGACAATTGGTTGAGCCAAGGATGATGCTCCAAGTGAGTTTTGAACAAAATTTATCATTAGATTCCTCCCTAGAGGAGTAGGGTATAACTTTACTTGAAGCTATAGATTTTGAAATATTTTTCATAGCATGGTTCCCAAAGTCAAAAACTATGGGGGAAGGCTTGTTGTTACTATATTTCTTGGGCTTTTGGTTAAATACAATATACCAACCTTCCTCTTCTTTTGTAGAAGGTGGCAACCTGGAAGAGGGTTGAGTAGAGGCATTTTGGTGTGGGGGAACTAGAGGGAAATACAAATTCTTATTCTATAAATTTTGAAACCAGTAACATGTGCTGAAGAAATTTATATAAAGGACACATTGCACATATATAGTTTGTCCAACCCAAATGTCAATAGATTATTTGATGTCCTTCGAAAGGTGCACCTCAACACAAACTTGCCATTAAGGATGAGATGAATAAAATTGATCTAGTTTAGCACACACAACAAAACCTAAAAGAGAGGATATGAAGACAAAAATTATTTAGAATGATAGGGGAAATTAGGAAACTCGACCCAAATTGGGACTTTAAAGAACTTTTCATTAGTGACAACAAATTCTTGCATCTATGGTTTGAAAATAAGTAGAAAGGAACAAAGAATCCAAGGGATATGAATACGAATTGCGTTGTATTATTATATTTGAAGTGAAAGAGAAAAAAAAATTGGTTAGGTTTTAAATAGTGGCAAGGGAGATCCCATGCATGGTCTAGAACTTGCTAACTCATTCTTTTAGCTTGCTTTTGAGGGGGACTCTATCCATAAAATATCCAATCAAAGTAAAAGATTCTAGCTAGCAAGGTGATTATCAAATTATAGAATTATGAGAGAAACATCTACTAGTTTCTCAAAAGACATCCCTCATGGAACAATTTGGGTACAAAATTTGAGCTTGTTTGGGTGGGAGTGGAATTGTAATTTACTATCAAACCTTTAACTCTAGAAACAATAGTTGCATAAGAATGAAAGACTGAGACCATTTAATAGGGGAAACCCACAAACTTAGTAATGAGAAGGGCATTTCCATAAATACAAAAAAAAAGATCTTAATTTTTGTAGTATGACATGTGGACAAGCGCACATGTAAGAAAACCTAGTAGAGATAGAATAACTTATCACATAATATCACCATTTTAAATGATTTTTGCTATGCATGTAAAAAAATTAATCCAAGAAGAATATTTTGAACTTTGGAATTGATCAATTAGAAGCATCGACAAAGGACGTTAAGTTCTTACATTATTCTTGTGCTTATAAATTTTATAATACAAAGGGACTATTCCACTCTAGGAAACTTGTTAGATTGAATTTCATATAGATTCTATTGAAAGGTATGATTTAGAAGAGAATTCTAATTTTTGTATTGGTTCTAGCAAAATTTTGATATCATTTCATCTTTCTAGTTATCATGAAGGTGAATGGAAGGAATACGTTTTGGTAATAGAAGATAAATAAATGCAACCCCTAACAAAACTAGATAGCATGAAAATTCTCATTAGAGAGCTAACTTTAAGTTTGAAAAAGAAATAGATATAGGAAAATAAGAAAAAAACATAATGGATGAAGTAAATGTTGCTAAGAGTAAGCATACAATCACTCTTGTATATTTTCAAGTAGTGAAGAATACATTGGAAAAATGAAATCAAAATATTTTCTTTTGATTACAAACATATATATGATAATTGGATTCACAGAGAAGGCCATACTTGCAATTGGGAAAATGAAGGAAATTATTAATGAAATAAATTTGAAGCTTATTTCAAGCTACTTAACACTGTGATTTTAAGGGTGAAATTAATTCACCCGAAGAAATTTTTTCAAGGAAGCTAAAAGTTGTAGATATATTTTTTAGTAAAAAATGATAAATTTTTATAGGGAATTGCGGATCAACAAATAGAGAAAATTGTGGAAGACACAACTAGATGGAAATAAAAATTATGGATTTAGATAATGATTGCATATAATTGGGTTAGCATGAAGAATTGTCTAAACAAGGAAACATAAATGATTTTCAATCTTTTTCTACATTCCTTTGGGTTGCAGATAACCCACTCTTTAAGATGAATGTAGAGCTATCTCTTGGTTTAAGTTATTTAGCTTGTGATAATATCAAAGTGGTGAAACATAATCACATGGAGGATTGAGAATTATGAATTATAAATTCCCAATATTGATTTGGGATCTTGGTAAATTTATAAAATGTTTTAGTTATGAGTTGATAAGTTGTTCAAAATTTTTCAAGGGAAAACAATCTTTAGGAAGGGTGGACTATCATGTTGTATTTTTCAAAGTAAGGAAATAATTTAATAAATGAATTTAAGTTTCCTAAAAAGTAACTTTAATTGTAAAAGGAAGCTTATATTTTATTATTAAATTATAAAGTACCTAAATATGATTTTATAAAGTGTTTTTTATTTTAAAGAGAGCTTAAAAATTTATCAAAACTGTCACAAGGACAAGGGAGGAAATTGAAATATTAAATTAAAAAATAAAAATTTTAGAAACTTCTCGAGGAGCTTAAAAATAATAAATAGGAAATTATAAAAGGAGTTGGTATTGTGGAAAATCATGTATTATTTTTTTGAGGGAAATCCATTTCTTAAACATTGAGCATTTGATGTTCATCTCTTGGCTAAAGGATGCAAATCATCTTTGTATTAAAATTAGAGGATGAAAATTGTCTTAGTTTCCAAATAGGATTTGGGAATGAATATCCTTATGTCCATCATAGATGATTCCATCTACAAATTCCATATTTGTACAAAAATCATTTTAGGAGCATATTGAAGATTTATAATTTTGTGCTAAAGCGTGAAGCTCTTCTAGATTTCTTGCTAGTTTGTGATTTTCTAGTTTCTATCATTTTGAGTTTATTGGGTAATTTACCAGTTTCTAGTTTGATACAAAAGATCATTATTTGTGAAGGGTCTATTTTTTTGATTATATGTAAAAATATTTTGAAGGGACCTTTGAATCCTTTACAAAAAGAAAATTATCAACAAATGTAAAGAGCGAAAGTCTTTAATTCCAAATAATCTTATATTTCCTTTAATAAGTTCATTTCCATTCCATATAATATCATAACTCCATTCATAAAATAAGTTTAATCAAATATATTCCAAAATATTGACTTTAAAGTCTATAACAAGATTTATGATACATCCAATTACATTTATAAATACGTGCCATCTTTCACAAAATTTATAATACAAAACATTGTAAAAGGAATTTACAATTCAAGACGTAGGCATTCTACTGCCTTAAGTTCTACAATAATCATTAAATCAAAAAATACAATAGATATTAGAAGAAATCTTCATTTGATCTTTAATCCAATAGATAATCTTCAAACATGAAGATGAGAACAAGGTTCAGGCACTTTTTCCGCCCAACCTCGAAGCTTACGCTTCCCTGGAATTCTTTAGTCATTCAAAGAATACCTGACCCTGCATGAATCACTTAGCAAAAAGAAGTTGACAAGCAGGATGGAATCTCATGTGTGCCTAGTATAACTAGTAATTCCACAAGCATTTTCATTTTTCTAATTCATTTAAGAAACAAGCAAGTTTGATACTAGGATATGGTAGAGAGTTATAAATATTCCATCTATTTCAATGGTTCTTAAGTCACTTGGCCAAGTAAAATGTCATGCATGACAAATAATAGAAGTTTTAGAAAAAGAAAAACTACGCTCTCTATAAACCCATATTCGGCACCCGTCCCAGAAGGTAACTTTCCATACACATGTCATGTGAATTTAATTATCAAGCATGCATGGTTCCATTCAAAATAAAAAATCATCTTTCTCAAACACATGAAATGCACTTTCATTTTCAAGCAAACATGGTTTTTAATACAATAATTTCATAGTTTTAAATCACATATAGCATTATGTTCAAATTTAAAATAAAATAAAAGGTGTTTCTCAAGTATACATAACTAAGTACATATAAAACCAGAATAAATGAGCACACATTCTTTTGGTTCATTTACTCATAAAATTTGTCTACACTTCGAAATAATCCTTTTCTAATTTGTTTCAATTCGAAGAAATTATATTTTTAATTCTATTTCCTTTCTTTTCTATTTTTCATATTTCCCTTAAAATAATATCTTTTCAAAACATAAACACCTCATATTTACACTTCGATTTCGTAACAATTTAATATCAATCCTAGAGAATTGTCAAATTTCACTCAAGTTTTTCAGCATATTTAATACACAAAATTATTTAATCTTTTCATTCTAGATAATAATCAACAATTTAATTTAAATCAAAATCTTTATCCTTCTTGTTTGCATTATTTTGAGAAATTATCTGTCTGATAGTTCTGGTTTTTTTGAAGCTTTTTCTAAATTTAAATAAATCTAAAACATTATGTTTTTTGAGTGCATCTTTTCAATTATGTAAAAACATAATTTACTAAACAATAAAATCTAATGTTCCTTGATTGCTTTTTGTTCAAGCTTGTTTAACAATTTTTTGTTTAATTTATTCTTTGTCTCCATAAAATTTTAGTCTGGTGTTTGATATTTTCCCTAAATTTGATAAATCACAGTGACAGGTTTCTTTCCTGTTCAAAACTAAAATACAAGAAAAATAGAGAAGAATTTAACTCAGTATTGTATTAACTGTGAATTTGTTTTCATTATATCTACTTGGCAATTTCCTGAATCTGGAAATGAGTTGTTTTGCTTCCTCTGTCAAATATTTTCCTATTTATGTTCCTTTGTTCTCCTATTCTCTTCCTCTCCCTGGCGTATGATAAATAGAATGCCCACATAATAGAAAAACAAAACTTATTTTTATTGTTCTTTTCTAACTCTTCTTGTCCATCCCCTCCTTTGCTTCTTCCCGCGTGAGAGTAATAGTCCAATATATTTTTACTTTCTAGCTCTCTCCCTCTTCTAGTTGCATGCCTTCCCAGTTCTCTTATATTCTTTTCTTTTATGTTCTGATTTCTTTTTCTCTTCTGTTCTAGCTGCGTCCTCTCTTTCTCACTGCTGGTGCATATGTCTAAGAAGATATATTCTTCTTCCTAACTTCTCCCCTTCCTCTCCTTCCACGACTTCCCTCTTCTCCTCTCCACCCTGCTGCCTCCCTCCTATCTTCCCTGGCGTGCCTCTTCTCCTCTTAGGCGTGCCTCTCTTCACTCTTTCCTGCTGGATGGCGCGTACTCCCTTCATAAGTTAAGCAACCTCCAATAAGTGAATCAAAACTGATATATCTCCTTCAGGCTGCATGTGGGGATTAAGGAAAATGAATATGAATCAAAACAATAAAAGCTTCCCCTCTCCCTCTTCTGGCCTCCCCTGGGAAAATACCAATATGAATCCAATAAAGGTAAAAACCACTTGTGTTTTCTGCCCCAACTCTTTAAAAAAATGGATTTCTATTCTCTGTGTATTCTTTAATTCAAATCTTTCTCCTTTCTCATGAAAATGGTGGAGTGGTTAACAAAGTTTGATCCACAATCTTAGCTCTGATCTCCAGAATAAATTGTCAAACTCCAAGTTTCAATTTATTTGATTGCATGCAAATTGATTGCAAGATATTTGTTTTCAATTTGTTAACTGTTGTTTTCAATTCATTTTCAGTTTTGAACATATTTTGTTGTTTTCTCTTTTCAATTCATTTCAATTAAAATTTTATTTCATTTATTTCTAATTTCCATTTAAATAAACGAATTTAATATATAATTATTTAATCATATATATTTCTACTCTTATTTTAAATTTGTTTTTCCAATAATAATTTTATATACTCAAATTGAGGAATTCTTTTTGCACCTAAGAAATCCTTCCATTTCGTAACAAACATATTCATTTTCACAATTACGTTCAAGCAAAAGAATAGTCATAATAATCATTAAAATTTAAACCATTTAATCATCATGAATATACATTATAATTAATTAAGTGGTGTGTGAGATTCCATCATCCTTATTAACGTCTTATGGCTAAAATGACTCTACCTGAACAATGTTCTTGCCTTCATTCTTGTTCACCTATTCCTATGTTCACTTGCACTCAATTTCTCATCAGCAATGAAAATCCCTGAATTTCATAATAATGACTTAAAAATCATTTCATTTGCATTTAAATAAAAATACATTTTGAATCATTATAATTGCATTTCAATTTCATTTTTAATAATCATCTAACATAAACATGCAAATCTCATTATTTATATTTGCAATTAAATAATTGATAAAAATCAATACGTGACATCCTTCCCCTCTTGGAAGAGACATCATCTCGATGTCTTATTATTCAATCAATAAGCATAGTATCTCAATGATTCTAAAATCATAGTTCTCAAAACATAAGAATAAACAATTCATAGTAGCATCCACGCTATCCATGTTCACAACATGTGAATCAAAAACCAGAGTATCAAGTGTCTCATGCAATAAGAAAATACTACTCTAAGAAAATAAATGAGGAAAAATGACGGTCCATCATCACAAAATCCTCCCATGTAGCACTATCCTTAATATACTTGTCCCACTAGACCTTGTACTGAGTAGTATCCCTATTAACGCTAGTCTGTAAGCAACTAGATTCATGAATTCTAGTACATCAAAGTGTCCCACTAATCTCGGAGCCAACTTTGACGATTTCCCAAAATACTTAAGATTTACAAAACATTCATCCTATCAAAAATCTTGTCCTTTCTAGGAATTGCTTCAAGTGTCCTTACTATCACCTAGGGAAATATCGTATGCTTCAGACATACTTACTCTCCCAAAGAGATTTATTCCATAAATACATCCAATATATAATAATAACTATACTTAGTGATCAGAATTCATTGGTCCATGAATTTATCCTTAGTATAACCCAAATGGAAGAGGAATGTCGATGTATTGTACACTACATCATGGGTCCAATCCCTTTTCATTTGTATTCATACCTTTAGACAGTTCATAATCCGAGTCCATCCACCACTTACACATTCATTATCCTTACCATAAAGTACTTTTCCTTGATTACTTGTCTATCTCGAGCATAACCTTGCTCCTAGACACTTGTCAATTTTGATATTGCTCCACACTTAAGCTTTGTTATCAATTAAGTTTCATCGATCACTTCATTCTAAAATTTCCTTTTTGACATTTATCAAGTCTATGATTATATCCAAGCCTTTTTCAGCTTTAATAGAGTTTCCTTTCTTTCCATATAATTGTCCAAACGTTAATTTTAGAAGTTTACAAATCATTCAAGATTTAGTCCACCATTTTACTTATTTGACTAAAATAATATATTGCACATTTATTCAAATGAATGTCTCATGGTATGATTTTGGTTTACACAACCCTATCATTATTTGCTAAACTGAAATAACCTTTCAGGTTTACTAAGTAACTACTTATCCACAATATATTATTTAGGACCAAAATCCTATAAGTCGAGTTTCCAAAAACTGTTGGTTCCTTTGATGAGTCTATCCACCAGAACATTATGTTATTCTACTTACATCGACAAATCAATTTGTCTTTTGTTCTACCATTTTCCTTCTAGAATCTCAAGAGAGTTACATGTCCTACCAATGATGACTTCTAGTCTTCATTTCTTGGCAGACTAGATATTACCTTGCTACATTCCATGTAGCTTCTTACTTTATCCTCTTCCAGATGATAGTGGATCCTTATCCGACAATTCCCTTTGTCTTTCTGATGTCCTAACTCTGACATTATTTTCCTCATTCCATTCTCGAATCTTCCAAATTTTGGACACATAGGCTCTTTTATATCCAACAATAGTCTATCCTTTGACTAAGTGATAACTTATTTTGATCTTAAATCATCATTAATCTTCATGTAAATGGTTATAGGTTTTGCAGAGATAATTCCCACTTATCTCAAGACATCCATACCATGGATTATTTTTAAAGATGCAATTCATCTTTTATCTCAATCTAATTTCCTTGATTTAATCTGGTACTAATTTTTGAGTATTAACCTCGTTCAATCACGTTGATCTCTAGATGATAAAAAATTTAATTGGATAGCTAATCTTCAAGAATTAACATTTAACTCCATGATTTCTTAATTATATAGGATAGTCTCAACTTTAATAAATCCATTTTGATCACAAGTAACAACTTTGATGTTCTTCTCCATAAGATTTTCAGCATTTCTTGCTAAGTGAAAATTATATGATGTTCTGTCATGACAATAGATGCTTCCTTTTGAAAGTGTTTCTCTTTTAATATGAGAGCTACTTAAACTAAAGTCTTTTCAATAATACGACTTCCTTTAAATTACTAGGGATCCATCCTATGCTTCTATCCTTACAGATTTTCATTGACTCAAATGATATTCCATCGCATGGGAAAATCTTAAACCCAATATCCCCTTCCATTTCTTAGGATGGAATCCTTAATTAATGTTTAGTCTGATTGTTTATAGATTTCCCCACTCTATATGGCAATAGTCAAGACCCAATGTACAACTCATTCAAGTTTAATTCCTAATTATAGGTGTTAAAGAGTAATCTAGTACGTAACCAACTTAATAGGTTTTAGTCTCATCATAAGGTCTCTCTCTTTATTGAATGAACTTCTAGTCCCAATTAGGTTATCTTTAACCCAAGGTTTCATTCAAGAGTAAGGTAGTGATTAAGTAATTTAATCATTCTCATTAATAGATTTTGGTGTGGTTCACATAATGTCACATCTTACTTTATTTTTCAATCCATCTCAATAGCTTAAAAAGCTATTTTTTTTTTCTTTCGTCCATAGGTTTCTTAACATAGTAAGCTTCAATGTCAAGTCGTTTCATGACATGGATATATTTCATATAGAAATAACTTCGTTATTTAAATCCTCTATTTTAAGTATATAAGAGTATAGAGACACTTTCTTCCAATCACGAGTCTCTTAGATCTTTCCTTGTCAATCCATAGACAATGATCTTCCTTATCATGATCAAGTTATCTGCCTATTCTTTTCTAAGGCATTGATAATAATATCCTTTGATCTTTAGATCCGATAATCATAAGGTATAAAGGTCATAGTTCTTAACCTTTCCATTTGTCCTTTTTCCCTTGTGGTCATAAAATGTATGACTTAATTGTCCTTATAACTTGCAAAGAAGTCATACCCAAGTTTTTGTTAGGTGGGTACTTAGCTTAAGTCAATTCACTCTCTTCCCCCCCCCCTTAGTGTTTCTGCAACTTTCGTTCCTCTTACGTTGAACTTCTTAGAAAATTACTTGATTCCTTGGAAAGGGTTGTCATTCCTTCTTGTTGAATTTTCATTGCCTATCCTTACCTCATGGCATACCTTAAATACACTTTTCTCAAAGTTAGATTTTTCATTGTTTTTTTATTTTTTATTTTGTATCTCACAGATTCAGCATATAGGATCATTTAGTAGGAGATCCAATGAATAATCAGCAAAAAATAATATTCCATATTCTTTCTAATATCATTTTTAATGGAAGGATATCCATGCTCACAAACCTCTTTTGTTGATGTAATTCTAACCTCAGAGTGTTTCTTTCCTTGCAACTTATAATGTCCTGACACATAGAGCCATGTTGCATTCCTTTTCCCTTTTGGAACCATTATTCATAGGTTGTTTGATTCCAAAAACTTCAATAACCTCATTGATTGTTTCCTTTGACCATTCTGGTATTTTCTCAATTCCTCAATACTAACTCTTTTCTAACAAGATCTTTATCTTAACACAAGAGTTTAAGTCATGAGTTCCCCAACCTTGAGGATACTTCCTTCATTCATATCCTACTTGAACAATCTAATTTATGCTGACTTTGCATACAAAGATTTGTAGTGTTTACACTAATCCAAGAGTTCTTGACTCTTTTACAATTGTAGGTTGCTACAATTCAATTTATATCATTCCTACTCATTCTCTTTTTCTTAGAGTCATGTATGTACAGGTTATTCTTCCTAACCTTCCTACATAACATGATTGCATAATCTTCCGCAATCCTAGGTTTTATCATAAGTTGTTGGTTTAGGAATTCTGATTCCAGGGACAAATCTTTAACTAGCCCCAATTTATACAAGTTACTAATGCTTACATCTTCCTTTTCACTTCCTTAAGTTCTTTTCTCTTGCCATTATGACACAAGAACTTTTCAACCTCTATCTTCTGATAAGGTTTACGCATTATTGCATAATGAGCTCATAGGTTTCAGTGCAGAACCTAGCAGCTCTAATACCAAATGTAAAGAGTGAAAGTCTTTAATTCCAAATAATCTTATATTTCCTTTAATAAGTTCATTTCCATTCCATATAATATCGTAATTCCATTCATAAAATAAGTTTAATCTAATATATTCCAAAATATCAACTTTAAAGTCTACAACAAGATTTTTAATACATCCAATTACATTTATAAATATGTGCCATCTTTCACAAAATTTATAATACAAAACATTGTAAAATAAATTTACAATTCAAGAGTTAGGCATTCTATCGCCTTAAGTTCTACAATAATCATTCAATAAAAAAATACAATAGATATTAGAAGAAATCTTCATTTGATCTTCAATCCAATAGACAATCTTCAAACATGAAGACGAGAACAAGGTTTAGGCACTTTTTCTACCCAACCTCGAAGCTTACGCTTCCCCAGAATTCTTTAGTCATTCAAAGAATACCCGACCCTGCATGAATCGCTTAGCAAAAAGAAGACGACAAGCAGGATGGAATATGATGCATGCCTAGTATAACTAGTAATTCCACAAAAATTTTCAAATTTCTAATTCATTTAAGAGACAAGCAAGTTCAATACTAGGATATGGTAGAGAGTTATAAATATTCCATCTATTTCAATGGTCCTTAAGTCACTTGGCCAAGTCAAATGCCATGCACGTCAAATAATAGTAGTTTTGGAAAAAGCAAAACTACGCTCTCTATAAACCCATATTCGGCACCCATCCCGAAGGTAACTTTCCATACACATGTCATGCACATTCAATTATCAAGCATGCATGGTTCCATTCAAAATAAAAAATCATCTTTCTCAAACACATGAAATGCACTTTTATTTTCAAGCAAACATGGTTTTTAATAAAATAATTTCATAGTTTTAAATCACAGATAGCATTATGTTCAAATTTAAAATAAAATAAAAGGTGTTTCTCAAGTATACATAACTAAGTACATATAAAACCAGAATAAATGAGCACACATTCTTTTGGTTCATTTACTCATAAAATTTGTCTACACTTCGAAATAATCCTTTTCTAATTTGTTTCAATTCGAAGAAATTATATTTTTAATTCTATTTCCTTTCTTTTCTATTTTTCATATTTCCCTTAAAATAATATCTTTTCAAAACATAAACACCTCATATTTACACTTCGATTTCGTAACAATTTAATATCAATCCTAGAGAATTGTCAAATTTCACTCAAGTTTTTCAACATATTTAATACACAAAATTATTTAATCTTTTCATTCTGGATAATAATCAACAATTTAATTTAAATCAAAATCACTATCCTTCCTGTTTGCATTATTTTGAGAAATTAACTGTCTGACAGTTCTAGTTTTTCTGAAGCTTTTTCTAAATTTAAATAAATCTAAAACATTATGTTTTCTGAGTGCATCTTTTCAATTATGCAAAAACATAATTTACTAAACAATAAAATCTACTGCTCCTTGATTGTTTTTTGTTCAAGCTTGTTTAACAATTTTTTGTTTAAGTTATTCTTTGTCTCCATAAAATTTCAGTCTGGTGTTTGATCTTTTTCCTAAATTTGATAAATCACAGTGATAGGTTTCTTTCCTATTCAAAACTAAAATACAAGAAAAATAGAGAAGAATTTAACTCAGTATTGTATTAATTGTGAATTTGTTTTCATTATATCTACTTGGCAATTTCCTGAATTTGGAAATGAGTTTTTTTGCTTCCTCTGTCAAATATTTTCCTATTATTGTTCCTCTATTCTCCTATTCTCTTCCTCTCCCTGGCATATGATAAATAGAATGCCCAAATAATAGAAAAACAAAACTGATTTTTATTGTTCTTTTCTAACTCTTCCTATCTGTCCCCTCCTTTCCTTTTGGCCGCATGAGAGGGATAGTCCAATCTCTTTTTACTTTATAACTCTCTCCCTCTTCTATCCGTGTACCTTCCTAGTTCTCTTATATTATTTTCTTTTTTCTTTTGATTTCTTTTTCTCTTATGTTCTAGCCGCATCCTCTCTTCCTCACGACTGGTGCATATGTCTAAGAAGATATATTCTTCTTCCTGACTTCTCTCCTTCCTCTCCTACCGTGCCTTCCCTCTTCTCCTCTCCACCCTACTGCCTCCCTCCTATCTTCCCTGGCGCGCCTCTTCTTCTCTCAAGCGCGCCTCTCTTCACTCTTTCCTACTGGCTGGCGCGTACTTCCTTCATAAGTTAAGCAGCCTCCAAGAAATGAATCAAAACTGATATATCTCCTTCAGGCCGCGTGTGGGGATTAAGGAAAATGAATATGAATCAAAACAATAAAATCTCTCCCTCTCCCTCTTCTGGCCGCCCCTAGGAAAATACCAATATGAATCCAATAAAGGTAAAAACCACTTGTGTTTTCCGCCCCAACTCTTTAAAAAAATGGATTTCTCTTCTTTGTGTATTCTTTAATTCGAATCTCTTCTTCTCCTTTCTAATGCAAAATGGTGGAGTGGTTAACAAAGTTCGATCCACAATCTTAGCTCTGATCTCCAGAATAAATTGCCAAACTCCAAGTTTCAATTTATTTGATTGCAAGATATTTGTTTTCAATTTGTTAACTGTTGTTTTTAATTCAGTTTCAATTTTGAACGTATTTTGTTGTTTTCTCTTTTCAATTCATTTCAATTAAAAATGTATTTCATTTATTTCTAATTTCCATTTAAATAAACTAATTTAATATATAATTATTTAAACATATATATTTCTACTCTTATTTTAAATATGTTTTTCCAATAATAATTTAATATACTCAAATTGAGGAATTATTTTCGCACCTAAGCAATCCTTCCATTTCGTAACAAACATATTCATTTTCACAATTACGTTCAAGCAAAGGCATAGTCATAATAATCATTAAAATTTAAACCATTTAATCATCACGAATATACATTATAATTAACTAAGTGGTGTGTGAGATTCCATCATCCTTATTAATGTCTAATGGCTAAAACAACTCTACCTGAACAATGTTCTCACCTTCATTCTCGTTCACCTGTTCCTGCATTCACTTGCACTCAATTTCTCATCAGCAATGACAATCCTCGAATTTCATAATAATGACTTAAAAATCATTTCATTTGCATTTAAATTTCAATTTCATTTTTAATAATCATCTAACATAAACATGCAAATCTCATGATTTATATTTGCAATTAAATAATTGATAAAAATCAGTACATGACAACAAAAGTTTAGGTGAAACATAATAAAACATTCACATTAGTGATCCCAAACACAACCAAACCCAAAGAAACAATATGATAGAACACATAGTATAATAAAGTTAAATTAGAGGCACAATTATAAATGCTTCATAATCTCAACTTCCTTCAACTCTTTCTAATAGAAATTATCATGTAATTTTACAAATCTTAGTAAATATTTCTTTACACTTCAAGGGATTTATTTTTAATAGATTTGGTTTTGGTAGTAGGTCTAGCATTCCTACAATTCTATATCTTGCATTTATTGATTCACACTACACATTATAAGTTTTCCTTTATGACCATCAATTTATTCAACATGAAAGTGACCCTATCATTAACATTCTATTTCCACTTGTTGACATCAATCAACTCAAATTTACTTCAATATTTATATTAGATAGGTCTTTTTCAATCCTATTTACTTTGGGGATAGCCTCCCAACCTTGCAGAATAATATTTTCCTTCCTAAAAAGTTGATTTGGGTCCTCATTTTATTCTACAATGCTTCTAGTATAATGTTAATTCTATTTATCTTCACACAAAACTATTTTTTTTTGTATGTTAGGAAGGCATCATATCTTTGATAGTATCAAGAACTTCAAATACCTCATATTTGGAGGAGGAATTCATAACAATGGCATGAAATTCCCAAAGGATATTTGGGGTAGGATTCAAAATCCATGAGAAAGGGACTCTTATTTTAGGTTCCATGGCTGTAGATTTTTCTTTTTTTGGAGTCTCTTTTCTTCACAAAATTATCATATTCCACCTTTTTCTCCATTCCATCCTTAGTATCTTCCTCCATAACCTCATAAAGAACCTTTTTTTTTTAGTCTTAACATTCTTAGACCATATAGTTTTCTTCCTCTCCCCCTTCTTACTTGGGGAAGGCTTAGAAATTTCCTCCTTGGACTTCCTCTTTCTCTTTAGGGCCATTTTATCCTTAAAGGATTTAAAATCTAGGTTTGAGGATGAATCTAGAGTTACATGAATAAAATAACTTAAAACATCAATAAGATCTACTCCTTTCCTATAATAATCATGAGAATTGTGAACCTGACTTAAATAATTAAAGGAAGAGGTATCAATACACTCCAAAACCCTAGGATTACCCTCCTTAGAGGATGCTTTATTGGTAAGGATTTTTCAATTGGATTAAGGGATTTCATGTGATTCAAAATTATGAGCACAAGGCCTTAGTGAATAGGGATCATGTTGGGAGCCTTCTTACTTTCCTTTATCAAATTTTATAAAGAAGTCAAAAGAAAGAAGGGAAAGGAGACTAACACTCTATGTATAAAATGATTGAGAAGGACAAAATAGTAACTATAAAGAGACTTATACCTTCCTCCCAAAGAAACATTCCCCATAAGGAACTTAATGAGAACAATTCATATTGGTTTGAGTGATGTTCTCTCATATCTAGAATGCATCTTCACCAATTTTGTCTCTTTTTCCACCCTTGAAGAAAATTTAAAGGGAACCTTCACTAGCTTTCCTATATTTAAAAATATTCATTTCTTTAGTTGAAAGCCTTGTGATTGGATCTATTTAATCTTCTCCAAAAAGTTCAACTCATTCCATAAACTAGAATATTTTCCAGAGTGGCTTTGATAAACTCAAATTTCCCAACTTGGCTTAACAAAGTTCCTTTCCACCTAGCCAAATTGACTTGAAATATATAAACTAAATCCATCTAAAATGAATCCAAATTTTTTTCATGAAAAAGATGCACCCATAGCATTTGGAAGGAAGGTCACCCATTTGGTATTGAATAATTCAAGCAATCTTGTTCTAACGAGGAATCACGATGTTCATGAATTAAACTATACTCTTTGGAAGACTAATCTTTTGACTTGAAGCCAATTTTTAATTCAATAAAATGGTTTTGAGTTCTCTTTATTCTCTTATTGAAGATTCACTTGCAATAATAATGTAACATACAAAATTGTCACCCTTGACAATTTCACACTAGGTTTAGCTCCCCTATGTTCTTGGACCCAATTATGAATTTAATTTACCCATATTATATTAATATTAAAAAAATAGAAGTGCAAATGAAAATAAACATTTAATAATCATTTTTTATTAATTAAGGTTATGAAAGGATAGGTCGAAGGCTCGAGCTAGGGCACCCAACATCCTTGTCCAACCTATTTTGGTTAAATTTGAAATATATCGATGTTAAAATTTTAATACATAAAAATCCATAATCATTTGTTAGCTATTGGTATTTATTTTTGAGAAATTAAAGAATTGCATATAAATACAAGTCATTTTCAGTATTTTAATCCTAGCAATTTTGAGAAGCACACCTAATGAATCCAAGAACTTTCATTGAGAAAAAAATGATCATCCTAAAAGAAATCAAGAGCTTTCAATAGCATAATTATCAACATTATTGCAACATTTATTTTAGTCAAGCATCATGATTTTATGTAAGTTTGTTCATGTTTTATGTTCATTTGTTTTGTGAGTACTAAAACTTGTAGGACTTCCAATCATGAAAAAAATCCTCCTTTAAGGTGATGAGTTCATGCCTTTTGTCCATCAAGGAATTCACATCTGAGTGGTGAGTTGCATCATTAGTCAATTCATTACTTGTTTATCATTTAGCCTTTGATTGATTGAGGGTAGGATCTCTTTATACATCATCATAGCCATTGAGGAGGTAGAAATACCAAAATGGGGTTTGAATAAGGAAAGCCCCTATATGGCACAACCCTTTCCCCTCTTTCATGTGTGTAGGTTTCCATATTTGAAGAAAATTGGAGGAAGATTGAGGAAAACATTCTCATCCATGCATTCAAGCCCTACAAATTATCAAACCATAAAAACCATTTTTTCTCGGCGATAGACAAAGTTTTGTCGACCCTAAGAGAACAAGACCTACTATAGATATGTAAAATTGACCTAACACTTATCACACATTCTAAATGACAATTTATCATCATCATCAACATTATTATCATCAAATATCATTGCATTCCACATCAATTGCATGAAAAACCTTAATTTCCTCTATTAATTGAATAATACTACATTATTTAATTGATTCACTTTTTCACCATTTTTGACCAATTAAATAAATTTCATTTATTTAATAAAGTCCTAAACCATAATTTCTTGTATTAATTGAATAATACTAAATTATTTAATTAATTCACTTTTTTACCATTTTCAACCAATTAAATAAATTACATCTATTTAATAAAGTCCTAATCTACCTTTATTCCCCCTGATTAATTAAATAACATTAATTATGTTTCTAATTCATTTTATTCTCCTAAGCCAATTAAATTATTAAAAATAATAATTTAATTTGAACACTTTTCCCAAAACATGAATAATTAAATAAATTATTCATATCATCATTCAAAAATCAAATAAAACAAATACAACTTTATTTGCAAAAGTCAAAATTGATTTCACATTCAACTCCAAAAATATTAATTAATTAAATCAATTAATTAATTATCCTTACCCACTTTTATGATTGAGAAAATTACAATCCCTTGATTGCTCAGTCTATTTCCTGATCGATCCATCTATTTCCTGATCGATCCATCTATTTCTTGACAGATCAATCTATTTCCTAACTGATCAATCTATTTCTTAACAGATCAATCTATTTCTTCAATTATACCAATTATGTAATCAATTTGCATAGATTATGCCCATCTAAATCCTCTCAATGGTTCTCACTATTGATCAAAATATTCTACTATGCGATCCATAATGTTTATTTCAAAACACAAAATCTATATAACAACCCTATTCTTCCTCAAAAAATGATCTGAGAATCAACCTATTTTACACAACAAAGTAATTCCAAGATCTTAATCAACATTTTTGACAAAGATTCACACATATCTTTGATCAACACACACACAATGGAGGCTTCACGTTGATACAAACAACCCAACATCTTCGTGAACACACTCCGACACGAGATGGTAACATTAGTTTGTTTTGGATTTCAATTGTTATTGTTCTTTCAATTTTTTTCTTGATTTCATTAATATTGTAGTTTCATTTCATGTGTAATGGGCATGAATCTTGATTTTTGTTTTGATTTAGATTAGTTTCTTTTCATTACATTTATCTATTCACATCCTATCAATTTCTCCCTTACACATTCTTGACAAAGTTAATGGAAATTATCACTCCAACCAAGCATTTTACATTGGAATGCTCCCCCCAACACCCAAATTTTATGGAGGACTGAAGGAGATCAAATATGTTCAAATTATGAAAATGATAGCCAAACCCACAGTTTTCACCAAGTGGAGAGATATGAAGGATGAAGAGATATTCAAAGGAGAATTGTCATCAATGATCTACAAAGAAGACCCAAAGGAACCAGAACAACCACAAACCCTTCTAATCAATACTCATAGTAAATCCTATTAGATAGATTAAAAAATGGGATACAATGGAACATGAGGCTGTGGACTACACAAACAAGGTAGATGGGATCCTATCATTGTGGAATAGAGAAAGGAAAACATGGGACTAGGTTATGAAGATGCAGTGACTCCAAAAATTGGATGTACCTCTTTTAAGAAATAATCACCTTCTATTAGCATTAAGACATTAGATATATACCATCATGTAGATAATAATTTACCCATCAAAGACTTATTTGAGAGCTTTAGCATAAGCCTAGCCCCTATCCAACCTATCAAAACTATTCCTAATGACTATTATTATTCTAAAATAGACTCTAATGAGTATGAATGGGATTCACGTTCCTTTTCACCTCAAGTTATGATGACCTAGACACCTAATGGGAAAAAAATACCAAATCCATATTAACCATCTCAAAAAGATATATAAGCTTTGCAGATAATGATGATAGCCTACGGCTCTGCTACCCATAATTGATAGATTGGGACCAACAACAACATATACTTATTATTAATCAATTCCAAAATGATGAAGCAATCATAGAGTTTATGGGACTTTGAACTAATATACCAACAAAAGATCATAAAGTGGGGTTCATCATGGAACTTGAAGAGGATGCATACTTTGGTGGGGAGATTATATCTTCTAGTCACAAAAGTGAAAAATATAATATAAAGATTAAAACAAGATCCCATAGAGAAAACCACAATGCGGCTCTATTGGATCCTAAAAAGAAGAAAATAAATGATGAATTTGAAGGTGAAAATATCCCAGAGGCACCTAACAATGGAGGGTTCAATCTCCCCATATCTGAATATCAAGAAAAATCAACACTTCTAGTGGAAGAAGTAGAATCCATCAATGTGGACACAAAAAATAACCCAAAGATCACATACCATGTGGTGCCACTTGATCTTGAAGAGAAAGCAAACTTCACAACATTCATCAACAATAGAAAGATAAAATTTTTGTGGACATATGCAGATATTCTTGGAATAGATTCGACATTAGTTTCACATCATTTGGTTGTGTTCCCTAGAGAAAAACCTATCAAGCAAAAACTAAGGAAAATACATCATCAAATAGAACTATTGGTAAAAGTAGAACTAAAGAAATTACTAGATGTGGGTTTCATCAGACCCATCAATTATCTGGAATGGATATCAAATCTAGTACCAGTGTCAAAGCCCACTAGGTGTATAAGGATCTGCACGGACTTCCGAGAGCTAAACAAAGCTTTCTCAAAGGATGACTTCCCGCTTCCAAGAATTGACATTATTGTGAATCTAACAATAGGACATGAGATGCTATCATTAATGGATGGTTTCTATGGGTATAATAAGATAAAATTATCCCATAATGATCAACATAAAATGACATTCACTTGTGCTTGGGGGACCTTCTATTGGAATGTCATGCCATTTGGTGTAAAAATTGTAGGGGCAACATATCAACGATCGATGAAAAAAATATTCCATGATATGCTACATACAATTATGGAAGACTATTTGGATGACATTCTAGTGAATTATATCAAAAGGGAAGATCACTTGACCAATCTTGTAAAGGTGTTTGATAGTTTAGAGCAATATAACTTGAGACAACCTAAAAAAGTGTCTTTGGAGTAACATATAGGAAGCTACTGGGGTACATAGTTTCAAGAAGGGGAATTGAAGTATATCTTGTGAAAGTAAAGGCCATATTAGAAATGTCTCCACCAAAGACAATGAAGAAACTAAGAAGTTTACAAGGGAAGCTACAATCTATCAGGTGATTTATTGCGCAACTGGCAAAAAAATTTCACCCATTCACCTATCTCCTACACAAGGACATCACATTCAAGTGGGATGGGAGATGTGACCAAGCATTCCATAAAGTCAAGGAATACCCACTCACTCCTCTAGTCTTGATACCGCCTATTCCAAACAAGAAAATGATATTCTATGTATCTATAACACAAGCAAAATTGAAAGATCTCCTAGCACAACTAGATGATAATAAAAAAGAGAGAGTGGTCTACTACATTAGTCAAACACTGGTGGGCTATGAGTTGAACTACTCACCCATATAAAGAGAATGTATCTTGATCGCATTTGTGACACAAAAACTGAGACACTATATCTTAAATAGACAAGTAAAGTTGATTTCAAAGGTAGATCCACTAAAGTACCTACTAGAAAAGGTAGCTCTAACATGCATAATTGCTAAATGGGTAGTGATTTTGAGTGATTTTGACATAGAGTATGTGGATAGAAGAGCCATTTAGGGAAAAATAATAGAAGACTAGCTAGCCAATGCACCAATAAAAGATCACAAGCTTCTTACAGTAGAATTCTCAGATGAAAGTATATTGCTGACAGAACAGACAGACCATTGGACCCTATACTTTGACGGGTACCACACTCAACATGGATTTGGAGTAGGTATGCTATTTCTTACACCCCAGGGATATAGTATACCCAAGGCATACAAAATTTATTTCCCATGCACAAATAATATCTCAGAGTATGAAGCTCTAATCATAAGGCTCAAGATGGCTATTGAATGGAGGATAAAATAACTGTAGGTATTTAGAGACTCTCAATTGGTGATCAAACAAGTGAATGATGAGTACTTTACAAAAGATGACAAGTTGATTCCGTACTAAAGGATGGTGGATAGCTTCAATGAATATTTTTTTAACATAACATTTGAATAGATTCCTAGGATCAACAATAGAGCAGCCGATGCCATGGAAACAATAGGATAACTTCTCAATATTCTACAAAACATTCCTTAGTATGAATTCTTCGTGGAGCAATTAATCATATCGACATTCGATATCCCAGAATCATAACTATTGTGTGTTGTTGTTGGTCCTAATTTTCCATGGTACTAAGACATATTTGATTACATCCAACATGGTATCATACCACTTGACCTAACAACCACCCAAAATAAGACCTTCAACCATAAAAATTCTTGATTCATGATCTTAGGAGATACTCTATATCGTCAAAGTTTAGATGGTATGTTACTTCGATGTCTTAATGAAAAAGAAGAACAAACTACCTTACAAGAGGCACATGATGGTATTTGTGGGTCCCACTCTAGCATAACTAACTTAGTCCAAAAGTTGCTGAGAACAAGGTACTATTGGTTCTCCATGGAGCAAGAATGTATTGAGTATTCCAAAAAATGCCTTCAATTCCAACAACACAATGGCCTAGTTCATGCACCAACACTAGAGTTGAGACCTATCACCATACCATGGACTTTCTCACAATGGGGATTAGATTTGGTAGGAAATATTTCTCCTACTTCCTCTAATAGACATAAGTTTATTATTACTGCAATTGAATATTTCACCAAATGGATAGAAGCAATTCCATTGACCTACATCAACAAAAAATAGATATCAAAATTTATTCTGAATTATCTGATTTATAGGTATGGAATTCCACAAACCTTAATAATGGACAATGGAACCCCATTCAAGAATCAAGATTTACAAGAAATTTGTTCCAAGTTCTCTATCCAACATAGATTCTCCACACCCAAAGGAAACAATCAGGCTGAAGTATCTAACAAAACCATCCTAAAGATACTAAAGAAGATTGCTAATGAAACTAGTTGTGATTGGCATATGCAACTAAACCCAACCCTATAGGCTTATCGAACCAATATCTGAACACCTACAGGTGCCACACCTTTCTCCTTGGTCTATAGATCATAAGCTATTTTTCCTATCGAAGTCAAAATCCCCTCATTGAAAATATCACTAAAAGACATGGTCAATAGTGAAGAGTATTGGGTATCTAGATTAAATGAGTTGGAACTCCTATATGAAAGGCATTTGAGCTCATTAAACCATCTTTAGGTTTATCAGAATCGAGTAAAAAATTTTTATGATAAAGATCAAAGACATAAAATTTTAGGTTGGTGACTTGGTACTCAAAGAAAATTTGAAGGTACAACTAAATCAAGATGGAAAATGAAAATTTGAACCCAACTGGTTAGGCCCATTCATCATCACGACAAGCTACAATTAAGAAGTTTATTAGCTGGATACTCCTAAAGGAGAACCTTTAGCAAAACCACTCAATAGCAGCCATCTCAAAAATTTCTATACTTGAAAAATGTTAGAATTCCCTAGGAAAGAGGGTAAAAATCCAAAAAAAATCAAAAAGATAAAAATCCAAAAACATTAAGAAAAATAGTAAAGATAAATAAAACGCTTTTAGTGAAAACCACTTTTTGGCGCTTCTAGAATAGGTACCATAGTGAAAACCTAGCAAAATGGTGCTATTTTTGAATAAGACTTGCATTGTTATCTATCAAATGCTATCCAAATCATCCACCCATTTGTCCCATAATAAACCAACCATGGCTTGATAAATGATTCAGTATTGAACCTTGTTGTGCCAACAAACATGCATCTTTCCTAGAGAATGTAGTCTTGTCTCAAATTGGGGGCAACTTATTGAAACTAGTCATGGATTAGATCCTTGCACATTCCATGATGATAGAAAACCATCAAAAACATCTGAAAGACAACAAAATCAAAACAAATTTGGATTATTCCTTCACTTGAAACTTCTAAGATATCAAAATTTTCTTGAACCTCATAGCTAGTTCAATTAGATTATCCACAACATATCCTCTAGAAAAGGAAGTGGAAAATCAATCCAAGTTAACAACGTTGTTCAAATCCTAAGAAAATTTTATACTTTTGAGTCAACAATGGTCAAACTATGTGGTCTCTGCATGTACAACTTAGGAAAGGATTATTAGCCCCTAAGGCCTTAGGTTAGTCCCATTAGGTTTCTATCATGCTTTATTTTAACTTAGTCAAAGAATTCAAAATCCATAAAAATTAACAAAACAAAAAAAATAAAAACATATTCTTATCAAACTAAGTGACCTACGAGCCTTTGTGTGTACAACATAGGCTAGGCTTATCTTTGATGAGCCCTTGAGGCCCTAGGTTAGTCCCCTAAAAACAAAAAAAATAGCATCATAATCTTATAAAAAATCAAAAGGTCCTAACTCAATCATCACAATCCACAATAAATTCTCATCCATAATAAACAAATCATCACATTCACCCTCTAAAAAAATATACAAAAAAATAGAGAAAACATAAAAAGCTAGATTTGTTAAGCAAAACAATCACAAAGATTTTATTACAAACATACTAAATCAATGACAAAGTATTAACTACCTATATTTAACAATTTACCAAAAAAATCCTGAGATACGTCTTAATGGATCCATTCCTACAATATACATGATCAACAACGAAAAATAGCCCCAACCCAAAGAGATATGGCAAGTGATACTGCAACATTGTTTTATCTTTTTTTATAGTCTTATCTTTCTGATTTATTTTATTGAGTCATTCCAAGGATCTCTCGAGGATGTCCATAAGGATTTAGAGAAGAAGGAATGGGGGAAATTGAGCCTCATTTCAATTTGTTGTTTGTAAGATATTTTTGTGATACTACCATGGAAAATACTTTCTTTATTGAGTGTATGGTAGTTGATTTGAGATAATTCATGTAGTAGTTGCATATTAGGTATTTCATACCTCTCTATGTAACTAGTATGAAAAGTTTTAAACACAACCCAACCATATATTTTAAACAAAGTTTTCGTATGTCTAGTATGATCAAGAATATTATTTGTATGTAGAGTCAAAGTATATTTAATGCATAAAAATTCACCTTGGTTATTAATACCCCGATGCATCATATTCATTTACTACATAAAAAATGATTGTTAAAAATGTGAATCCTCAAAGAAAAGGAAAATCAACTCATCAGTAACTAAAAACATCAAATTTCTATCTATCATCAAATATTTCTTCTAAGTAACATCCATCCTACATCACAAAAATCATTAGTACCATATCCATCATGTATCCACAATGTCGTCAATACATATCATGATGATAATAAAGCAATGAAAACACCATATATCTTGTATAAGGCATACATGCATCATATACAAATAAAACATCATATGAAATAAAATATGATCAATCCAATCATCCATATCATATGCATACATCATCATACATCATCATCCATACATCATCACAATAAAACATAATGAAGCCGAATCAAAATATGTATATCTCATATATATCATCATCAAAAAAGGAGAATGTATGTCATAATACATCACCATCAATGACACATGTGTGATAGGATAATAAAAAAATATACATATATACGAGGCCTCAATTGGGCCGATGAATATATATACAAAATCATGTCTACATATAAGTCTCTAAATAGTAAACATCATAAAGATCAAGTACAAATAAACTATGACCCGATCGAAGGATGAGGACTCTAAGGATCAGGTGGTAGATTAGATTTTCTAATAGAATGATGCAGAGAGGGGAGGTAATTTGTTTCCAATCACAATTTGAACCAAATTCAAACACTCTTTCAAGCCTTACGACCTTATCTTACCAATCCTTCACTAACTCACCTAGTTTCTCTTGTAGGTGTCCAAACACTGAAACCAGAGCATATATCCACCAATCTTGCTCAAATCCACAAAATAATTATGTTTCCAAATACCCAATTTTCCATACAAAAACATATCTCAAAATTAACATAGGTCATTTTGGGCCAACTCCTCCAAAATTAGGCTTGTACACTTAACCGAGCTCCAATTAGCCCACTTTTCCAAAGCAACTCTACTTTAAAATTTCTCTTTCACCTATAACTCAATGGATAGACCTTAAAAAACCTCCAAAACCTCAAAATCCTCAATCTTTGATAAGTGAAACAGTCTCCAAATCACTTGGCCAACAAACCCTCATTTTAGGCCAATTCTAGGAGGGTTTATTGAAAGTCTACTTTTCCAAACACTATAAGGAACATTAAAAGAGCATCAAAAACCTTTAGGAATACCTAAAAATTCTTGATATTCCTTCACACTATGCTTCCCCCAAGAATTTCACACATTCCCAGTCTTAAACCTCTCAATTTCACTAAAAAATGCACTATTTTAACACCTAGGGCATCATGCCCAAACCCTCTCAAGGCTTTCCCTGCTCACAAAAATTATTCCCACACCTCACTAGTACACAAAATTCAAAACATGACTAAATAAACTACTAAAAATTGCATATAAATGACTAATTTTAGTCACGCGACTATTAGTAGTTTATTGTTGGTCATTTATAATGTGACCAAATTTATGACTAAACTATTTTAGTCATTTATTTAGTCATTAATTTGGTCATTGATTTGGTAATTGAATTAGTCATATATTTAGTCATTAATTTATCCATATATTTAATCATTAGTTTAGTCATTGATAGTTGTTAACTGGTCATTTATTTAGTCATATATTTAGTCACTACTTTAGTCATTAATTTAGTCATTGATTTAGTCAATACTTTAGTCATATGTTTAGTCATTAATTTAGTCATTACTTTAGTCATTAATTTAGTCATATATTTAGTCATTAATTTAGTCATTACTTTAGTCATATATTTAATCATTACAAATCAAATCTAACTTAATTAATCCTCACAAATTTATGCAAATAAACTTCAAGTATCATAGATATTAAAATGTTGAAGAAGCACCATGAAATGAAGACTAAAATTCTTGAACAAATATGATTGATCAGACACAAACACAAACAAATTACAAATCAAGAAGAGCCACAACACAATATTTATGAGTGGAAAAAAAACCACTTTGAAAATTTATGTCATTAAGCCTCATTGGAAAATCAAAATCTCATTGGTTACATTCAATGTCTTAGTGACACTGTACAACTTACAAATACTATATAAACATAATACTACTATTTTGATATACTTATACCATTTTCCCCTTCCTTAACTGCATTCCTTTTGGAAGGGTAGTGTTATGCCTTACATAACCACCCCATCTTTTGCCTTGGTCAAAATGGGTCCCCCTTTGTTATTTTTGTACTTAGTTGTTTTTGAAACAAAGTTTGGAGTCTAGTTTTGCCAATAATTTTTTTTTCTTTGGTTTCTTTGTCGGAAGCAGAACCGGAACTTAATCGGGTTCAGGAAGTTCTTTTGAGGCTTGTTTTTGGTTCTATCCCGATAGTCTTTTCTTTGCCTTTTTTTTTTGGTCTTTAGCGGAAGCGGAGCCAGAGTGGGAATTGCGATGGTTGTTATCAAAATTTGCAAAATCACAATTGATTCCGATCCCGCCTTCGCTACTCTTTTTTTTTGCTTTGTCTCGGTTTTTGAGCTTTGTTTTATCAGGTTGGTCTTTTATTTAACTTTTTGTGTTTGTTTTTAGTTGTCGGACGTGGAGTCGAAATGGGAATGAGGTTTGGAAATTTTATGAATTTGAGATTCTGTTTCCATTTTAGTTCCGCCCCCGCTATTTTTATCATTGACTTTTTGACTGAAGTTGCACTGCAGACCAGTGTTCATTCTCTTACAGTTCCGACTCTGCCTTTATTGCATTTTAATGCATTAAAGGTAGTTGTCGGTGTAGGTAGAAATTCACATATTTACCTTTATTAAGGGTTAAAGCCGATCATTATTGTTATTATTACAAGTCTAAGAGTGTGAAGAGCAATAGCAGAGTTCGTTTTGAGCAAATTGATCGAGATAGAGAAGGGATTGTGTGCGAATCGATTCAGAAGGTTAGCGCGGGTTTGTTTGCATTTGAGGTAGGTTTCTTATCTTTGTTGTTCTTCGGTTCGATTGCTGTTGTGTGTTTTGTATATATGTTTGCCCATGTTTTGAATTGCATTGTCATTTCGTTATAAGTTCATGATTCTTGGCATGCTGGTTTGAATGGGTCTTTTATATTGTTGGTTGGGTTGTCTTTTTGTTGTCTTGTACGTTCGTGTCATTTCTTTCTATTTTTAGGGCACCGTCGCTTTCACGTCTTAATCATGATTGTGTCATGTTTGTTTTTGGTTTGTAGTAGATTAGATTAGATTAAAGGTTTTTAATGGCGTTTGTTAGATTAAGAATCTACAGTGAGGTAGATTAGAGATTTTATAGTGAGTTAGGGTAGATTAGATTTATTGTTTAAATTAGGGTTTTGTCGTCTGGTAGAATGGCAGGGTTTAAACCCGTGCCCTAGTTTTTATCGGGTTTGTTAGATTAGGGTTTCATTGGTCTCTGTAATTACTTTAATAAGATTTAAATAATGGCCCTAAAATGCAATTGTTCCCCACGGTCATATGGGTGTAGAGTTTTAAGCTCCTTTGCCATTTTATAACGACCTAGGTCTAAATCATGAAGTTATGTTGAAAATGAATAAATTTGATGATGTCATGATTAGCATAGGCGGAGGCGGGATTGGAATGGATTATGGACCTAGGAGTTTTGTTTTACGAGGTTATTGATTCCATTTTTATTCCTTTTCCGATTCCGAGTTCTAAAAGGTTTTCCTTGAAATATATGATAACATTGGTGGAGCCGGGATTGGAATCGATCTTGGACTTAAAATAATTTGTTTTACAAAAGGTATCGATTCCATGTTTCATCCCATTTCCGGCTCCGCGTATAATGGGAAGTCTTTCTTCAAATTTATGATAACCTAATCGGAGGCGGAGGCGGAATGGAAATAGAATATGAAAAAATGAAAAAATTCGAAGAAAACCAAATTCGTTTTTTGTTCCGATCCCGGTTCCGATAACTTCCCCGACTCCGACTCCGAGCCCGTTTGTTATTAGGTGAAGTTTCTATATCAGTTTTTGCTTTGAGTCTGCCAGTGTTGTAAAAGAGATTGTTTTGAGCTTCTGTCTGGTTTCGACTCTGATGTATGTGTAACAGGTATGTTTTAAAAGCATGTTTCATGATGATATCTAAAGATCTAATTAGAGGTTTGTTTGTAGAAGAATTGAAAGATGTCAGGAACATCAGGAGAGGCTGCTCGAAGGAATCAACCAGCTGGAACATCAAAGACAGTACCAAAAATAAAGAAGGTGAAACCAGAACATCTGCCTTATACATTGAGGTATGATCATAGGAATCCAGTGGTGAAAGTGAGCAAGGTGGAATCAGACTGGTCAGATATCACAGATACTAATTTGGGCTAGTATAGCTTTGAAGAATTACATGAAGAGACCTTTGCAGAACGAGCAAACTTGATAGGGAGAACACAAAGGATTGTTGATTCCGGTCTTGCACATATCACTGTGTTTCCTTTATCAATCCAGTTTTTGGAGTTGATATTGATAGTAGCCAGTACCTACAATCTTGCTACAAGATTATGCATGGATTCACAAAATAATGTGATTATAGATCTTACTTCGCAAATGTTCCAAAGCATATTTAATGTTCCTAATCCCAAGAACTTGGTGCAGTTAACTGAGACAAAGGCATTGGAGAAATATAGCAAGCATAAAGACTCCAATAAGTCTCACTTAAACAAAAAGTGGTTAAGCACAGAGAAGAAATCTTTAAGCAAGCTTGCAGACCAGCCAAAGAGGGCAGATTTCAAGAAGGAGATATCTGATTTGATATTAATGCTGTCCAGAGTGTTTGGGAAGAGGGATGCCTTCCACTTCAAGGAATGGATGTTTCATTTTATTCAAGTAATCTTTCAGGGTGATTACCAGTTTGATTGGTCAATGATTGTTTCTGATGCCATACATGATCAGCTCACAAGGGTTAGACAGACTAAATCTTTCTTCATGACTTCTTATGTGGTTTATGCTGCAACAAGATTGGGGATTTTCCCAGGATTAAATAGAGTAGGTATAATGGGAGCCTTGGATGGAAAAAAGAAAGTATGGGAACACTATGATCAATTATCTCTTCAAGTTGATGAGACTCATTTCAGAAGAGTCAATGATGCATTTTTATATGTGGTTATCAACTAGTTGAGTGGAGATGCAGGATACAGGTTAAGTCAAGAAGCTATGGCTTTTATTGCTGAATGGGGAAGTTGGTATATCCAATACCCCAAATTTACATACTTCAGGTTATTTGGTTTTGAAGGCCATCCAAATTTTCTTCCAAGATGCCGAAGTAACAGAATAGTGCTTATGGAGTTTGTGTATCAGGCCATTGGAGTTAATGCTAGGTTTGGGATCAAGCACAAGACAGGATGCCATAAATTTCCGATGACACTAGGTGAATATAATTGTCAACATTTGAAGGGAGCAAAGGTGGTTTGTAATGATTTGATACAATTGAAATTGGGATTGTATACAACTCATAAGTATTTTGATCAAAGGGAGAAAATGCATGCTTTATTACCTTCGGTGTTCACAAGACATTTTAATTTGTTAGAAGATTTTTGGTGTGATAGGCAAGATGAGTATGACTTGAGAAAGAAGAATTATGAGAGATTATCAGTCTCACTCATGTCAGAGCTTGGTATTAAAGAAAATATTCCTGACACTTTGGTGGATGATGGAATTGTATTAGATCCCTCATATGAAGCCTTGAATATTGGCACCAAAAGCTTAGATCCAATAGACTGGAATGAGGAAGAAATAATTGATATTAAGAAAATTGGAAGAACAGTCTTGGATAGAAGTGTGCAATGGTTAATGTTGAGAACTCAAGCTCCTCAAGGACCAGTCCTTAAGAAAGGTAAAGGGTATAAGAGGATTAAAAGAAAGACACCTCCCAAAGAGCCATTGGAATTATTTCCTCCAGATGTTGAAGAAATAGAGCTTGAGGTAGTCGATGAAGAAGAAGAGGCACTAGAGGGAGATGTTCCAATAGAATTTGCTATTTCTATGCCCACATTGGGTGAGTCATCTACACAAGCCCCACTCACAAGAAAGAAAAGTAAAGAAGTTCAAGAAGGAACTCTTCATGCCATGGCTGAAGCTGCTAAAGAAAAAGAAGTGGAGGAAGAATTGGTAGAAATTGAGACAGACTCGGATGAAACTCTTTCAGAGAAGGACCTATAAGAAAAAATGCCTTTGGAGGGGACTATTGAGTAGATTCTGACGTAGGAGAGCAATGGAAACTATTTGAGGATGCTACAAGAGAGTCTGATGTAAGGGCTAATGCGGAGAAACAAAAGGAAATGGAAGCAAAGTTACAAGCTGATGCTCTACTTCACTTGCAGCAATTAAAGGCAAAAGAAATTGAAACAAGGGCAACAGCTGATGAAATGGAGAAGCAAATAAGCCAACAAGAGCATGAGCTCAAGGTGAAAGCAGAAAATGACAAATTGGAATTGATACAGAAAATCCATGATCTTGAGGAAGAGAAAGTAAGAAACCGAAGGGAAAAGGAAGCCCTGGTTGCTAGATTGAAGCTTGCAGAAGAAGCTCGACAGAAGGAACAAGAAGCTGAAGCTATAAGAAAGGAAAGAGATGCTGAAGAGCTAATAAAGAAATAGAAAGCTGAAGAAGAAAGGGAAAAGGAAGAGAAGCTCATAGCCTTAGAAATGGAAAGGATAGAAAAGGAAGAATCATAAAAGATAAGGAAAGAAAAAGAGGCCGAGGAGCTAATTAGGAAGCAAAAGGAAGAAGATGCCGAAGCTGCAAAACTTAAAGCTTTGGAGGCAGAACAATTGGAAAGAGAGGCCTTAGAAAAAGAGAAATTAGAGAAGGATCAGTTGGAAGAAGAGAGAATGAGGAAAGAAGAAGAAGACAAGAAAATGCAGGAACAATGAGATAGAGAAGAGGCTGAGAAGTTGGTGCAGATGCAATTCTACAGGAACAACAAGAGAAAGTAAAGGTTGATTCTCAACCTGAGGTAAATACTTAGCCACCCTCTACAGTTGCCGCTTCCTCTTCCATGATGATGACTGCTCCTAGTGCTCCTATATGGTTGAAGTTAGACCTACAGAAGAGAGCTAGAACACCTCCTCAACCTCTTAATTGGGAGGACATGATGAAGGGAATTGAACAAGAAAGGCCTAAAAAGAAGGCTAAATTCTTACATTCTACTAGACTCATAGATAAAGGGGAGATAGTTGTTGAATGTGCCATGCCTATGACTGAAAAGGAGGTAGGGGATATGCAGCTAATGGACTATTAATTGAGTATGGTTAATTTGGGAAGACCCACTAGAAATCAACAAATGAATCTGATTGACGTGGTGGCTTCAACAACTAAATCAAGAATCAGAACACTAATAGGAACTTCCAGAATCAAAACTCCTCAAACCAGAATTATCAAAATCAAAACAGAGGATACAATTAGAGGTTCAATAACAACAACAACAATAATAGGCAGTGGAACATTGGACCTAACAATGGAGGAGTTCCCCATAATTATCAAGCAGGTGAAGAAAGATCAAATACTGCTAATGTTGCTGATTTGAATTTTATGACAAATTGGTGTAGGTTGCATGATACAGTAGCCCATTCTGAGGTCAATTGCCCAGAAATGGAGAAGATGGTGAAAATTGCACAGGCTGATGCCCATCCTCAAGCAGGAAACTCCAATCAAGGCAATGGGCCAGCCAACACTGCCATGACTTATGAAACCATTGAAGAAAAGTATCAATTCCCTATGCAAGGGGATAATGAGCCGGAAGAGGATGTCTATGATGCTCAAGCTTTCCAATCTAAGGGTGGTCACTTTCTGAGGAACTAGAATAAAGGGCCATTCACTACATTTGCACCCCCTAACAACATGGTTCCACTAAATCAGAGTGCAGATAACAATCCACCCCCACCAAAGGGACCTTCTGATTCTCAGAATAGAGGTAATCAACCTTCTTTTCCTAAGTATCAATTTAGGAATGATTCAGAGTTTGATTTTGTTGCAGAATTGCAAAGGCATAAGACATCACTATCTTTCTTTGATATCATGAAGTGGTGCCTAGCTCAAAAGGAGGTGGTATTAAAAGCTTTGGAAGAAACAAATCACTTGAAAGGGAAAGGTAAAGTGACTCCCACAAAGGAGACAAATGCTGCTATGTATAAAGGTAAGACCAGTACCCCACCTTTCTTATTAAGTTTGAGAATCTTTAGAAATAATCTACACAATTGCTTATTAGATTCTGGAGCATCAGGGAATGTCATGCATTTTTCGATTTGTAAAAAGTTAGGATTGAGTCCTATTCCAACCAATAAAAAGGTGATTCAATTGGATAAAACTGAAGTTAATGTTGTAGGTGAGTTGAAGAACATGCATGTGCAGGTTGGATCAGACCCAAGGATCCAGACCTATATAGATATTCAAGTTGTTGACATCCCAGAAACATATGGGATGCTCTTAAGTCGAGAGCTAATGAAAAGCATAGGTGGATATCTATCTTTGGACTTCTAGCACATGTGGTTACCATGGAAAGGGGTTGCCACTTAGATAAGAATTGAAAGTGAACCTAGGCTTAAACACATGATTACAGAGTATGATACTCCAAATGAAGTAGCATTCTTTGAGACAGAGATGGGTGTTTACAAGCAAGAGGAAGTCCTTACTTTCTCTGTAGTTAGTCCTAAGGATACACTATCCTTAGACCACACTGATTTGATGATTCACATCAACCAACAAGTTCTAATAAGGAAATTGCAACAAGATAGGCTAGTTTTAGGAACAAAAACTGATTTAAGTAATTTATTGCTTCCTAATTGGTGTAGAATACACTATCATAACCATTCGGAGTTGACATGTCAGTCATGCATAGATATTCTAAGGCATGTAGATCTACCCAAGCAAGAATTTCAAGAGGTAATCGAGACTCCCATCAATGAGTTCTCTTTCCAAGCTAAGGATGCAACTATTCTTACATGGGTCGGTCTTTCTCTAGAAGAAGTTTCTTTACCAATAGAACAGACTCAAGCTTTAGGATTTTCGGATCAAAAAGAGGAAGTGGAAGTATCTCAATTTCATTTTAATACCCCTATTCTAGATGCTTTGACAATGCCAAAAGAGTTAATAGAAGATGAGTTAGATCTTGACTCATCCCAAGAAATCGCTTAGGAGGTAGTTGTTGAACAAATTAAGGAACTAGGAAAATCGTTAACTGAGCTCCTTCTCAACATGAATTCTGATAAATAGCAAAAGTCCGAGCCACCACATGTCACAAGTGGAAAAATCCCTGTAGTTTCTAAAAAGAAAGAGCTCCCAACAAAAGACCAGTTATGGACTCTTAAATTTGATGGTTCTAAATCTAAAGCAGGAAGTGGAGCAGTTATTGAACTAACTAACCCGAAAGGGAAAACTTATTTTGCTTCTTATAGATTGCAGTTTGGTTGCACTAACAATGTGGCTGAATATGAGGCACTTGCAAGAGGACTTATGTTTGCTCATCAGAAGAAGGTAACTACTCTTACAGTGATGGGAGACTCTAAGGTAATTGTGAAACAGGTACGTAGCCAATACACTTGCCATAATAAAAGATTGGCTGCTTATAGGAATAGGGTCTAGAATTTAATAGAAGATTTTGATGCCTTTGGGATTACTCTTATTCCAAGGGAAGCAAATCAAATAGCAGATGCTCTTGCTATTGCAGCAAGTACATTAGAGCCGATGCAAGATTCAAATCTAAAGAGGTTTTCTGTGGAATTGATTTCAGTCCCTGTAATTCCTGACAATGTTAGACACTTCCAGGTGTTTAATGATGATCAACATATTTTGGCCTTTTTGGAGAGTTCTGATGTATTTCAAGGACAGATAATTGATGACGTTGACAGGGATCAAGGAGACTGGAATCCAGAAAGTGATAATACAGAAAGTGACAATCCAGAAGGGATAATGGATTTAAAGAGCAATAACATTCCAAAAGGGATGATAGCATTGGAGAGGATATTTGATTCAGATCCATGAGCTTATCAGAGAATGCCTACAAAGAGTGAGGTAGGCAAGTATGAATCCGTTAATTTGGCTCACTTAGGGGTAGAAAGGAATGTTCTTATAGGGAAAAATTGTCCTCAGGAAATAAAGGATGATATAATCAAAGTCTTGAAGTAGAATATTGAAGCAATTGCTTGGAGCTATGATGATTTGAAAACTTTTGATACATCTATCATCACACATACAATTCCTCTTAAGCCAGAAGCCAAGCCGTTTCGCCAAAAGCAATGCCCAGTCAATGCATTAATTGAGCCTCTGATCCAGAGAGAAGTACAGAAGCTTTTGGCTGCAAGAATAATTTTTTCAGTTAGACACTCTACCTAGGTGGCTAATCTAGTTCCTGTGAGGAAGAAGAATGGGGAAATCAGATTATGTGTGGATTTCAGAAATTTAAACAAAGCCTCTGAGAAGGACAATTATCCATTACCTTCTCTTGATGAAGTATTGCAAAAAGTTAATGGATCTCAAATGATGTCTTTCTTGGATGGATATTCAGGATACAATCAAGTACTGGTAAGTCATGAGGATAGGATGAAGACTGCTTTCACTACAAAGTGGGGCACATTTGCCTATAGGAGGATGCCATTTGGTCTAATCAATGCTGGTGCTACTTTTCAAAGAGCGATGGATGTAGCTTTTAAGACCTAATAGGAAAGTGTATAATCATCTATGTTGATGATCTAACCATCTTCTCTAAGAGTAGAGAAGATCATACTGCTGATTTAGAGAAAGTACTGAAGAAATGTATTGGTTATGGTGTCTCTCTCAATCCAAAGAAATGTGTATTTGGAGTTTCTGAAGGGAAGCTCTTGGGTCACATTATATCAGAGGAGGGAATTTCCATAGATCCTGATCGAGTAGAAGCCATTTTGAAGTTGACAAGGCTAGGAAGTAAGAAGGAGATGAGATCTTTGTTTGGAAGGATTAATTTTGTCAGGAAGTTTATAACAGGGTTTGCAGAGATTGTCAAACCACTTAACGAAATGATGAAGAAGGATGCGAAGATTGAATGGAGTGAAGAGGCTAAATCTGCTTTCATGCAGATTAAACAATCTATATCTGAGGCACCTATTTTAACAAGCCCGGATTATCTAAAACCCTTTTACATTTATTCTTTTGCTTCTGAGCATTCATGTGTAGTAGTTTTGACACAGAGAAGAGAAGAGAATGAGGAGAGGCCTATTGCTTTTATGAGCTCTCCATTTAAGAATGCAGAAGTAAGATATTCATCAATAGAAAAATAGGCTTTTGTATTGGTACAAGCAGTGAAGAAGTTCAGACACTACATAATCCAAAGTCAAGTGATGGCTATAGTCCCAGATCCAGCTGTAAAGTCCCTCCTAATGCAAAGTGAATTAGGGGAAAGAAGAGGGAAATGGATGGCCATTTTACAAGAATTTGACTTGGAGATTCACCCAATGAAGCTTGTAAGAGGTCAAGGTTTGTCAAAGGCAATGGCTGAAGTGGACAGAAGTATAACTTGCCAATAGTACACTGTTCAATCATTCACAAAAGATCCCTGGTATATAGATCTAGTCTTTTTCCTCAATAATAAGTGTCCAGAAGGGATGAATGCTACTCAAAAAAGAGCACTAAGGATGAAAAGCACTCATTATATGCTTAAAGGAGGATCAATCTATATGAAGAATTTCTAAGGAATCTACTTGTGTTGTTTGGATCAGCAAGAAGCTAAACATGCTATAAGTGAATTTCATGGTAGGCATGGAACAGGACATGGATCTGCTGATGCTTTGGCTCATCAAATTTTAAGGTTAGGTTACTATTGGCCTTATGTGTTTAGGGATGCACATCAAAATTGTAGGTCTTGTCATGTATGTCAAACTTCTGCATCAAGAGAAAGGAATCCTGTGATGCCCCTACAGCCGGTTTATGAGGTAAGGCCATTTGCCCAATGGCACTTGATTTGTGGGTGTGATTAATCCAAATTCATATGCAGGGCATAAATTCATCTTGACTGTTACAGATTATTGCACGTGTTGGACGGAGGCCCTGCCTTGTAAGAATAGAACCACAAAGGTGGTCATTAAGTTCCTAACAGAGAACATCACAACCAAGTTTGGAGTTCTATTTGCTCTGGTATGTGATAACGGCTCTGCTTTTTCTTCTGCTGAATTTATTTCATGGGCCTATGAGCATAAGATTGTGTTAAAATATTCTTCCAATTATTACCCTCAGGAGAATGGAGTGGCTGAGTCCACAAATAAGAATTTATTGGAAGTAATAAAAAAGTTGTTAGAAAGTAACCCTAGGGACTGGCATACCCAACTGAGATTTGCCTTGTGGGCAGATCAAACCAGAATGAAAGAAGCCCTAGGGAATTCACCTTTTAAGTTAGTTTATGGCCAAGATCCAATTTTACCCATTCATTTACAAATACCTGTTCTGAAATTTATGCAGGAGTTTTATAATAAGGATGATAGGATTGAGGTTAGACTGCTTAACTTATTGAACATGGAAGAACAAAGAGATGCTGCTTTGAAACAATTCTCTAAAGATCAGGCTATTGTCAAGCATTGGTTTGACAAAAGAGCCAAAGTAAAAGCTTTTAGGATATCAGACCTTGTGCTATTATGGGATAAGGCTAGAGAAAGGAAGGGAGACCATCAGAAATTTGATAGACTTTGGTTAGGTCCCTACCAAATAGCTGAAATATTAGGGGAGAATACCTTTCGTTTGAGTACCTTAACAGGAGAGCCTATTCCATTACCAGTTAATGGTCAGTTTCTCAAACACTATTTTGGTGCATAGAAAGTCTAGTGTTTTGAAAAGGAATGTACTATATTGTATCATATGTAATTAAGTTTTTAGTTTTTAGTTTTAAGTTTTAAGTTTTTAGTTTTTGTTTTGTTTGTTTTGTTTATTTTGTTTTTGTTTTCTTTCTTTGTTTTGTTTGTTTGTTTTGTTTTGTTTTTGTTTCGTTGGGGATCTCTATTTTGTTTATCTCAAAAGGTTGTTATTCAAAGAATGCTATTGGTACTAGGAGAGAAATTGTCTTGGGTATTCTCATTATAATCATTGAAAAGGATTTCGTTCTAAAACTTATGTTTTATGATTATTCTAGTTTGGGTTGGAAAAGTTATTAAGGATAGAAGATGTAAATGTGAATATCTCATGAATTGTGATCAAAGATCTGTCACCAAATTAGAAAAAAAAAACATCTGCATGAGTAATTACCTATTTGTTTTAGAATGACTCTATTTGTGTTTCAAGTGAAAAATTATATTCCAAGACTATCATGAAATCCATTGTAGTACTCAACCCACATTTTAGATTCATTGAATCTGAGTATTGAGAGATGCATAAAAGAGTTTCCATCCATAAAAAAAAAAAAAGAGAAAGAAAGAAAGAAAAGCAAGCTCAATATCAAGTGGGTAACCAAGTATCTCTATTGGGGCTATGGACGCCTGTCTGGCAGTAGAGCAATGCTTTGAGAGGACTAGAGGTATCTCCGTCGGGGCTATGGACGCTTGTCTAGCAGCGGAGCAATACCCAGGATTTTACTGCACGATAGTTAAAGGACTCAACTTATGTAGCTTGAAACTTAGGTATAGTTGTTCACAAGTAGAGAAAGTATCTACAAAGAATGATGCATAATATAACCACACAATCAGATTCAGAAATAACTCATGAGCACATAACATCTGAGATTCAAACTCAAGATTATCCTACAAATATCTGATCTCATTCAAGGTAAGGTGTTTATAAGCCAAGTAGTTTTTGGGTGACTAAAATTTTCTTTGGGTATTTTGAAAATAGGTAAACCATTTTCCCAGCCAAGTCGCCATTTGTTATGCCTTGCATAACCACCCCATCTTTTGCCTCGGTCAAAATGGGTCCCCCTTTGTTATTTTTGTACTTAGTTGTTTTTGAAACAAAGTTTGGAGTCTAGTTTTGCCAATACTTTGTTTTTCTTTGGTTTCTCTGTCGGAAGTGGAACCGGAACTGAATCGGGTTCTGGAAGTTCTTTTGAGGCTTGTTTTTGGTTCTATCCCGACAGTCTTTTCTTTGCCTTTATTTTTTGGTCTTTAACGGAAGTGGAGCCGGAGTGGGAATTGCGATGATTGTTATCAAAATTTGCAAAATCACAATTAATTCCGATCTCGCCTCCGCTACTCTTTTTTTTTTTTTGCTTTGTCTCGGTTTATGAGCTTTGTTTTATTAGGTTGGTCTTTTATTTAACTTTTTGTGTTTGTTTTTGTTTTGTTTTTAGTTGTTGGACACGGAGCCGGAATGAGAATGAGGTTTGGAAATTTTATGAATTTGAGATTCTGTTTCCATTTTAGTTCCGCCCCTGCCCATTTTGTCGTTGACTTTTTGACTGAAGTTGCACTGTAGACCAGTGTTCGTTCTCTTATAGTTCCGACTCCGCCTTTACTGCATTTTAATGCATTAATGGTAGTTGCTGGTGTAGGTAGAAATTCACATATTTACCTTTATTAAGGGTTAAAGCCAATCATTATTGTTATTATTACAAGTCTAAGAGCGCGAAGAGCAATAACAGAGTTCGTTTTGAGCAAATTGATCGAGATAGAGAATGGATTGTGTGCGAATGAATTTAGAAGGTTAGCGCGGGTTTGTTTGCGTTTGAGGTAGGTTTCTTATCTTTGTTGTTCTTCGGTTCGATTGCTGTTGTGTGTTTTCAATATATGTTTGCCCCTGTTTTGAATTGTGTTGTCATTTCGTTATAAGTTCGTGATTCTTGGCATGCTGGTTTGAATGGGTCTTTTATATTGTTGGCCAGGTTGTCTTTTTGTTGTCTTGTACGTTCGTGTCATTTCTTTCTATTTTTAGGGCACCGTCGCCTTCACGTCTTAATCGTGATTGCGTCATTTTTGTTTTTGGTTTGCAGTAGATTAGATTAGATTAAAGGTTTTTAATGGTGTTTGTTAGATTAAGAATCTACAGTGAGGTAGATTAGAGATTTTATAGTGAGTTAGGGTAGATTAGATTTATTGTTTAAATTAGGGTTTCGTCATCTAGTAGAATGGCAGGGTTTAAACCCGTGCCCTAGTTTTTATCGGGTTTGTTAGATTAGGGTTTCATTGGTCTCTATAATTACTTTAATAAGATTTAAATAATGGCCCTAAAATGAAAATGTTCCCCACGGTCATATGGGTGTAGAGTTTTAAGCTCCTTTCCCATTTTATAGTGACCTAGGTCTAAATCATGAAGTTATGTTGAAAATGAATAAATTTGATGATGTCATGATTAGCATAGGCGGAGGCGGGATTGGAATGGATTATGGACCTAGGAGTTTTGTTTTATGAGGTTATTGATTCCATTTTTATTCCTTTTTCGATTTTGAGTTCTAAAAGGTTTTCCTTGAAATATATGATAACATTGGCAGAGATGGGATTGGAATCGATCTTGGACTTAAAAGATTTGTTTTACAAAAGGTATCGATTCCATGTTTCATCCCGTTTCCAGCTCCACATATAATGGGAAGTCTTTCTTCAAAGTTATGATAACCTAATCAGAGGCGGAGGCAGAATGGAAATAGAATATGAAAAAATGAAAAAATTCGAAGAAAACCAAATTCATTTTTTGTTCCGATCCCGGTTCCGATAACTTCCCCGACTCCGACTCCGAGCCCGTTTGTTATTAGGTGAAGTTTCTATATCGGTTTTTGCTTCGAGTCTGCCAGTGTTGTAAAAGAGATTGTTTTGAGCTTCTGTCTGGTTCTGACTCCCATGTATGTGTAAAAGGTATGTTTTAAAAGCGTGTTTCATGATGATATCTAAAGATCTAATTAGAGGTTTGTTTGCAGAAGAATTGAAAGATGTCAGGAACGTCAGGAGAGGCTGCTTGAAGGAATCAACTAGCTGGAACATCAAAGACATCACCAAAAATAAAGAAGGTGAAACTAGAACAGCTGCCTTATACATTGAGGTATGATCATAGGAATCCGGTGGTGAAAGTGAGCAAGGTCGAATCAGATTGGTCAGATATCATAGATACTAATCTAGGCCAGTATAGCTTTGAAGAATTACATGAAGAGACCTTTGCAAAATGAGCAAACTTGACAGGGAGAACACAAAGGATTGTTGATTCCGGTCTTGCACATATCACCGTGTTTCCTTTATCAGCCCACTGTCCGGAGTTGATATTGACAGCAGCTAGTACCTACAATCCTGCTAAAAGATTATGCATGGATTCACAAAATAATGTGATTATAGATCTTACTCCGCAAATGTTCCAAAGCATATTTAATGTTCCTGATCCCAAGAACTTGGTGCAGTTAACTGAGGCAGAGGCATTGGAGAAATATAGCAAGCATAAAGACTCCAATAAGTCTCACTTAAACAAAAAGTGGTTAAGCACAAAGAAGAAATATTTAAGCAAGCTTGTAAACCATCCAAAGAGGGCATATTTCAAGAAGGAGATATTTGATTTGATATTAATGCTATCCAAATTGTTTGGGAAGAGGGATGCCTTCCACTTCAAGGAATGAATGTTTCATTTTATTCAAGTAATCTTTCAGGGTGATTACCAGTTTGATTGGTCAATGATTGTTTCTGATGCCATACATGATCAGCTCACAAGGGTCAGACAGACTAAATCTTTCTTCATGACTTCTTATGTGTTTTATGCTACAGCAAGATTGGGGATTTTCCTAGGATTAAATAGAGTAGGTATAATGGGAGCCTTGGATGGACAAAAGAAAGTATGGGAACACTACGATCAATTATCTCTTCAAGTTGCTGAGACTCATTTCAGAAGAGTCAATGGTGCATTTTTATATGTGGTTATCAACCAGTTGAGTGGAGATGTAGGATACAGGTTAATTCAAGAAGCTATGGCTTTTATTGCTGAATGGGGAAGTTGGTATATCCAATACCCCAAATTTACATACTTCAGGTTATCTGGTTTTGAAGGCCATCCGCATTTGCTTCCAAGATGCTGCAGTAATAGAATAGTGCTTATGGAGTTTGTGTATCAGGCCATTGGAGTTAATGCTAGGTTTGGGATCAAGCACAAGACAGGATGCCATAAATTTCCCATGACACTAGGTGAATATAATTGTCAACATTTGAAGGGAGCAAAGGTGGTTTGTAATGAGTTGATACAATTGAAATTGGGATTTTATACAACTCGTAAGTATTTTGATCCAAGGGAGAAAATGCATGCTTTATTACCTTCGGTGTTCACAAGACATTTTAATTTGTTAGAAGACTTTTGGTGTGATAGGAAAGATGAGTATGACTTGAGAAAGAAGAATTATGAGAGATTATCAGTCTCACTCATGTCAGAGCTTGGTATTAAAGAAAATATTCCTGACACTTTGGTGGATGATGGAATTGTATTAGATCCCTAATATGAAGCCTTGAATATTGGCACCAAAAGCTTAGATCCAATAGACTAGAATGAGGAAGAAGCAATTGATATTAAGAAAATTGGAAGAACAATCTTGGATAGAAGTGTGCAATGGTTAATGTTGAGAACTCAAGCTCCTCAAGGACCAGTCCTTAAGAAAGGTAAAGGGTACAAGAGGATTAAAAGAAAGACACCTCCCAAAGAGCCATTGGAATTCTTTCCTCCAGATGTTGAAGAAATAGAGCTTGAGGTAGTTGATGAAGAAGAAGAGGCACCAGAGGGAGATGTTCCAATAGAATCTACTATTTCTATGCCCACATTGGGTGAGTCATCTACACAAGCCCCACTCACAAGAAAGAAAGTAAAGATGTACAAGAAGGAACTCTTCATGCCATGGCTGAAGCCACTAAAGGAAAAGAAGTGGAGGAAGAATTGGTAGAAATTGAGACAGACTCGGATGAAACTCTTTCAGAGAAGGACCTGCAAGAAAACATGCCTTTGGAGGGGACTATTGAGCAGATTCTGACGTAGGAAGAGCAATGGAAACTATTTGAGGATGCTACAAGAGAGTCTGATGTAAGGGCTACTGCGGAGAAACAAAAGGAAATGGAGGCAAAGTTACATGCTGATGCTCTACTTCACCAAGAATAATTAAAGGCAAAAGAAATTGAAACAAGGGCAGCAACTGATGAAATGGAGAAGCAAATAAGGCAACGAGAGCATGAGCTCAAGGTCAAAGCAGAAAATGACAAATTGGAATTGATACATTAAATCCATGATCTTGAGGAAGAGAAAGCAAGAAACCGAAGGGAAAAGGAAGCCCTGGTTGCTAGATTGAAGCTTGCAGAGGAAGCTCGATAGAAAGAACAAGAAGCTGAAGCTCTAAGAAAGGAAAGAGATGCTGAAGAGCTAATAAAGAAACAACAAGCTGAAGAAGAAAGGGAAAAGGCAGAGAATCTCATAGCCTTAGAAATGGAAAGGATAGAAAAGGAAGAATCAGAAAAGATAAGGAAAGAAAAAGAGGCCGAGGAGCTAATTAGGAAGCAAAAGGAAGAAGATGCCAAAGCTACAAAACTTAAAGCTTTGGAGGCAGAATGGTTGGAAAGAGAGGCCTTAGAAAAAGAGAAATTAGAGAAGGATCAGTTGGAAGAAGAGAGAATGAGGAAAGAAGAAGAAGACAAGAAAATGCAGGAACAACGAGATAGAGAAGAGGCTGAGAAGTTGGTGCAGATGCATGTGCTACAGGAACAACAAGAGAAAGTAAAGGTTGATTCTCAACCTAAGGTAAATATTCAGCCACCCTCTATAGTTGCCTCTTCCTCTTCCATGATGATGACTGCTCCCAGTGCTCCTATATGGTTGAAGTTAGACCTACAGAAGAGAGCTAGAACACCTCCTCAACCTCTTAATTGGGAGGACATGATGAAGGGAATTGAACAGGAAAGTCCTAAAAAGAAGGCTAAAGTATTACATTCTACTAGACTCACAAATAAAGGGGAGATAGTTGCTGAATGCGCCATGCCTATGACTGAAAAGGAGGTAGGGGATATGCAGCTAATGGACTATCAATTGAGTACAGTTAATTTGGGAAGACCCACTAGAAATCAACAAATGAATCTGATTGACGTGGTGGCTTCAACAACTAAATCAAGAATTGTGAAGGACAAAAAAAAGAAAGATGAGCTTAAGGCTCAATTAAATCAGTTACATTCATTCTTGAAGAGTGTCTCCTCTCCAAGGTCACAACAAGTTGCAGCCATTGAGACTCCTATTTTGTTAAGCAAAAAGGAGGTAGATGATTTGGTGTAAGTTAGAGGTAAGGCAGAGATGGTAGATAAATGGATAGAAAAATTGAACCATGAGGTAGGTGAGGTTTTAACAAAAGGATTTGAGGCCTACAAAGAAGCAGAGGGAGTAATAAAAGAGATGCATCAATACATTGAGGCATCAGAAAAACAAGAAGAAGAGTATAAGGAGTATAGTGAAAAGTTAGAAAAGATAAATACATTGCCTCTAACTGCTCTTCTAGAACAATCTATACTTGAAGATGATAACAAAGACTTTGTAGAGAAGACTTCTCGCATACTCAAGTTTAGAACTGACTTTTTGAGCAAACACAAGGATGAGATTCAGGAAGCAGTTAATAAGTTGACGGAGCAGTTGGAAGAGTTGGAAGGGGTCATGGCCATAATTGTAGATGTGAATGTAATGACAAAAGATGGCATGCATTTGAGTTAGGTTAGAGAGAAATGGAATGAAAGATTCCAAGGACTCATGCAGGAGAAAGATGATGGAGGAGACTTGGTGATAGATCGGCTTGTAGAAGTCAAAGAAGAAATAAAAGTTGTAGGGAGAGAATTGATCAAGGTTAAAAGTATGAAAGAGTTTGCTGCAGTTGAGTTGGATCGGATCAAATTTGAAGATGACTGGATTGATGGGCCATATATGGATATGCTACAATAAGTCTTCACCAGTTATGATGAGTTCATGGTGGATCCGGCTTCACATGCATAAAAATCTTGCATGCATGATGTTCTCCTTCTTTGCATGTTGCATGCATACAACACTAATAGCTTTTTAAGTGCATGACTTCCTCTTCTATTTTATCTTCTATTTTTAGTTAAGACTGAAAGTCTAATGTAAGAACTCAAGATCAAATTGATCTGAGTTTCCAAGAGAGTCTGAATTCGTAAAAAGGTGGAAAGCCTAAAATAGAAGTGAGGTTCGAACTTTTTGTATAGTTATAAATACCAGATGGGTATCACATTGTAAAGGTCGGCTAATTGAGAATTGGATTGGCTTGCCTAATGCTAAGAGATAGAATTTTATAGAGTTTTTACAGAGATACATTGTACTTGAATCTTTTACAGTTAATAGAATTACAGGTTTACTCGAAAGATGGTGTTTGGAATTAAATTGTTTGTTTGATAAGGCTGATAAGTTATGATCTATCTGTATGCAGTGATTGTGCTGAACATAAGAGTTTCTTGAATGATGAAAGTCTTTTGAAGGAATCAGATTTAAGGATCATCTTATTAAATTGTCATTGAGTTGAAGTTATTAAAAAGTCTGTTGATCTATAATTTTGATGATGAATGAATGTGTGTTGTTTTGAAAATCCTTGAAATATTTGTGAAGAGTAATTGCGAAGTTAATTAAGCACCTAAAATGTATGCAGTGGTATAGATTATGCTACAGACTATATCATCTTATGGTTTTTATGATCTATTAGGAAACATTCATCATTGGAGGTATATGTCCAGATACTAGATAAATCCAGTTCATATTTACTGGTTTACCCCTTTGTTCTATCTTTTTCTTTTATTTAAAATCCATTGATTTACAGGAACTATTTCGATAAAAAGAGTTATAGCTTGAATCCTTTGTTACTAGTACAGGCCCCTTGAATATTATAGTTTCATGAACCAATTGAGTGACATCAGACAATTGAGAACCAACTACCAGGACCTTGGGAGTTAGGCTACTACATGTTATCTTTCTTTTTCAGGAGAAATAGAGTAGAAATATTATGTTTTAATGTTGTTTGTGTCATTTTAACCATCAACAGGTAGCGACCTCCTATAGGGGCTCAACCCATTTAATCCCCTTGCAAATCCACAACTTTCCAACCGCTATTGGTTTCAGCTCCTCCAAACTCTTCCTCGCTGGTATTTACCTTTCACTTCTCCAATTTGGAGCTACAACCTAAAAATTTGCACATAAAAAACTCAAAATAGTCAAATAATACAGAGGATAAAATTCAAAACATTTTCTTTTCCTTTTCCAACTATGGCACCCTAAACTTAGGCACTAGATATAGTGAATGTATCAAAATTATATATAACATCCATCAAAAGAATATTTGGAAGTAGATTTTTATCAAATATTGTAGTTGCAAGTTCCACTAATTATAATAAATATAAATAATTTCACCTTTCTGCATCAACTAATGCAATTCTGATAACTTTTAGAGGATCGACAATGCTAGCCTTTATCATATCAACATAATCACTTGCAAGTTGCAACACAAAATTAAACTTATTAATTAGACTCAACATTTAGGAAATAAAAAGAAACTTCAAACATTATCAATTTAGTAAAAAAATCATCAATTTCAAAGATCAAAGTAGCCAATGTTTCACTCTCTACATCCTCTGCTACAATAAAAAAGGCCTTTGTGTTTGTGATAAATGCAACAAAAAATTATATTATTTGTCAAAACTTATCACTATGTACTTATGAACTCAAGATCATTCAAATTGTCAAACTAATCGACATGAATATCTAATTTCTTTCTATCACATACACTTTGGGTATACAAGATCATTGAGAATTCTAATTACTGAACTATGAAATTCAGCAACACAACGAAATTATATCTTAAGTAAAATGTAAATCAAATCAACATTAGATGTCTTAGCTTATCAATTGATCTCAAATTGTATATACACCTTTTTCATATACAACTTAAGGACATCTACAATAGAAATGCATAGAATAAATTTGGTGGAAAGGCTTTAAAAACGTTCAAGTGAATTTAAGTCACAGGTGTAAAGCCAAATTCCACAACCTTTGCCAACATCCTCCCCGCCTGTTCCAAAATGGGAGCTTTGAAAAAAGATATGAATATCCATCAAAAGATAATTAATACATGGTAGTATCCCTATAAGAAATGTGGTCTATGGATTGCAATATTGTAGGATATGCACAAAATGGATTTTTTGAAAAGGATTTAGAAATTTTTAAGAAAATGCAATTGGCAGGTGTAAAGCCAGATTCCACAAACTTTGCTAGCATACTCCCTACTTGTAATAAAATGGGAGTTTTGGATAGGGTATGTACATCCATCAAAGCATAACAGAAGGTGGATTTGTGTCAGATATTATGATTGGAAATGCTCTGGTAGATATGAATGTAAAATGTGGAAGCACAAACAAGGCACGCGAATTTTTTAACAGAATGCCTCAAAGAGATGTCATCTCGTGGAATGCAATGATTGCAGGTTTTGCAGAAAATTGTTTATTGAAAAGGCTTTCAAAACTTTCAAATAAATGCAATTGGCACGTATAAAGCCAATTTTTTTGCTAGATTCCTCCCTGCCTGTGCCAAAATGGGAGCTTTGGGATGGGCTATGAACATGCACCAAAGCATAATGGTAGGGGGATTTTTGTTAGATGTTATAGCTGGATATGATCTAGTAGACATATATGCAAGATGTGGAATCATAGAAAAAACATATGAAGTGTTTGACATAATGCCTCAAAGAGATGTCATCTCATGGAATGAAATAATTGATTGCAGAATGTGCACAAAATGGATTTTGCAAGGAACCTCTCAAAATATTTGAATTAATGAAGCACTCTGGAACACATCCTAACATTATAAGCTTTTCTTGGGTTCTAGGTGCATGAAGTCATGTAGGTTTAGTGGATGAGAGTTGCACATACTTCACACATCAATAACCCTTATTGCATTACAATTTACATATATAGTTGATCATTAGGTGTGCATGGTTGATCAACCATTCATATTTTCACCTCTAAATCTATAAATCCATCATTCCTTCCAAAAATTTAGGGAGCATTCTAAAAAAGTCTTTGATCCATTTATGAATATTTGAATCAAATCATTCTCATATTATCAAAGAGCTTACACAACATTTGAGCATCCACAAATCCATTAAAAAACATTAATCAACAAACCTAGCTGACTAATTAACTAACTTGATTATTATATTGCTATCATGGTTAAGCATGTCATCGCCCCATCGGTGGGACATTGTGTTATCTTCCATTGATATGTTCTAGTGCCACTGATATGATTTCATCAGTCTATCGGTGGATCTATGAGGGGAGTTCCCCTGATGTAGTAATATTAGGCCGATAGTGAATATAGGCTGAGTATTTCCAGCAACACTTCTTTTTTAGTTGGATCTTAAAAATGATGCACCTTATGTTTTTCTCTAAAATATTTGTACGAGGTTAAAATAGTAAAGATATTGATGAAAGATAGAGGAATTAGAAAGATACCTAGATGGTATAGTTGGATATGCTATGGTAGACATATATGAAAGATGTGGAATCATAGACAAAACACTTGAATTGTTTGACGAAATTCCTCAAAGAGATGTCATCTCATGGAATGAAATGATTGATTGTAGAATATGCACAAAATGGATTTTGCAAGGAACCTCTCAAAATATTTAAATTAATGAAGCACTCTGGAACACATCCTAACATTGTAATATTTTCTTAGGTTCTAGGTGCATGTAGTCATGTAGGGTTAGTGGATGAGGGCTGCACATACTTCACACATCAGTAACCCATATTGCATTACAATTTACATATATAGTTGATCATTAGGTGTGCATGGTTGACCTTCATACCCATGCTAGCTATATTGAGGACACCCTAAACATTATTACTAAGATGATATTTAAATTTGTGGTAGATGTGGATCATATATGAATATAGGCTAAGTATTTCCAACAACACTCTTTTTTTAGTTGGCCAACACAACACAATAAATAATTAAATTATGGCCATATTCATACTCCTTTAAATTCCAATCCAGCTCACTATTGGATCTTATATCTCATAAAAAACTCAAAAGAATCAATTTCCTTTCTTTAATTAGAATAATAATACATGGAAAATATTTATCATACCTCACTAAGATTAAGTTTCTCATGTAGATGTTGTATTAAATACTACAACAAAGTGAACATAACAACATAAATTTTATAACCATATAAAAATTGGAAGAATGAAAAAGTAGGATGCTACCAAAAGCAATCTCCAGTGCAAAACAAATTTCAATTACATATTAGGTACATAAAACACAAAGTAAAAAGGTGTTTGCAACATTGTACACACTCATCATTAAGACCATCCTTGAGAACTTGAAGCCACCATATGATTCATTTCTCTCCACATTTTTCTCTAACTGAACTTTGATAAGAGAAGAAGGTAATAATCTATCTTTTATTTGATTGAGCTCCTTGTTGGTTGTGGAACAAGAGGATCTCACCATGATGGATCTGCATGGTTCAAGATAACAAGTTCATTTTGCAAAGCTATATTTTATTGTATTTACTATCATAACAAGGTTCCTATGGAAGTTTTTTGTGACATGGCAGTATAATTGAAATGGTGTGGTAGGAAGCCAAGTTTTGTTCACTATAAAATGTTTGATTGTGGCTTGGGTCCATATTCCATATGAAATGAGGAAAATTCTTGATTCTAAGAACCAAAAGTGCACACTAGCAATCTATGCAAAGGAAACCAAGGCTTGACAATCATGGGATCTTGGTAAAAGCCAAATAATCATTCAGAGAGATGTCATATTTGATGAGATAGCTTCATTTTAGGATGCATCAACATGCATTGCAACTCCCACTATTGTCCAATTATTTGGTGCAAAAGAAGATACGACACCTAGTTCTATTTTGGAGGCTCTCCTTTAGACATGACTTTTCATGATCTTTCAAGTGTTGATGAGGCTATGTTAGATGATATTGCATCATTTTAGGTGTTCAAAGGAAAAAGATCTAGATTTTAGCTCCACCATGTTGGTTGATGTTGATTTGAGACATGAGACTCCCATTTCTAGGGGGTATATCAATCAACTTGATCAACAACTAGATGTATGTTATTTTTCTTGGGGTGATAGAGACAATAATTGAGATGGCATTGTTGGAGATGAGCATTTCTCATCATTTAAGGTATTTTTACTGCATTGAAAGATATGTGGTCTTGTGGGGTGGCCATACCATTGAGTCAACATTATTATTCTATCTTTACTTGCAAGAATTGGTTTAGGAAGAAATTCAATTATCCATGATTGTTGTCATTCAAAATATGATGTGTTGATTAGGTGAACTATTCAAGGTTGTAAGACCCAAATCTAGAATCCTATGGTAAATCAAGTCAATGGAATTCTAGTGCTTTTTTTCAATTCACTGACATGGATATTTGGATCATATAGATTAGTGAGCATTTACAAATTACATGGACTGTTCAGTAATTGAATTTTTTGTCCAATACACCATATCAAGGCCGACATTTTGTCATTTGTTATCCCTTCACTAGAATTGTGGGGTGCAAATGGTGATGTACTTAGTATAAGATTCACAAACTATTTCGGTAATTTTGTTTTCCTAAATATTTGATTTCTAGTAAATTTATTTCTTTTTTAGTAATTATCTTTAGAGATTGTAGGTTTTAGGCCTTGTGCACAGGATTTAATTGTCATTGTAGTTAAGAAGGCATTGATTTGCATTTTTGGAGTATATATTGCTAGTTGAAGATGATGAAATTGTATCAGGTTTTGCATGATTAGTTGGGACTCTAAAGGATAAATGTGACAAAACTACAATTGTAAACGGAGTTGCACCCACCAATTGATCTTATTATATGATATTCCTATTTTTTCTTGAAGAAAATGTTTGTTCAGGAGGGTGACAGTACCTCAAGATGGTTCCTTTGTAACAAACTACAACCCATTATTTCACTCAATTCAGATGAGAATTGGTTTTTGTTCACAATGAACAAAGTGGGATATGATGGGAATTTTAAAATTTGTCAAAATTTTGCCTAGTTTGGGCATGTTTGTTTACCTTTTATGGCTAGGGATCTAATGCTTAGGGTTTTTATTACCCATGATAAAATTGATTGACACCTTTTAAACCCTCATATTATGTTTTAGCATTGACCTATTATTGGGGGTCACCGGTCTCTTAAGTCATCTGACTAAGCCTATTTTTTTGTGTTGTTACTGACCCCTTTCACCTGACCTATCGGATTTTTCTTTGCCACTTGAGCCTAAATTATTGTGCCTCCAAGGGTTTTTTCGGTCGACCCCACTGTTATAATGATTTTCCTATGTAGTTTGGTTGACCATCAGATCATGGGTTCAGATCTAGACCATTCCTTGTAGACCTCGCAAGGTTTCCTGTCGACGTCACTAAAGTAGTGTGAGGTGTGCGAGATGCCGCCATCTGTCGAGTACGGTGGAGTGGGGTCTGTCCTGATGCGTCAACAGTGACAAGTGGATGTCATTTCAATGATGGATGCTTAATGACAGGGATAAATGATGACCATCCCTCACAGGCCTCACACGAGCGGATTAATGTTTTCAAAAATTCTGTGAGGCATGCAAACTGGTGACACGTTACTTGGCTCCATGGTACAAGGTGACTGGATGGGGCCTACTGCCCGGTCATGAGTTTTTGACTACGAGGGGTGTGATTGGCTGCTGGGTTACCCAGCTGATGATGTGGATTCTTCAACAAACTTTGACTCGATTTGAGTCATCCAACATGCCAAGTTTTTTCACGTCGACGGTTTGAATTCAAACGTTATAATTCACCCATGTGAGGATTATTTGTGCTCTGCAAGTTATTCTCATTAATGGTGCGAGTTTTTCAGTGGATCTCATCCTGATTTTTTCCTTGCGTGCGAGCGAAATTCACCTGAAAATGCAATGATGGGTTGTACGCCATTTTCCATGAGCTCATAATTATTTTGTGGTGGCGATATCATCCATTAATCACTTGTTTGATTGTACTACAATTTGAGCAATTAATGTTCCCTGCACCGACTTTCTCTATAAATACTTGCTAATTTTCTCTTCAGTATCTTTGCATTTTGAGTTTTGTTTGTTTGCAAGTGATTGATTTCTTTCTGAGTTCGAAGCTCATGAGCCCAATGGATAAGTTAGTGGTACAACGAAGCCCTTGGGTGACTATAACGAATTTGCAACACAAGGAGAAACAAATTTTTCCCAGTACTTCTGGAACAATCACTCAAAGGGTGGGGATGAGGTCTGGATGTTCCACATCACCTGTTGAGCTCTCTTCGGGATCTGATGGCGAGGGGTCCAAAATTGATTCAGACTACCGCAGTTACCTTGTGGCCTTGACTGAACTCATGGGAGTTGACGAGGAGGTGCTCGCAGTTTCTCCAATTACTGCAGTGGCACTGTGTAATGTTGTTGGATCTAGTGTTGGTACAAGCAGGGGTAAAGAATTGGTCTCTCTTCTTACTGAAGCGAGAACCAGGATCGGTTGCTTGTATTAGGGCCGTGTGGTTACTCGGGGTGTTGGGAAATGAGTGGTGTTGTTGGGGTGATGTTTTTTGTCTTTTTTGGTTGGTTACAGCGGTGTAACCATTTTTGGTTCCTCCGTGTGTATTGCAATCATTTTTTGATGATGAGTTGTTTGAAATGAAATTTGAATTTTGTTTGGTAAAAGTGAAATTCATTTTGAAATGAACAATGGAGCTGGATGCTTGTTTCTCTCCTATTCTATAAAGGAGATTTCACGGCTCATTGTTGGGAGTCAGATATTTTATATCGTGAGGCTTAGGCTATGTACAAAAAAGTTATATTGTGGTATTTTGGAAGGTTCTACTTGGAAAATCATTCCATGTTAGGTGTTGTATAAAATAAGTATGCTATTCTTTTATAATAACTGATATCAATAAATTTACAAAACAATTAAGACAATTGCTCTCCTGTGTACATATCATGGATTATGAATGGTTTCTTCATTCAGTTTCAATGGTATATTTGGATGTGTAATTAGTTTTCTTGCTTTAACTTAATGAGTTAATCAAATTCTTGAAAAGGAGTTACAGGTCTATGATAATGTGCTGAGGATTTACTAGGGAGTACCATTTTAATTAATGGAAAATCTCATAATGTAAGACATTATAATGATGAGTTCCATGATATCAAGGTTATGTTTTATGTGACTCCTACTCGGTTGGATGAGGCACTAGATAGTTCATTCCAGATCCTTTTTAGAACTGCAAGACAGTAGCCCTAAGTGTAAAGGTTCAAGATCTAAACATTTAAAAACATAAAATTCTATCTCTCTTGAGATACAAACCTTATACTAAGTCTGCTTTCCTAGCTTTAGATAGTTGTTCTTATTCTTTGGTTTGCCAAAACCCAGATAGATGTTGTCTAGTCGCATTAATAGGAATGTATCTGTGTATAGAAGTGTTCTTGAGGCATGAAGCATTTTATGAACACATGTAGGAAAACTCTCCTTGGTTTCACAAAGCCAGAAGTATAGGAGATGTCAGTCTTTGACTGAATCTTGTCAGTTGGCCATTAGCTTTGTAATTTCTTGAATATAGAGTTTGGCAACCTCTTAGATAATTATGAAGCCTTAATGGGTAAAATAAAAACACCAACACGATATCTATGCCACTCTTTATAGAAAGAGAATGTTTTCCTATGATTTATCCCAGTACTGGGTCTGTTGAAATTCTCTTTTGTTATTTGTCCTTGATTTCAAAACTATGATTTGGTTTAACATCTTGGTGATTGATTGTCATTGGCATTATTATTTACATTCAGATGGCTTGACACTCTTGGTTTTTGGCATTCAATATCTCATTCAGATTTGCAACTTTATGATGTTTGGAGCTTCATGTGCGGACAAAAAATTCACTTGGTTCTATGGTTAATTTAGTTTTGACATGGCACATTCAAGTTATGAAATTGCAGTGGCAATTGTTTCAGTTTATATTTTTTCATTTTGTCACTATAGGTGTATACATTCTTGATCATTTGCAAAAGTCTATGATTCAACATTTTTGTAGCCTCAGGTTTCTTTGATATGCATATTGGTCATTATATTTAGTTGGCATCATTTATAATTTTATTGGGACGTTCATAGCATGGTAAGTGCATTCACTTTGCACTCAAGCCGACTATAGTGTTTATTAATGATTATCGAGCTCTTTATAATTACCATGGATTTTACTCTTTGGCATCGAGTATTTCACATTGAAATACAATGTGTTGTTTTATTGTTTCAGGCCTTGTATGGTTAACATGGAAATGACAATGTATTGAACCTCACATAGCAAGGTATCATGCTTTATCACATAGTAAAAGACTTTAAATAAAGTCATACATGAATCAGGCACCTTAATTTCATAAAGGATAAAATGTAACCCTATCGGGTTCCCTAAGTCTTCATCAAGGGATTATTGTGATTTTGACTTGGAATAAAATTGCAAAGAATACTTGGCCAATGAAAGTTTGTGGATATAATTTAAAAGTCACTTTGAAGTGACAAGGCATCGACATATTTGAAAAAGTTGAAATTGCATGGTAATTATGTTAATTATTATGTCGGCCTCCTAGTGAATATCTCTGACCATAGACTTGGAAGCCCTATTATTGTTTGACAATTATTATGATCTCTGGCTTTCAGACTTAAAATTACATTTATCATTTTTGAAAGAATTTTTGATAGGACTCGAAAGAGATTAGGGTATCCTTTGTTTAGTGTTTCTTTATGCTAAGGGTTGAAACCCTTTTATTGCCGCCATGGGTAACATGCAACAACCGTTAATCTTGCTACAAGTCGATACAAGAAGCTTTGAACTGTCCATAAAAGTTATGTCGTGATTGGTGTTTGGTTATCCATTTTGCATTAGGTGAATCTGGAAGGAAATTCGTTGTTCTCTCTTTCACCTTTGTTGGTAATCTTTTCGTTATAGGTTTACATGCATTCATTTTTAGCCTCGTGCTTGGTCAGGTATCTCCCTCATCATTTTTTCTTTGATTTACAAATGAGAGTTATTGATTTTTGCTCGAATATGAATGGTAAAAATGGTTTGTTGAATATTGAGTCAGAAGGGCATGCATTGATTCAATTACATTTCTTTCTCTTTGTGGGTATTCTGAAAGTGCTAATCATTTTAATTATTGGGTTCATGATGTTGTGCATTCAGTTACAAAGTTTTATAGTGATAGCCATTTTTTTTTTATATCATCTTGGAAAACATATGCGATGGAAATAGATGCCTCTCTGATTATTCTCCACCTGTCATCAAATTTGGAAGTCCTTGTGTAAACAGATTCATAAGGGTTTTTCATTTCTTTCAATTCTTTTTTCGAAAAAGGAAAGATCATTTATTATTGGTGTTTCTTGGCATTTCTTGGATTATATGATTTTATTGGTGCAAATTTTTGCTATTGTTAGGGTTCAAAAATCATAACTATTATGACACTCTGCCTTACCTGAAAACCCTTTGGTGAAGATTCAAAATAAAATAGAAATTTGGTGTCCACCTTTCACAACCTCTAAAGGGTTCTGAGTCATTTCCTTAAAATGAAGTTTCTACCAAATCTCTTCTATTTTTGTCAGATGAAATATTTTCTATGGTGCATACTTCATTATATTTTTGGGGAATCTTGCAAAGTAATTGTCAAAAGGTTTTTGTCTAATCAAAACCTTCGTTGAAAGTTCTAAAAGGCAGAATATTCATTTTGTAAAAGTGGGATAAAAAGTGAGTGATCATTGTTGTTGTATCAACTGTTCTTAAAAGAGAGAAGTGATAACTTTTGAAAATGAAAATCTGAAAAGAGATAGTGAAAAATATCTGTAATAAAACTTGAAAACATGATGTGAAGTATAATCATAAAAACCTTATTTATTTAATATTTTAAGGATTCATGTTGAATCTTTAGGGTATTAGATAGAGAGGTATGAATGAGCTAAAAAGAAATAGAGAGATCCTCTGTGGTATTGCAATTATTTACTCTAAATGAGGGGTTGGTGCTCCTTGAGTTGGTGCTCATAAATTAGCCTATAAGGCATTGTAAACAGTGATTTGAAAATACAAGCCAAAATGGTAGGAATTTAGGAGTGGTTTTTCTACCCCAGGAGGGTTTTCCACTCGGCATATCTTGTGTCACTTTTCTCATTTGTGGTTCCTTTGATTTATTGTGTGAATTCTTTATTATGCAATGTTTAAGTGTCATAATTCTCATTTCAGTTATATGTGATTGCATTCAATATCTGGATGAGTTAATCATTGAAAAATGAGAGCATAAATCTGTTTTGTTTCAGTCTTTGTAAAAATTTTCAAATCACTTCATGACACTAATTCACCCCCCCTCCTAGTGTCTTTTTCACTCCAACAGGGTCATGAGAGCAGAAAAATTGTTTTGTTCTTCTCAAAGTAAGTTTAGATCAGTGAATAACTTATATGATAGTACTTAAACCACAAATCCCACTAGATGTTTGGCATGTTATGGAATTCATGTACCTGAGTAGTAGAGATTTTCCACACAATTGATTTCACAGGTTGCTAGATATCATTTTCATGGGGAAATTGGAGTATTTACGGATTCCATTCATTCCGTGAAAAGAAACATACTAGATTCAAAGAAAGTACTAAAATTGGTGTATGTTCACAACTTCCTTATCTTTTTTCTAATGACAACAAAAAATGTGGTAAGATTCATATAGGTAACGCTATGTCAAGGTGGGGAACTCTTCTTGGAGGTTCTTGATGTAGTGGTAGGAGGGAAAACACAAACTACTCAGTTACTCAACAAATATCTAGGCATTGTTCTCACTATTCATGCTTCTTGGCGTTCTTGGAGCTTACTTGGAAACAACTCAACATAAGGAATCAACATCATGACACCCTATCTGACACTTGGCCGACCAAACACAAGGTAGCAATGAACAATGCAATCCTTCAATACCCTATCAACTACTTAGACACTTCAACAATCCATCTTTCCTTCACAAGCTATTTTGTAACAACACCCCAAAAATGGACTAGTAATTCTATATTTTAGGCCTAATTAGGCTTCTTGAAACGGTTCAAACTTTCCAACTTTGACCCTCAAACCAATTGGAACACATTGACCTTAATCATTTATTTAGAGGCATTAATGACACTCACATAAATGACCTTCAAGGGTTTTAAGACCATATAATAAGGAGCACTACAAATCTTGCCAAACACAATTTTACTTCAATAGTCAACTCTGTCATAACAGGGTAGTAGACCAAATGGAATCAAAACCTTTAATTTCATCAAATACCAACTTTGAAGAAGGTTCAAAATACTTCTTAATATCAACTCCAAACATTTGCACTAATAGTGGTCACTAGATTCTACAAATAAGCATTCAAAACCCTTACTTAACCTTCTTTACTAGTCTGCCATAGAGGAAACACAACCATGACAACTTCATGAATATATATACTCCAATCTTGATTAGTTTGAAAACACCCAAATTTAAAAGGGTTCCCAAGAAACCTTGACACTATTCCCAAACACTTCCACTTATAATGGACGTTATATTCAACAACAAAAACAACAAAATCTTTTGTTTATTCTTCTGTGCCAATCTGAACATGCATAAATATAGTCTTAGGGCATCAAAATTATATAAGAAAACTTCAATCTCAAGCCCTGAAACCTTTCCACATGGAAACATACATAAAATTACATCATTTCACAAATTTTCAGAGTTTTCCCTTGGATGAAATCTGAGAAAACATCATATTAGTCACCCACTGTTACCCTATCTAGGGTTTCTAACTGTCTATAAAGGAAATGCAATATCTCCCCCCATTCTTGATGAAATTAAATGAAACAAATTGAAAAATGTAGTAAACTCAAGGCACTTTCATGCCCAATCAGTCTTAGACCATGAAAGGGTCTGTACAACCTAAAAAATGTGTAAGAATAGTGATAGGGCATGGAAAAACATAGAGAAAATAAGGTTATATTTTATTCCCACTTGAATTTATCCTCACCACTTCCTCCTTCCACCTTCACCATACAAAATGACTCATGGGAGGAATATTTATGCCTATTATAACCTATCTAATTTCTCTAACTACCTTTTTACAACCTTGTCTCTTCATCTTCCACTTTTTGCAACTTTTAACAATATGACAACTTTTACAATATTTGACATATGACCTTAAAATGACCTTCTAGAACCTAAAATAGACTCAAACAATTTAAACATGGTCTATTAGACCTTATTACATGAAAAAAACACAAGACTCAAGCAAAATTTGCAAAATTGCCTCATGGAGGAATATAGTCCATCAGGTGCTCCTGCACCAGTTCTAAATGATTTGCCTCTTTTTTATTAACAAAGAGACACTAGAACTGATAGTTATAGTGTCTTAGTAAGATACAAGAGCTGGTTAGGTCTGTAGTTGAGTTGGTGAGTTGCCATGCATGGAAAATATGAAGGTTTCCAAGTGAAATGAGGTGGTTTTAAGAAGCAAATGTGTATGAAACTTGGGGGAAGCAAGATTTAAGGTTAGTTTAATCTTGTATAGGTCCAAATAGGCATGTTTGATGATTTTTAAGGTTGTGGCAAGGCTGGTAATTTTATTTTCCATAAAAACCCCATGAAACTTTCTCAAAATGAGGGTTTATTGAAATTGGGTTTTGGAAAGCGTATCTTCCAAAATTAGTTGTGGATTTGGTGGTTTGGTAGGCTGTTTTATGCTTCCCCATAGAAAAATCAGGTTTGGGAAGTGTTTAAACATGAGTCACTTTGTAAAACGTACCTATTTTGGGGTCTAGGATAGTGATAGAGCGCTAGTTTGAAGCATTTATTTCAAAAAAACCTATTGAGTTTTGAAGTATGTCATATTTGGGCCAAAATGGTATCTAAAAGTGTCAAGAGTTGGGTGATTGAGTAAGTTATTGGTGTGTAAAGTTGAGCAAATAGGTCTGTAGACCTATTAGAAAGAGTAACCAATCAAGTGAAGAAGAACCCAAGTTTGGGTTTGTGAACCGAGTTGTTGTTTGAAACCTCTTTAGTTGTGTTTCAGTTGATCAAAACCACTTGGATTTTGCATCACCAAGCAACAACTTGGCATCCAAATCATGGTCCGCCTTTGAAACTATACCCTTACAAGAAAACTCCTTGATCAATAAGAGTTAATCTTACTATGCCAAGTGTCCTTCAAATGTTTCCTATTCATTAATTGGATCCATTGCATTAATTTCCTAAACACAAGACAATATTAACAATTGAGATGCTTTGGCTTTGATGATCAATGATATCAATGGATAACTGAACTTCCAGGGTGGAAGATGGACTAATCTACCAAAATCTACCAAATGACACCACATGGTTCTGCAAAAGCTAATTGATCATCCCTTATAATGCACTCTAACCCCACTAAATTAATGGTCTAGATCAATTTTACCTCAATATTAATGGTTGATGCAAAACAAAAGAGTTCACCACTGAGATTCTTCAATCTTGAGGCAATTTTCAATCCTTTAACCTTGTGCAACATGGGCTCCGATTCACACAAATGGACTCCAATCTCTATTAGATTTTGTAAATTATTTCAAAATGTTTATATTCATCCCAAAAACTCATTCAACCATCCAAAGATCAGAAAACAATGATTTAAGGCCATCTCACCTATGCTAGCCTCTAATCTAGTAGTTTTTCCAAAGTAGGAAAATGGTTATAAATTTTGATAAAAAACTAATATCAAGACTATAAAAGAATTTTTAGATACCCATTTCCATTTTTTATAACATATCCAAAAATTAGTGTAGGTTCCTTTGGAACGAACCCTTAAAATTCTCACTTTTACATTTTGACAATAGACTTTTAACAACAAAAAATCACTATAAATTGACTATAACTTTCAGAAAAGACCTCAAATAAAGAATATAAAACAATATTTTAGTACCCTTTTGGAAGTTATTAAACATATGTAAAAATAGGCATAGGTTGTTTTGAAACATAAGGCCTTAAAATTGACTGTCCCGATTTTGCATTGTTCCAAAAACACATTGTGGTAGCCTAGGGCATCATCAAAATGGCCCAAAAACCATATAAAAAACTCATTCCACTTATAAAATATTAAGGAAAATATTAATACAGACCTCCAAACTCAAAATTATGAGTTTTTACCAATTAGAAATGAAGAAATGCATTTTTTAATGCTTGCTGCCCCTGCTAAATTAGAATTCACCCGTTTTCACCAAAATTGCAATAAATTTTGCATATCTTAATGAAATTGAGTCAAACCAATTGAATTGGAAAGAATATTTAAATATATTTCACCTCTAATTAAAGATAAGTGTGTTTCTATGCTGTACATTTCCGTACAAATACCTGCAACAGAGACAATTGCTGGAAAATGCACATAAATAATCTCAAATTGTATTCCATTCAACTTCAAATCACCACTTCTATATTTAAAACGATGAAAATGACCTATTTAAGGTCTTATAAACTTAATAAAGCTCTCAAAATTACACAAATAACTCTTAAAATACTCATGACTCTTCAACTTCTTGGTTTTGTCACTTTTACAACCTTTTTACAATTTGACAATTTTGTCAACTTTTGCAATTTTTGCACTTTTTGCCCAAACTAACAAAAAATGACTCAAAAATATAATCTAAGACCTAAGAAATATTTATTTTTCCCCCCTTGGACCTTACATTTCCTTGAAAACACCTAAATTAAAGAAAAAATGAAAATTTTCCTCATGGAGGCTTAACTTTGTTTGGGTGCTCCTGCACCAAACTCCCGGGGGCAAAATAATTCAAGCCCCTTTGAATTGTCTTCTTCCTGGTCTTCCAGTTACTTTGCACTTTTTTTCTTGTATTTTCAATCATCTTTGGTTCTTCCTTCATTTTCTTCTTCTTATGCCTACTTCTATCAATCATCCTTGCAACTTGGAGGTCCCAAAACTCTATCAAATCATCATACACTTCACTTTGTCCTTCATGACCTACACATACATAGTTCAAAGAAAAATTAGAAATAAAATACTATGACCTTGAGGTCTCCTCCTTGTCTTCTTGTGCTTCAAAATCCTCTTCTTCATCAGGTGTAGGCACCAACTCTTCATCATCTTCTTCCTTCGCCATTGAGTCCTCTTCATTTGTTATCTTCATGCCTTCAAGGTCTTCATTCTCTACTTGTTTGGACTCTTCATGATCAATAATCTCTTCATCTGGTTTTATTTCTTCAGCCCTTGACATAGTCCTTATCTTCTTATCTTGCTTTCTCTTCACTATTAGCCTCTTGATAGGCCAAACAACTTGCCTCTTAATTGATAAATTCCAACTAGATTGTAATTGCTCCAACTCAGCCTCAAGTATTTCTAACTTCATTATCATTGCCTCTAGTTCTTGCTTCCACTCTTGATCCTTTTTATTTTTATTTTATTTTTCTTCTTTTATCTTTTTCTCTTTTAGTGAATCCTTTGTCTGCAAACCTTCTCAGATACTCCATCTTCACAAGCAAGTCCCTCCTTGCTTCTACTCAAGTTTTCTTCGCCTTCTCTTGGAAACAACTAGGTTCTTCTTAACCTGCACAAACCGCAAAACCCAAAACACAAACCAACACTAGCCCAAACCTTTTGCTGAGCTTTGATACCAATTGATGCAAAACAAAAGAGTTCACAACTGAGATTCTTCAATCTTGAGGCAATTTTCAATCCTTTAACCTTGTGCAACATGGGCTCCAATTCACACAAATGGACTCCAATATCTATTATATTTGGTAAATTATTTCAACATGTTTATATTCATTCCAAAAACTCATTCAACCATCCAAAGATCAGAAAACAATGATTTAAGGCCAACTCACCTATGCTAGCCTCTAATCTAGTAGTTTTTCCAAAGTAGGACAGCAGTTATAACTTTTGATAAAAAACTCATATCAAGACTGTAAAATCATTTTTAGATACCCATTCCCATGTTTTATAACATATCCAAAAATTAGTGTAGGTTCCTTTGGACTGAACCTTTCAAATTCTTGCTTTTACGTTTTGACAATAGACTTTTAACAACAAAAATTCACTATAAATTGAATATAAATTTCAGACCAGACCTCAAATAAAAAATATAAAACCATATTTGAGTACCATTTTGGAATTTATTAAACATATTTCAAAATAGGCATAGGTTGTTTTGAAACATAAGGCCTTAAAATTGACTATCCCAATTTTGCATTGTTCCAAAAACACATTGTAGCAGCCTAGGGCATCATCAAAATGGCCCAAAAACCTTATAAAAAACTCCTGCCACTTATTAAATCTTAAATAAAATATTAAACAGACCTCCAAACTGAAAATCATGAGTTTTTACCAATTAGAAATGAAGAAATGCATTTTTTAATGCTTTCTGCCCCTGCTAAATCAGAATTCACCTGTTTTCACCAAAATTGCAATAACGTTTGCATATCTTAATAAAATTGAGTCAAACCAATTGCATTGGAAATTATATTTAAATATATTTCACCTCCAATTAAAGAGAAGTTTGTTTATGGGCTGTACATTTCTGTACAAATACCTGCAACAGAGACAATTGCTGGAAAATGCACATAAATAATCTCAAATTGTATTCCATTCAACTTCAAATCACCACTTTTGTCTTTACAAAAATGAAAATGAACTATTTAAGGTCTTATAAACTTAATAAAACTCTCAAAATTCCACAAATAACTCTTAAACTACTCATGACTCTTCAACTTCTTGGTTTTGTCACTTTTACAACCTTTTTACAATTTGACAATTTTGTCAACTTTTGCAATTTTTTCACTTTTTGCCCAAATTAACCAAAAATGACTCAAAAATATAATCTAAGACCTAATAAATATTTATTTTGGCCCACTTGGACCTTACATTTCAACACCTAAATTGAAGAAAAATTGAAAATTTGCCTCATGGAGGCTTAACTTTGTTTGGGTGCTCCTGCATCAATGGTCAAGGGAGATCTTCTCTCCAACCCAAAATTACTTGGACATATTTGACTTCAAAATCCAACCAAGACATGTCACATAAACTTATGTTTTTGCACTTGACTATATACCCTTTGATTCACCTTAAAGATCAACAACTTTGGCAAATTAGTAGACTACTAAAGTGTTGAATGGTATGATTTATCAAAGTACCTACATCCACCAAAGTTCATTAGATCACACCACATGGTTTCACCAAAACCATTTGATAAAACTGCTTGATATCTATAGGCTCTACTTAAACATCAATCAACATTGAAAGTGCAGATCAACTTGCCTCAAATATTAATGATTATGATCGATTGGTGGATGGCTAAAGAGTTGAGTGGTTTTATTCACCGAAGTGAAAACATTGCTGAAATCCACTAGTTCATGCCACATGGACATATAATATGCACCTAGCCTCCTACTTTCCATCAATGGCCACAATTTTCTCCTCTCAAGATTCACACCTTCAATAGATGGTTGAGGAGATTGGTAGCTCGATCTACTAATATGATACAATACACTAGATTGTGCCAAGTAGCCACAATTTCCATTTCCAAACAAGGACCTTAACACAAAATTGTTGCACCTCTATCCCAATAAGGATCATACACCTCAGCATCCCTTTGAAAAAGGCTCCATGTTGGAGATGCCCATGCTAACAATAAATACCTTTTTGGTAGATCAATATATGGAAGGCCACAATATGATTCCAATGGAGAACGAATAATATTAGCAGGTCATAGTGAACTGCAATATTATCTGTCCCTTATGAATTAACAATTACCGATTGAGAGTTAGTTTATCTCAAAATTAGCAAATCATTTAAATGCAGAAATTATCCTAGGTATAATTCAAAATTCAAGGGAGGCATGCACATGGTTTGGATACACTTATCTTTACATCTGCATGCTTCAAAACCTAGTTCTATATGGTCTATTTGTTGATGCTTTACGTAAAGATAATACCTTAGAAGAGAGAAGGGTAGATTTGGTAAGCATAGCTGTGTTTTTCAATTTAGTACATAGTAATTTTATTATGGTATTGTTAGACAAGTATGACCCTTGAATTTTACTTTAATGGTACTTGTTAGTGCTTATGATAATTGAAATCTTTATGTTAACAGATACATTTAATTGCAACTATCTTGGAAAAAAGTAATTTGGTGAAATATGATTGGAAAAGTGGATATTTCTAGGTTAATGATCTAGGATGAATAGCCAATTATTACTACATCACTCATGGGAAAATGGCTACTTATAATGAGCACTTGAATCCAACAATGGGTGATATTGAGCTATGCCGATTGTTTTCATTAAGTGAAGAGTTTAAATATGTGACAATAAGAGAAGAGAATATGGAACTTGCAAAGCTCTTAGTCCATGTTCCTATTCCATTGAAGGAGAGTTTTGAGGAGCCAAGTGCCAAGATAAATGTTTTGCTCCAGGCTTACATTTCACAGCTTAAGCTTGAAGGTCTCTCCCTCATGTTTGATATGGTGTTTATTACTCAGGTATGTATATATATTGAAAACCTGTGTAGCACAAATCATAACTGTTTTATCAATTTATAAGTGGGTGACTTGAATTTTGTATCCTTTGTAATGCAAATGATAATCATTTTCTTTATTTTTATAGGTGGGCGACCTAAGAATTTTGTGTTGTCCACTAAAATCTAAATTTAGCCTCGAGGATGTTATGCATGTCCACCCTCCTACTTTTGTTTCTAACCATACAATCCATCCTTAAGTCATATCTTCTCCAAATCATTCACCTTTGCTAGACATAAGGAATTTACAATTTGTTATGGAAGTTGTTGGATGATGCATGCTATGTAATTCTAAATACATTTTTTTCTTTGGTTATGTGTTGTAGAGTGCAGGTTGCCTCCTTAGAGCACTTTTTGAGATTGTCCTAAAAAGAGGATGGGCTCAGTTAACATATAAGACACTTAACCCATGTAAGATGGTTGGAAAGCACATGTGGAGTGTTCAAAATCTACTCTGGTAATTTAAAGGAATTCCAAATGACATATTGACCAAAATTGAGAAGAAAGATTTAGCTTGGGATCAGTATTATGATCTTTCTGCCCAAGAGATTGGAGAGCTCATTCCTTTTCGAAATATGGGAAAAACCATTCATAAGTTTGTGAAAAATTGATTAAAAAGGACTGTAAATACCTGGTTTTAAATAGGATTGAAGTGCCTGAACTGTTGATACAAAGCTTCATTTGAAGGATTTCTTAATGCAGATACAAGAAGTGGCTACAAATCTAGCAATTTAGTTGGGGGTGGATATTTTTCTGGCAGGATAAGATGTATAAATGAAACTGGAAAAATAGTTTGTGATCCTAGCTATTTGTCAGAGACAACACAAATAAAATATTGAGGTGGAAGAGGTTCGCGTATTGGGACAGTGAAGCTAAGGTTACGATAATCTTCCACATACTGCATCTTCGACATAAAATACTCATGATGGAGTATAAATTCACTAGCATTGTCTACCACTATAATCTAGAAAGGTTCAACATCCCCATCAGACCATCGTGGGAGCATGGGACCTCATTTTTCCAATAGAAGATCCTCACACCAATGAAAAAATAGAACCTTCGACGCATCGTTGGAACCAAAAGACATGTATGATCGATAGACCGATAAGGTGGGGGTAGTAAGTTCCATTTTCTATAATATGGTAAGAGTCATATAGGTAATGCTATGTCAGGCTAGGGAACCTCTTCTTGGAGGTTCTAAATGATTTGCCTCTTTTTTATAAGACTGTGTTAGTAGTGCCACCTGGATCATAGTTGTTTGGTGGGATTCTAAACCTAGACAATAAGCTGTAGTTGTGGAAATCTCATAGAGAAAAGCTACAAGCTGCCATGCTGATTTTTCCAAGAGAATTTATATCAGAGTCTTTCTTAGCGTGGCTTAAGACATGTGCAAATGATATTCTCTGTGTAGATAAGCTTGGGGAAATTATTTTCTTGATCTTGTGAAAAGTGGCAAGGAACTTGCAGAGAATGAGACATTGATCAGAGAAACATTGGATAGTCTGGATGAATTTGAAGGGAGCTTGGAGTGGCTAAAAATGGTTTTTGGTTCAATTATTGAATATCCATGGCATTGCATGTGTCAGATTGTTTTGAAGCACTCAAAGAGTCTGTGGGATGAAATTTTTGAAAGTCTATTTGTTAGTAGGATGAAACAAATAATAGCTGATGGATTTTCAGATTTGCATGAGAGAGTTAAGGTTGGTAAATGCCTTGAATCCATAGTTACATCTCTGGAAAGTTACAAAAATGTTGAAACCCATTTGCACAAATTAACTACTACTGAGGGTTGGCTTGTCAAGAGAGGGGACCGAAAAAGTGTCAATTTACCTGGGTTGAGTTTTAGATTTATGATGAAAAATGATGAAGATTGGTTTGGTCACCTTAACACTTACTTTAGAATTGAGGTTACTCAAATAAAAGATACCATAGATGAGGGGTCCAAGAATATTCTAGAAGACCTCCTAAGTTTTCTTCATGCACATAAATCTCCTTCAAGGATAAATGATTTAGCACCTTATTTGCAAGAGAAGTGCTTCCATTTTATCTCAACATTGATTATTGAGATTGAAGAACATCTTGCACATATTTCAGAAGCTCTCTATAAAGAAATGAAAAATGAGGAGATGCCAAAAAAATCAACATTTCTGATCACACCATGCAATCCATCACCAGTATGCATACATGGCAGAAGAGGATTTTGTTGGGCCACGATATAGGTATAAGTGAAAAAATACAAAGAAGAATAACTGTGAGAATATTCTCACCCAATTAGGTGTTGACACTATATCATGAAAGAAAAAAGATAACTGCACAATTCCAAATACAAGTTGAATAGTTAAGCCAAGTTGAAAATGCAGCAATTCAAGATGGTCAAATAGAATTATAGAACATTAAGAATACAAGGATACTGCTTATTTGAAAATATTCTCATGCTCATAAAGATTATCCTAAAAGAAGACTAGCAAAGGCCATCGGTTGCACAACATGCTCATTTATTGCAATGCTTCAGAGAGAAAAAAAGACATACGAGAACTTGCACCAAGGATGTCTTCTTAAAGGAATATTTGAGAAGAAAGCCTATTTCTATAGCTGTAGCAACTAATGGATCTAGAACCCTATAGAACATGTTCATTAACTGAAATAAACACAAAGAACACTATTAAGCCATGGAAGTGTATCAAACTATCAAATAATTCACTAAAGACTATAGTAGGAGGATAGAAGTGCATCATGGTAGTATAATGTTGCCAATGACATAAACCAACCTATCATTCAATGATCAATGTTACGTTGTAGATGTTATTTACAAATCCAATTGTTCTCAATTTCAACATTGTCTGAACCCAAGATGCCAAAAGTGATAATGAAGGTTATGGTATAAAAGGCTATGGCATGCATACTTATATTATTTGAATAATATATAGCTTTCAATTCAAATATATTTCCCTTCTACCTATTAAATGCAAGAAAACAAAATTTCATGTTCTAAATTTGAAAAGGAAAGGATTTCACCAATGCAAAAGAGTGCAAAAAAATTTGAATTGAATATAACCTACAGTGAATCCACCAAGGAAAAACATATAATATAGTAAATTACAAATATATTCTATATAAATTTATATTGTGTAAAAAAAATAAAATCCCCTCCATTATGTGAGAATCTCCAATCATTTATTTCCAACAAGAATACCTACATGAGAGATTTTTTCATGTACTCCATGGCCTTTCAAATTCATTAGGGTTTCATGCTCAAAATGATCATGCCCCTCAAGGAATATGCTGAGGTACTTGTATAAGTTGCTCTGTATCATTAGCTTGATACTTTGCAACTCCTCTTGAGAAAATTTGTCATCTTTGTAGAGGAATTTTGCCTGTCAATATCCAATATAGAGACCAGCTAAAATTTCACTCACCTATTTGTTACAATTTCATTCACTTAAGTGAATTATAGATATTCAATAACTAAGAAATATAGCCAAGTGATTCATGAGATGCTACATAGATGAACATGAAGATCAGTCTCAACTATCCAATACAAAAACAACAAACATATGATTATACAACTTCAAGGTAGCCAAAGCTAATTCAAAATGAGGATAATGAATCAAAATATGTCAAATATTTATTAAGAAAAGAATAAGAAGTTCACAATGATAAGCTACTAAATTCAGAATTCCCCAACAATGTGAATCCCACACCCTATAGGTTTCTAAAAATTCACTTCAGATGGTGCTTTGAAGGTGATCCTAGTCTTGAAGTAACATCTTTCTACAAAGATAGTAAAGGGATGATGAAGCTTTGGTTTTCCACAGGGCCAAATAACTATACAAACAAAATGGTTGAGGCCATTAGCATAAAAATAGAGATGATCAAATATTTTTAGACAAAAGGCATTGAATTCCTCCTTGTTGAGACCAAATGCAAAATCCTTTGGTCCCACTTAGAAAACACAAAGAAAAGATCACCAATGAATGGGAAATTAGCTAGCTTCACAAGGGACATTAGAGCTCTCATATAGAAAGGATACTATACTGAACACAATGAAATACATATGATATGTAAAATGAAGCCCTATGAAATACATTGCAAATAGAATCATCACATTTCATGCAAGAACAAAAAAAAGGAAAAAAGTATTTTCATCTTTACTACATGGTGTACATTGTTTAACAAAAGAGGTTGAGCTCGAATCACATAATTATATAGAAATGGAAAACTGATCAGCTATGCATACCACATTCCATTGCAAATAATCCATATATATTATACTTCAATGATTAGATGCAATGGTTGGAATAAAGTATCAACTAATGTTGGGATCCGCTATATTTCAGGCTAAACCTATACTACTTTCAAAAAATAAACATCATTCTAGATAATAATTAGAATGGAAAGTGGGAATTCACATAGTGTCAATTCCAATCTTAGGTACCTCATAAGGCAAGTTGGAACTAGGAGCAGGAGTCTGAGTGAGTAATGGTGACAAAAAAGGGGCCAAACTTCAAACATACTAAGTATCACCATATGTAATAGGTTGAAAGATAACAACAATCAACCAATTTACTTTTATTGAATAACATAATTTATAAACGATGTTTAAAAGCCTAACAATATGTCCTCTTTTTCCAACAGGAATTAAAATCCACAAGACTAATGAATGTTCAAATTTACGCACAGGGAAATCATGTTGCAAAACCAATCTATACGGTACTTCTGAGCATTTAGCTTTTAAATATGTTAATTTCACCAAATTCTATAACTTTGGTGGTTGAAATATATGTTTGAGTCCAATATTATTATTTTCTTTTTCTTTGACCTTTATTTATCATAAATTCATTTTTCAAGTTATCTCCAAAGTCCTCCATTTCTTAAAGGACACACAGCTTGAAATTTGATGAGGAAGATACAATTTAAAGTTAGAAGCAAAGCTTAATTTCCATTAAGATTTTCAAAGTAAATAAATATAACTAATATAAAGATTACCCATTGTAATTCAACTTTCATTTTGCAGTGTTTCAAGATTATCATTCAGCAAAATGCCCCCAATAGTTACAAAATCGATTGAGATCAATGAATCAAAGTATCATGGAAATCAAGTTCTTCAAGTACTAGGCATTTACCTATTTAAAAATGGTACTGGTACCAGAGCCTTGAAATCCAAGTAATAGGAGCTTTTGAATCTTTTTCTGCTCCAAGTAATCTAGGACAGATATGCTTGAGTGGTTATTCACATCTTTTCTTGAGCCATTGGAACTCCCATGAGGAGTGGGCAATGAGAACAAAGAGCATATCAACCTTGTTAATTCCTACCTAGCAAAGATAATAAACTAGATGCTTCAAACTCACAACCAAAGCCATAAAATTTTAACAATAAAAATGTAAAGAGCTTGAGGAAATGAAAGCATGAACACACTACACAACCAAAACAAAGTTCAAATATTTTTTTTCCAGAAATAAAAGGTGCACCTTGCCCCATATGTTTCCTTTGATATTATTTTGGCCTTCCTCCTCATATGTACCATCATAATACACCCAAAAATGAGTGTCTCGTGGACACTACACTCTTGCCAACTAGATGACAGAAAAATAATCATTTATTATGGGATCCAAATAAGATTTAATTTACAAATGCACATTTTAGTGCTCAAACAATTCCAAATGCTGAAGACAAGAAACAACTCAATTTGTTGCTCGTGTTCTTGAATAAATTCACAACTGGAGCAAAACCACATGCAATTTTTTTTGAATCATGTGTGACAATGTAAATGGACAAAAGAATGGGACAAATTGGTGTTTGAGGAGAAATAAATAGGAATTGTCACTACCAGACAACTCATTCTGCTACCAGTATCTAATTCTAGACTCTTGTAGTTTTCAATAAAAGCTTACATCAAAATTGTAACTCTAGCTATTTCACAAGAACAACCACATTTAGAGACTAACAAACTGGATGTCAACATAACCAGAATTGTAAAGACCAATACTGAAATTTTAGTGTTTGAATTGAAATATCTCGTGGTAAGAAAGAACTTTTAAGAAATTTTCATCACTATTCCATTCTTTGAATTATGTAGATAAAAATAAAATAAAAAAATACTATGTCTGATCGAGATTTGACAAGCTTCTCAGCAATTTGGTATGTTAACCAATCATGCATGCAACATACATGAAATCAAAATTATTATCTAATATGTCACAACTTATAGAGAAATCATTCTTAACACAATGAAAAATGGCCTGACCGCGTACAAATTTGAAAAGTAAAATTAATTGAAACCATGGAAAGTGACTTACCACAAGATTCTGCACAAATCGTGTCCGATGCAGAAAATGGGCAAAGATTTCAACCCTAAATCAGGCGTCACACTTTCACTTCTCCATTTTAGCGGGCTACCTTGAAACTAAGGTTTCGACTTTAATTTCTCTATTTTAGCGGGCTATGCCTGTCTTGACGCAAGTTTTAGAGTATGTTTATTAAAATGAAAATTATGGCCAATATTTTAATAATGAGTATATTTTGACATATTAAATAGATATATAAAATTACTACTAGCAATTGCATCTTGGTGTGCAATAGGTACGTCAAAGAGGTATGAAAGGTCAATTAGAGAAAATTTTGGTGTATTTTTTTAGACATATGTGTAGTACATGAGGTCAATTGGTAGGTCATTTATAAAATGATGTTGTTTATGTAACAAAGCTCTCAATTAGCATTCACTCAATAAATATATATTTTAAATATAATTTTTCATTAGACAAAATTATATATTTGTAATAGTAAATTTATTACAAGAGTTCAGTTTATTTTTTCTCTATCCACCTCTCTATATCTTATCTATATCTCCCTCTCCATTTTATGTCTTTCTCTCTCTATATCTTATCTCTATCTCCCTCTCTCTTTTATGTCTTTCTCTCTCCATAATTTTTTCTGTCTATATCAAACATCATGCTACCTTGAGCATAACTCCTCAAGGACACATACCATTCTTGGATTTTTAGCATGAAACAAGTAATAAAAAGTTAGTTTTTCTTTTCTCTATCTCTCTTTCCCTTTCTATCTCTTATATTTCTATCTCTCTTTTCTTATCTCTCTTTTTTCTATCCCTTTCTCTTTCAATCTTTCTCTCCATCTATTTCTCTATTCCTCTTTATCTCTCTACCTCTATATTTCTTTGTCTCTATCTCTTTATTTATTTTTATCTCCATATTTATCTCTTCTATTATAATTTAACTAATTTATATAATCATACTTGTAAACTATTTGTAATATCATTATTTTCCTCTAGTAAATGTAGAGTGTGTAAACTTATAAGTAGCTTAGTATATATTTGAGAATTGTATGCATATTTATCTTCCACACTACATAGTTGGGCCCTTTGAGGAGTTGGGCATTCAATTTAGAAGAAACTTTGGTGTTGATATGATGACACCACAAAACAAAATATTTATTCCACAAAAAAATTTATTAGTAATTTTATTTGTATTATTTTATTATTAATTATGGTGGGGTATGATTAAAAATAAGGTCTTGACAAAGGTTTTAGAGCATGTTTATTAAATTGAAAATTATGACCAAGATTTTAATAATGAGCACATTTATTTAGTCATTTATGTAGTCATTTATCCAATCATTTTTATTTGTCTGATATTAGTCATTTATTTAGTCATTTAGTTGTGATTTTACCTGATGACCAGATTAGTCACTTATAAATGATCAAATTAGTCATTTATTTGCCAAATTCTACTAGTGTTAGTCACATGACTAAAATTTGTAGTCATGTGACTAAAAGTTTTAGTCACATAGTCATTTATTTTCCAAATTCTACTAGTGCCTATTCCTAACATATTTGACCCATTCCACTGAGTCAGAGTAGAAACAATAGGTGAAATGAGCCTTTAGTTCATTTTATGGCTTCAAAACCCTTAAATTAGACTACACAGATCCACCTTCAATAAATTTACAATAAAATGCTTAAATCACAATGAAATCCCTTCACTCCAAAGCCAAAGTGGAGTTAAATCCACTTCCCAAAAGATTTAATTCATTTGAGACCAAAATAATATAGTATAGAGGAATAAAATGAGTTGAAATAGGAAATTTCTGGAGAAAACACAAAATTAAAGTGAAATCAAGGAACGTTTATTGTTTTTCTTTTCCAAAAACCATCAACCAACCTTCCATTGGAGTTCCTCAAGCATTTATAACTTGAAAAAAACTAACAAACCACCAAAAATGACTTTTGAATTACTAGTGACCATTGGGATTCCACCCTTGTGCATTTTTTGCACTTTTACAACTTTTACAATCTTGTTTTGACAACATTTGACAAAATGTGCAATATTTGCTAAATAAACCCCACATCACTCAAGAACATCATAAATGGTCTAACAAGACCTTATTGAAAACAAAAAGACTTAAAAAAACCTAAAAACCACTACTTGACCTCTTATTTGCATAAGCATGGCCTAGGTGCCCGTGCGCCACAAAATGTCCACTAGACGTAACCTCTATAGCATTACTAGGCTCTCCAAACCGTGGACTTCTCTGCGCTCAAGGAATGAAGGAATCATACAAGGTATGATAATATCTTTCCCTCTATAGAAACTGATGTTGCTTGACACATAGGATATCACACTCTATCCTCAAGCTATCCCTCTCAATGGTAATGGCCTGCAATTGTGTCTCAATAATGAGACGAAGCCCAATCTCAGTGTCTCTCTCCGCCCTAAAGTGATCTCTCTCCTGTTGAGCTATGTATCACTTTGTAGTGAGTGTAACCACCTGAGACTCTATGGTCTGTCACTACACTACCTCTGCATCTCTCATACTAGTCATCTATGCTAATTGTGCACCTCCATCTCTTGGTGGTGGAGGAGGACTGGAACCCATCCTCGATCCACATGCATCAGATCATCCTATGCACCATCCTACCTTGCCATAGAAAACTACTCAACCATGATCTCCACAACTTACTCTCCCCATGATGATTTGTAATGCTTGCTTTTCCCACTACAGGAACATTAACAAGATCTGTGAACCTCAATGGAATATGACATGCCCACCATTGATCAAAATCAAGAGTAATACCCTGATATGCTAGAACCACTAGCTAACCCAAATCGAATGGGGCAAGAGCTCTAAACTCAAAAATGACATCATGATCCATTTTTAGACCCTAGACATGGACCTCTCTGGTGGTCTAACTAAAATGAGCCTCATAGGAATCTAGAAATCAACCCCGTCTCTCTCCAAACTGCCTATAAACCTTGTTAGGTAGATATCTCTCTAATAGAGAGCACACACGACCAATTATCCATCTCGTCTATCTACAATATACCAAATTCGTCTAATTTTTGAGCCATGCTTCAAAATCCATATACGGTCTCCATACAAAACCTAACATATCATCAAAAACACAACGCCAATAGGGAAGTTGTTCGGGTAAGGTATAGTAAAGGAAATCTCCATAACGATAAGAATATGGATCTCCAACAATATGATCCAATATAAAATTAGGTTGAGCAACTGGGATGTTCTCCCAGTCCCCTACATTTAGTAGAGAGACACCAACAAAAATAGACCTCCCTCCGTGATATGCAACCTCGTGCATATCTCTGTAGAGGTGCGTAAGGAGATATGGACCCCAAGAACATCTAGTACCATGCTTGAACATCTGCTCGATGCACACACCCCATCCAATAGGAAACTTCTAGCCTTTCCTATTAGGAATGATGAGTCCCATAACCAAACCACAAAGATGAAGTGAAACAAGATTGAGACTACCAAATTTTTTTGATAAGTCTATCTCTGACTGGTGAACCTCCATATGTCTTACACCAAGAATACAACACAAAGAACATGTACCCCATCAAATAGAATATGTAACAAGCTCTTCATGAAAGGGTATACAGAGGATCCTCCACACATCCTCTAGGGTGATGGTGGCCTCCATAGTAGGTAAATGAAAGGATGAGGTCTCAAAGCGCCACCTCTCTGCAAGAGTAGTAATCATTGCTCTATGACCTTGGATGATGGGCATGTAGCAAATGTACCACAACCTGACAACATCTAAAATATCTCGCTCTAACTCATGAAACTTGAGAATCAAATCAAACAGATCATGTGGCCATCACTCCCTCAACTGAAGCGGGTTAATAATTGCTTGCAAAAAATTCAACCCACGATGTTAAGGATTTTCTACTAAAACACAAAATGAACCTATGATGGAAAAAAAATTGACTTAGGATTCCAAAAGAATCAAAAGAAAAATATTTCTTGTCAAAAGTATAATTCTTTTGTCAAAATTGCAACAAACGGGCAAAAGTGAGAAACTAATTTTCACAAGTGAGCAAATATCAATAGTGAAATTTTCAAATGCAATTTTTTTTATTAAAGGTGCTAAAATTCAACAAAAGCGAACAAAACAAGGTAAAAATATCAAGAGTGAAAAAGTGAGGCAAAGGCGAAAACAAAAGCAAAATTCTATGTCAACTGTGAACTTTTTAAGCAATTGTGAGAGAAAAATCCAAAAGCGAGCTAATTCTAAAGATCGAAAGTGCTAAAAATGACTCAAAAGAAAAAAAATACTAAACCTAGTGCTATTGACTACTTGAACTTCGTGCATTAATTACACAAACATGAAAAGATGAAAACGAGAAATGAAATGGTAGATACCAAGGCATCGATGCCTGTAGGCCATCTGAACTCATGAACTACACCTACACGATGTGGAGCTCCCCAAATCCTCACCATATCTCCTCAACAATCAACAAAACAAGAAATTCAAAGGAAATAATTCTCTATAGGATCAAAGTGCAAATGAGGTAATTAGAACCCTAATCACCAATTTTAACCCTCAAAACCCTAATTTTTTAACAAGTAAACCCTCATATGTTGAAATTAGGACCTCCCAAAAACATATGAAATATTAGCAAGAGACCTATCAGATTAATTTTTTTGTCCTCTACGCATCAAAACCGATATAGAATAGTCTGTGAGCTTGACCTACAAAGTGAATTTTTTGGCCAACCTCTCGAGGGGGAAACCCAGAGTCCTATCATCATTTTGCTAACTGTCGGGGCATAATGAGGCATATAAAGTTTTAAAAAAACTTGATCTTAACATTGAAATCTTTGAAACAAAGCAACCAATATTTTGTCTCAAATAGGGGGAAAATGTAGACATGTAAAGTTGACCTAACACTTATCACATGCCATAAATGATATTTTATCATCATTGAAATTATTATCATCAAATATCATTGCATTCCACATCAATTGTATCAAAAACCGTAATTTCCTCTAATAATTAAATAATACTACATTATTTAATTAATTCACCTTTTCACCATTTTTGACCAAATAAAATAATTTCATTTATTTAATAAAGTCCTAAAACCCTAATTTCCTCTATTAATTAAATAATACTACATTATTTAATTAATTCATTTTTTCACCATTTTCGCCAATTAAATAAATTACATTTATTTAATGAAGTCCTAATCTACCTTTATTCCTCTTGATTAAATAAATAACATCAATTATTTAATTATGTCGCTAATTCACTTTATTCTCCTAAGTCAATTAAATTATTAATACATAATAATTAATTATGCCACTTTTCCCAAAACATGAATAATCAAATAAATTATTCATAATATCATTCAAAAATCAAATGAAACAAATGCAACTTTATTTTCAAACGTAAAAATTGATTTGCACGTTCAACTCTAAAAATATTAATTAATTATCCTCACCCACTTTTATGATTGAGAAAATAATGATCCCCCGATTGCTCAATCTATTTCCTGACTGATCCATCTATTTCCTAATAGATCAATCTATTTCCTGACTAATCAATCTATTTCCTAACAAATCAATCTATTTCTTCAATCACACCAATTATGTAATCAATGTGCATAGATTATTCCCATCTAAATCCTCTTAATGGTTCTCAACCGTTGATCAAGATAATCTACTACGCGATCTAGAGTGTTCATTTCAAAACATAAAATCTATATAAAAATAATTTTCTTCCTCAAAAAATTATCAAAGAATCAACCTATTTTACACAAAAATGTAATGCCAAGATCTTAATCAATATTTTTGACAAAGCTTCACACATGTATTTGATCAACACACACACACATTCTTCAAGTTTTCACACACACAATGGGGGATTTTCATTGATATGAACAACCCAAAATCTTCACAAACACATTCTGACATGGGATGGTAACACTACTTTGTTTTGGATTTTAATTGTTATTGTTCTTTCAATTTCGTTCTTGATTTCCTTAATATTGAAGTTTCATTTTGTGAGTAATGGGCATGAATCTTGACTTTTGTTTTGAGTTAGATTAGTTTCTTTTCATTACATTTATCTATTCACATCCTATCAATTTCCCCCTTACACACCTACAAACAAGTGACTTCAGGCTTGTGATTTCAGATATTAAAAAGGAGTCCAATCTAGGGTGCACCATGCCCTTAACCAACTAATTCAACATCAAATTTACATGCAAAGATCCTCTGTCTTCTCTCTACATTTATGAAGTTTGTTTGTTTCTATTTTTTATTTATCAAAAATCATCTTAGTTAATTAATAACAATCCAATCATCCAACATCATCCCCCAACACTAGATTAAAACTATGATCCACCATTTTGGATCTTCCATTGTGGTTTTTAGTCAAGTGGGTATTGAGATAATTTTTAATCCACCACTAATTGGGAGAAGTGTGATTCAAGACTTATATCCCTTTTCCCAATGAAACATTTTGGTGAACTTGATTGTTTCTTACACTTTTAACCTTTTGAAATCTGAAACATATCATTTTAAAATTTGAGTATTGTTAGATGCACATGGAAAAGTGAATTAGTTGTACATTAAAATATTCAATCCCTCATTAAATTTTAAACCCTTATCAATATTTAAACAGTCATTAAGCATTAGCAAAATGCAAACATATGAAATAAAAATGAAAACAAAACCAAACACAATAGAACACCCGATTTACATGGAAAACCCTAAGCAAGGAAAAACCACAATGAGGATTAGCTCACATATACATGAATATCAATACCAAATACAATTAGGCTCACTGCCAAGGGATCACTACCTAGAAAATAAGAAAGGATATCTTCCCAAAGGACTCACTATCTAGAATAAAGAAAGAAAGAAGAAACTATTATAGAGAGATTCACTATCTCAGAGCAACAAGAAGATCCACCACTACAACTCTATTCCATCTACAAATTTTGGCTCACTGCCTCCAACAACTTCAAGCACATTAAAATGTAGACACCTTCTACTCACTACATTTGGTATCATTAGGCATTCAAGCTTACACTTAGATCACCATACTTGATCACATTCACATCTCACACTTTCCACACACCTCAACACAAACTTCACCTTGCATTTATACCATCTATGACCTCAATTAACTCCTTAAGTTTGGACTTAATAAAAAATATGTACCTCAAACATGCAACCACTAAATAGGTCGATACCAAACACTTCCATAGTTGAAAGAAGTGAAGGAAAACCACACAAAGGGTTAACTAGGACCAAAATCTACATAGAAATGCTTCACCACGCTTCCAAAAACAACAAACAACCTCCACAATTAGCACTAGCACCCAGGTCAACCAAACCTATGCTAATACTAACAAGCGACCACATACACACTTCTCTAGGTCCAAAAACAACATGCAAACCAAAAATCAACACTTCACAGTATCAACACAACATCCCAAAATATTCCTCAACACTGCCACAACCACTTGAAACTAAGAACACCATCATTTTGTGCAACCAAAAACACTACCACGAAAAACAGCTTATGAATCCAAGATTTTAGAGCAGATAAACACCTCATACTATATGGAAAGGTAGGAACATATAATATTAGCTCATTCCCAAATCTCCAAGATAGGAAACCATAACATGAAGAAATGCAAAGCAATCTCATTTCTGCTAGACAGCCTTCTACATCAAAAACACACTGTCAAAGACAACTTCCACTACTACATGATCTAGAACTTGAAACTATAGATATAACACCTCTGAACACCTTTGATCATCATTTCCAAAATTCATAGGCATATCTTCAAGGATGAAGAAATTTGGAGCACAACACAAAAAACACCATTGTTACCTTGCACACTCTCTTATTTAAATTTTCTCAAAATCACTTGGAAACCAAGCGAAATTACTACAACTACAACATTTATTCATCACAACCATACAAGAAATTATTAACAACATTGATGACAACACCACAACACCTTCTCATCAAGACTATACAAGGAGTTGCCATCAATGTGATATTAAACCACAACACAATGCAAGACACTTCAACAACTCCAACAAACTCTATAAGAAAGGGGTTGAAATCAATGACAACACTAATGAAAAGACCGACAATCTCCAAAAATCTCTCCCAACAACTCAATTCACCAACATCTCCAAGTTTCCAACAATCTCCCCCTTTGTCATTGATGGAAACACCTATGTTGATCAACAACAAAATAAACTTTGCATTAAGAAACACTCACCTTACTAGGGAATATCTTACTTCTTCTCCCCCTACCCAAGGAGTTCTTCATTTTATCATTCCCTCCCTTACTTGAGGATTTTTTTAGATCATACTCTCCCCCTTTGACATCAATGACAAAGGGAAACAATCTCATCCTTTGACACCACCTACACCCTTCACATTAGGCAACACCTACAAGCTACACTTGTTTTGCACTACTCTCTCTTCTGCCTACTCTTTGCTTACTCTTTACTACACTCCCCCCCTTAGGAACACAAGATATGCTCCCCCTAACTATAGCAATCAAAATCACTCCTACCTACTCCCCTTGAGAGGTAGCCTTCATAATTAGTCTAGGACCAAGAGTGTATCTTGAAATGCTTCCTAGATAGATACACACTCATGCATTTGATTGAAAGGAGGGGGAATAAATCCAAGATTCTATCAGAGATAATAAAATGTATCTTTTGGAAGAGACTTTGTAAAAATTATTGCAACTTGATCCTTTGTAGACACATACTCCAACTTCAATTCTATTTTTTTCTACAACTTTTTCTCTTAGAAAGTGATACTAGATAGAAATATGATTTGTTATTGAATGTATTACCAGGATCTTTGAAATATTGATAACACTTGTATTATCAAACAATATAGAAATAGTTTCATCATATGATACTCTAATATCCTTCAATGTACACTTCATCCACAAAACCTATGTACAACATGATTCTATTGCAATATATTTTGCCTTTGCAGTAGATAATGACACTGAATCCTACTTCTTACTTAACCAAAAAAGTAATCTTCTTCAAGGAATGAAAGTACCTTTTCTTGTACTTCTTCCATCATCCATACAACCTTCCTAATCTACATCTATATAAGCACTCAAAGAGAAATCAATATCCTTGGGATACCATAGACCAAAATTTGGAGTGCCCTTCAAGTATCTAAATATTTTTTTACTATTGCCACATGTGATTCTTTGGGATCTTCTTGAAATATTCCCACAAGAAAAATTGAATGCATGATATCTGGTCTAGTAGCAATAAGATATAGCAGTACACCAATCATTAATCTATACTTTTTTTGATCTATCTTAGGACATTCATCATTTTTTATTAACTTACAACCAATAACCATGGGAGTACATATTAGTTTAGAATATTATGTTCCAATCTTCTTCAATATTTCCTTAACAAACTTTGACTGTGAAATAAAAATACCTTTTTTCTGATTGACTAATTGTAGCCCAAGGAAGAAATTCATCTCCCCAAACTTTGACATCTCAAACTCTTTCTGCATCTCTTCTACAAACTTCTTGTACATGCCTTCATTTCCTCCAAATATTATTTCATCAATATACACAACCAAAATTAGGATTTGATCACCCTCAACTTTGAAGTAAAGGTTTCTATATACAGTACCCTTTTTGAATCCTTGTTGCAACTAGTAATTATCCAATCTTGCATACCAAGCTCTAGGAGCTTTATTGAGCCCATATAAGGCATTCTTTAACTTGCAGACCATATCAACATCATCTGATAACTAAAAACCTTTTGGTTGTTCAATATATTCCTCTTCTTCTAACTCAACATTCAAGAATGTAAACTTCACATCCATATTATTTACCTTGAAATATTTATGTGCTACAAAAGCTAAAAACATCCTAATAGCTTCCATTCTTTCCATTGAAGCAAAAGTATCTTCGAGATCTATTCCTTCCACTTGTGAGTATCCCTTACACACAAGTCTAGCCTTATTTATAAAAACCTGTCCATCCTCATTCAGTTTGTTCCTGAAAGCCCATTTAGTTCCTATCACATTCTTGTTTGCTGGTCTTGGAACCAATTCCCAAGTCTAATTGTTCTTAATCTATCTTAACTCTTCTTCCATAGCTTTGATCGACTTCTCATCTTTACATGCTCCAGTTACTATTTTAGGTTCTAATTCTTAAAGTAAACAAAATTTACATGTTCCTCTATCATAGAAGCTTTTATCCTTGTTAAGACACCTTTGATTTTATCTCCAATGATTAGAAATTCAAAATGATTCTTCTACACATACTTAGGAGTCTTAGGGATATTTTTCGAAGCTTCTTCCTCTTCAACTGCCATCTCTTTTTCTTTCTCTCCTTTTTATTATTCACTAAAAGGGGGATCATTAGATTAATATCCTTCTATAAATACTAAACTCTATAGTGATTCTTCATCCACTTTGACACTTGCACTTTAAAAAATATTCTTCAGCCTTTTGTTATAACATCTCTGTACTTTTCTCTTTGTAGAGTATCCAAGAAAGATCCCTTCATTAGATTTTGCATCAAAATTTCCTAAGGTTTCTTCATCTCTTTTTATATAGATTTTTCTTCCAAAAACTCTAAAATAATTCACAGTAGAGGTCTTCCATACCATAACTTATAAGTAGTCTTTAAACTATTCACTCTTGCTTGTCGTATATTAAGAATTCACTACAATATGAATTGCTTCTTTCCAGTATAATTTCAATAGATTTTATTCCTTCATCATGGTTCTTGCTTCTTTTTTAACTATCCTATTCTTCCTTCCCATAACTCCATTCTTCTAAGTTATAGGAGTTGATAAATATCTCTTTATTCAATGGTCTTCACAAAAATTGTTAAACTTATTTGAAGTAAACTCACCACCTGTATTAGATCTCAAGCACTTGATTTTAAAATTAATTTAATTCTCAAACATAGATTTAAAGGTTTTAAACTTATCTAGAGCTTCTAATTTTTCTTTTAGAAATTTCACCCAAGTCATTCTAGAATAATCATCAATTAACAACATAAAATACTTGTCATCTTGAAAGATTCTTATTTTGGTAGGTCCACATAGGTCTGTATGCACCAACTCCAAAGGACCTATGGTAGAATGTTCTTTAGTTTTGAACCTCTTCTTCTTTCCAAAATGACATTGTTTTCAGATTGCATTGATATGATTTGTAATCTTTGGTAGATCTCTTACAACATCAGTAGAACTGATCTTCACTAGCTTATCAAAATCAATGTGACCCATTCTTCTATGCCATAGCCAACTTTCATTAATTTGAAACATAAATAACTTAACACCACCACCTTTGAGCTGATAAACATTACCTTATGTCCTTGTACCTATAGAAACCAAAGTATCAGAGATTCCTTTTTTGATGTCACAACCATCATCTTGAAACACAAAATTGTATCCTCTGCTACACATTTTTCTTACACTTAGAAGATTATGCCAAAGAACCTTAACACAAAGAGCATCATCTCTCTTATGATTTCCATAAAAACTAATTGCACCTTTTCCACATATATTAGCAGATGTACCATCACCAAACTTAACAAGACCACCATCATACTTTTTAATTTTAACAAACTTACTCTTATCACCTATCATATGATTTGAGAATCCACTATCAATTACCTAGTAATTTCTCTCCTCTCTTGCATGAAAAGAAGTCAACATAGTTCCTTCAATATTGTGACCCATTTCTAGAGAAATTTCCTCCACACATCTTTCACGATTAGTAGAATTAGTTCCAATATTTAGAGCTATGACCAAGCATTCATCACTATCCTCATTAAGGTAGGCTAATTCCTCATCATTAGACACACCATTCAACATAAAATATTCTTGAAAGATTCACCTTTATGATCCTTATATTTTTTATTTGCAACTTTGATTAGACATTTAGAAGTGTAATGACCCATCTTTCCATAATTGAAACATTTAAAGGGTAACTTACCTCTATATTTTCCAGTGCCCTCTTTCAATATCCTTACAAAATTTTCTTCCACCTCATTAAGGTTATTAGAATTTGATTCATTATCCTTCTTTGCCTTGATGAATTGAAAGGGAATTTATTTATTTGTAGAATCTTCACCAAACTCTCTCAATTTATAAGAAATTAAAGAACCAAACATCCGATCTCTAGAATATCGATCTAAATTTTGAGCTTCCTAAATAGAAAAAAATTTAGAACTATAAGATTTAGGAAGAGTTCTTAGTACTTTTTTCACAACTTCACTTTCTTCTAGCTTACCACCAAGACCATTGATGGCATTAAAAACTTCATCCACTCTAACCATGTAGGTTGTAATGTATTCATCTTCTAACATCCTTAGGTTTTCAAAATTGGCTTTGAAATTCTACATCTTTGCTTGCTTGACCTTATCAGCTCCTTCATAAATTCTTTGCAACTTCACCCAGACCCCTTTAGCAGTTTTGAGACTTATCACTTTTCCAATTTCAAAATAAAAAAGACCACTCAGGAAAAAAATTATTTCGTTTCCATTATTCTCATAATCCTTGACCTCATCATCACTTGTTGGACAATTAGAAGGCATAGTATATCCAGTTTCAACTAACCTCCAGACTCCAAAACCTAGAGAGAAAATAAAGGCTTCCATCCTAGCTTTAAAATAAGAATAATTCATTCCATCAAATATAGGAGATTTGACACCCTTCCTATGCACCATCAAATCTACCTCAAGTAGTTAAGCTTCTTCCAAGGAACCACAACTTTGATTACAATTTTTAGATGCATAGAACAACCAAGAGGTGGGTGAATCAGTTGTACATTAGAAAATTCCATCTATCATTAAATTTCAAACCCTTATCAACATTTAAGCCCTCATTAAGCTTTAGTAGAATTTAAACATATGAAACAATAATGTAAACACAACAAAACACAATAGAACAATAGATTTATATGGAAAATCCTAAGCAGGGAAAAAATATAGTGAGGATTAGCTCACACATATATGAATAACAACACCAAATACAATTAGACTCATTGCACAAAAAGGAAGAAAGGCTCACTTCCAAGGGCTCACTACCCAAAATACTCACTGTCCAAAATAAAGAAATAAAGAAATAAAGAATAAAAATGTACAAATATATTCACTATCTCAAAGCAACAAGAAGATCCACAACTACAACTCTCTGCCATCCACAAAATTTGGCTTATTGCCTCTAGCAACTTCAAGCACATTGAAATATAGAAACCTTCTGCTCACTATATTTGGTAGCCTTAGGAATTCAAGCTCACATTAAAATCATCACACTTGATCACATTCACATCTCATACTTTCCACACACCTGAACACAAAATTCACCTTTCATTTATACCATATGTGACCCTAAACAATTCCTTAAGGCCAACCTCAATGAAACACATGTACCTCAAACATGCAACCACTAAATAGATTGGCACCAAATACTTCTATGGTGGAAATAAGTTAATTCATACCACACAAAAGGTTAATTATGATCCAAATATATACCAACACACTTCACCATGCTTCCACAAACAACAAACAACCTCCATAATTAGTGCTAGCACTCAGGTTAGAAAAACCTGCACTAACACTAACAAGTGACCACATACACGCCTCTCCAAGTTTGAAAACAACATGCAAACCACAAAGAAACACTTCAAAACATCCACATAATATCCTAGAATATTCCAACATCATCATAATATTCTATAACATTTCCACAACCACCTAAAACTAAGAACACGATCATTTTATGCAACTAGCAACACTGCCATAGAACACAACTTATGAATCCAAGCTTGTGGAGAAAATGAACACCTCATAATCCAAGGAAAGGTAGGAACAACCAATATTATCTCATCCCCAAATTTGGAAGATAGGAAACCACAATGTGGAGAAATACAAAGCAATCTCATTTCTCCCAAACAACCTTCTACATAGACAGATAGACTATCAAACACAACTTCCACTATTGCACGATCCAAAACTGGAAACTATGGATATAACACCTCTGAACACCTTTTATCATCATGTCTAAACTGCATAGGCATATCTTCAACTATGAATAAATTTGGAGCACAACACAAAACACACCTTTGTTACCTTGTACAGTCTCTTATTCAAAATTTCTCAAAAGCACTCAGAAACCAAGTGAATTTATTGTAACTGCAAAATTTATTAATCAAAACCATACAAGACATGAATTGACAATACTGATGAAAACACCACAAATCCTTCTCATCAAGATTATACAAGGGGTTGACATCAATGTGATATTAAAGTACAACATAGTGCAACACACTTCAACAACTCCAACAACCTCTATAAGCATGGGTTTGACATCAATGAAAATACTAATGACAACACCAAAAATCTCCAACAATCTCTCCCAACAACTCAAGTCACCAAAATATCCAAGTTTCCAACAAGTATAATATTAGGTTTTTTACGTTCAACATTTGTGCATACATAATTATCATAAAAAGCATTGAAAAAGTGAACATTTGCATTGGATTTTGCATTCATAAGAAAAATAGGGTTTATTTCAATAATTGAAAAGTAGAGCTAGTTCATACTTGTATTTATAAATCTGCATTGGGTCATGTTAAATCTGAAAACAACATCTAAAATTATTTAAAGTGATCATTTAGGCACATACATATAGTGAAAAAGTGGAAAAAGTGCATTCTTATTGCAAAAGGATAGAAAGATTTTAATTTCCATATTTTTCAAGTTAGGATCAATCAGTTTTTGTACTTGAAAATACAAAAAATATATTTTGAATTACATTTATTGGTTGAGAACTCTAAAAACTGCTTGCATAGTTGTATCTCACATAGAAAAATCACAATTCTATACATTTTTGGAAATTTACTTGCTCTCAAACTTGAAAAATTATAGAATAGGATACTTAAACATTGTAGAACACATTCAAATTTTGAACTTTGCAAAAATAACTTTCTAGTCTAGGGTGCACCATGCCCTTTACCTATCAAATTTCACTCAAATTTGGATCACATGTCAATTTCTGTGTTCCCTATGTGGTTATGCCTTTTAGTGTAAACTATTTTATTTGTTGTGATTGTCTTATAATTAAATGTTTGGAATCTCATATCAGCTTCATGACCTAATGTCCTACTGTAAACACCCTTGTGAGGCATAATTTTATACTTATAGCCTCTCACACTGCAACCACATCTGCTATGGAGCCCGAGTCTTATAACTCTTTCACACAAGCTATGACATCAACCCAATCCATTTCAGATTCTATCCCTAACCACACATTACCTATGACTTCCTCACAACCCAAGATTTATGTGGACTTGGAGGCCACTATTGCATGCCCATATCTATGAAGAGAAACTGAAACAATTGGATAAGGATTTAGACGGTCATCAAAAAATATCTAAGCACCAAGCTTTTAACTAGAGAGACAATGCCTATTGTGGACAACCTTAGGAAGTTGATAAAAAAATCTCAAGGAATAGAAGTGTTGCATAGTCTAGCTCATGTAGTAGATGGTAACATCCCTATGGAAGCTATTTGTGCTCAATAATTTACCAATGCTCAAAGCCAAGTAGGAAAATAAGTTTCTTCTCCCACAATCATGCCTTCTATTCCCACATTTACACCTCTAGTTGTAGCATCAACAATACAATATACAAATAGCTTAAATCCAAGCTTACGGATTTCTAGTGTGAATCCTTATAGTTTTTCACCTCACCCATAACACCACCATGTTCATCAACCCTCATAAACATTCAACATAGTAACCCATTGGTCACTCATTCTAGTTCACCATATTTAATAAACTCTCAAAATATGTCACCCAATGATCTTGTAATAAACCAACTTTTGCAAAAGATAACGCCACTTCAACAAAAAATTTCAACCTTAAATCAAAATCAAAATGATAAACCTCTACAATACTTCACACATAATCCTTTGTTGTTTTCCATTCTCAAAACACCCATACCAAATAACATTGAGATGTAACTTGATTTGAAAAATAAAATTATGAGGGATCCCAACAACCATGTGTTAGATTTTACCATGTTATGTAGAAATTTCATTTTTGAAGATGTGATCTTAGAAAAAATATTCCCTAGAACATTGAAAAACATGGCTTTGAAATAATTTTTCTCATTTCCAAGTAACTTAATAACCTCATTTACATAACTTGTTAGAACATTTCTCCAACATTTTCAATAAAAAAAATGATCCTCAAGTGGCATTAATAAACTTATTTCATTGTAAACAAGGTCCCAAGGAAAAGATAACAAAATTTACATGATGATACAAATCACTTTACTCACAAATCTCCTATAGTCTTCTTGATGTTGACATTTAAAGAGTGTTCATAGGGAACTTGTAACCTACTATTCAAGATAATATTTTATTAATGAAGTATCCATCCTTTACACACTCGTGTATGACTCTTCATGATTATTAGACATTGATTAGTTAATATGAAGTAACACCTTCATCGACGCCTAGTAGTCAATCCGAATTCATACCTCAAAACAATTACCCTTCATTTAAAAAGGAAAATAAAAAAATCATTAAGATATTCACTCCCCAAACTGCCAATAACATTGAAACACACATCACTACCACAAATACAACTCCCTATCAATTTAGACCAAGAGAAAAGTGAATTTCACAATTGTCTAATTCTCTTCATGTAATAATTTTGTAGTTATTAAGTAAAAACATGATTCAACCCCTATGATTAGGATTGTTGAACAAGTAAACCTTTATGTACAAACTTTAACACAAAATCATTTTGTTAGTATCATCATACACCTAGAATGATACAAAATGATGTATGCATATTAAAAAACAATTACAAGACCTCATCAACTCTAATAAAATCCAACTGGTTGTTGTTAATGACATAGGAAATAAATCAGTTTCACTGCCTAACCAAAACTTGCAAGCATTCACCAACCTATTACCAAGTCATTCATTAATCTTTGTGCAATGTAGTGATAATGATGAAGAAGATGATTTTTCCAATGTTGTATGTTAGTGTAATTAATTAATTAATTATTACACTAGCATACGCTAACTTAAGTTTTAATTAATCATATTAGTCCTAAGTTGCATTTAATCATTTAATAAAGTTGTTGAGATAAGATTCCCTTCTAGAAGATGAGTTATCTTTTCTAGAACTTATCTCCATCTTGTTATCATTCCCTAAGTAGTTGGTTAGGGTTTTTTGTTGTCACATGAAGTGTGATTTGAACACTTGGCAACATCCTTTGCATTTTAAGTTTAACACTTGCCTATATAATCAGACATATGTACTCTTTGTAATCAATCCATCTATCAATCAATCAATACTTTCTTTGTGGTTGAATACTTCTTCAAACCCTTGTTTGTTTTCTCCATCCATTCTCTTCCTTGTGACAGGTATTCATTTGCGTGTAGGTGATCTTGGAGTCTGAAGTTGGTTTTGATAACTTCTACATGGTATCAAAGCTTTCCTACTGCATGCCTGTTCTTGTTTAAAGAGTTTGGAGCTATTTGGAGCTACAAGGGTTTGTTGCATGCCGTTTTTTATTGGAGTCGTCATATTTTTTGCTTCAAAAATCTAGATTTCACTCATTTGCAGGAAAAATGATTTTTGAGTTTTGTAGCCAACGTCAAAATCTGAACTGGGTATTTTTTAGATTTTGCATATCTTGCACAGATCTGGAGAAAATCATAGTCTAAAAAGCATTGGGCTTCATTTTTCTCCTAGCTAAAGGTTAAAAAAAATCAAATTTTCATCTTCTGCTTGTTGGATCAAGAAACGATTTCTGGGTTTTATTTCTAGCATCAAAATATTTCTGGGTTTTTATTTTTGTCTACAAACAGCGAGTAGATTTTCCAGAAATCAAATTAGAAATAAACATTTTTTGCTAGAAAATTCGTTTCCTGCAAACTAAATTCAATTTTTGAAAAATTCATAACTTTTGGCCATGGTGTCCATTTTCGACAAATGAGATATTGACGGAAAGCTTGTTTCAAGCACTTCATAGTGGTGTAGGCCATGTTTTCAGATTTGGTCATCTACACAAATTTGAAGTTATTTTCATCATGGAAACAAATGTGAACATTGGTTTGTACATGGGTTTCTAATCAGGTCTTGTTGTTGGGACCCATTCATGATTTTTTGCATTCATCTTAGTTTTAGGTGCATGCTTATCTAGTCTCCCTAAGTTGCATTTATGGGGGGGTGTTAGTGTAATTAATTAATTAATTATTACACTAGCATACGTTAACTTAGGTTTTAATTAATCATATCAGTCCTAAGTTGCATTTAATCATTTAATAAAGTTGTTGAGATAAGATTCCTTTCTAGAAGATGAGTTGTCTTTTCTAGAACTTATCTCCATCTTGTTACCATTCCCTAGGTAGTTGGTTAGGGTTTCTTGTTGTCACATGAAGTGTGATTTGAACATTTGACAACATCCTTTGCATTTTAAGTTTAGCACTTGCCTATATAATCAGGCATATGTACTCTTTGTAATCAATCCATCTATCAATCAATCAATACTTTCTTTGTGGTTGAATATTTTTTCAAACCCTTTGTTTGTTTTCTCCATCCATTCTCTTCCTTGTGATAGGTATTCATTTGCATGCAGGTGATATTAGAGTTTGAAGTTGGTTTTGACAACTTCTACAGTAAATACAATAAAAGTTGAACCTCATAGGGAACAAACCACTTTGTTTCCTAACATTACTCTTACAAATATTGATGCATCCATAAATGCACTTGATGGTCCTCTCTATATCACCGGTAGAATTAATGACAAACCCACAAGGAGAATACTCTTTGATCCCAAGTGTCTAGAGAATGTGATCACTGCAAAATTCTTATTTATGCATGAAATTTATAAAGACAACTATGAACAATCAAAAGAGTGGTTAAAGAAATATGAGATATCTATTCACCCTATGATAGGTTCGATCACTCAGTAAAATTTGGACCCAAACAACTAGATGTTTCATTTAATATCATTCTAACAACGAACCAATTTAATTTGAAGTTAGTCTATTCTAGGGAAAACTTTAGAGGTGAATCTCTGCCAATTAGAAAATTTTAGAAATCGGCCAAGTCAAAATTGGTGAATTAATTACACCTCATAGGGTGTCCAAATCACTTGGATTTTTTGAATTATTGGTCCAATGCATGTCCATTCGCCAACAATTTTTTTATGAGGCATATCTAAGCAAAAAATTCACCATAACAAACTACGCGTTTCCAATGGAACGATTAATATTTTTCCTAGAATCCTGGAAGCATGTAATAAAACACCTACATATTCACCAATACTATTAAAACAACATTATATCAGGACCCATTTCGCCAATTAAAATTTACAAATAGTTGCTTGTGAAGACCCATTTCACTAATTAAAATTTATAAATATTTGCTTATGAAGACCCATTTTTCCAATAACATTAAAAAATAATTATATTTGGGGACACATTTTGCCAATTTTTGTGACATCTCCATGGTAATCGTAGGGCCATAACTGCCTTGAAAATTACAACGTATTTTTGTATAAGCATGTGGGATTCGCCAAATTTTTAATATACCGTTTAAAAATCCTGCGAAATTTTCCAATTATGTATTGCTATAAATACAATCAATTTTTTTCATTTATTCTTACACATTTTGTTCAATTCTTGATTCAAAAGTTGGACTTGGAACCTTGAAGTTGATCATAGACAAGTTACAAACTTACAACACAAAAATTCCTACATTAACAAATAGCAAGTCAGCGAAAACTAAAACTTAAAGGTGAGTAATCATTTCTTCATAGTGTTATAATATTTCTTTATCTATTTTCCATTATTTCTTAAATATTAAAGATGATATTGAGTAGGGAATGCAATCTATATTCTCTATCCTTAAACAAGAAGACATTTTTTTCTAGCTTTTATTCAAAGTGAGAGATAAATATGTTGAGAAACAAGGGTAAGACTACTTAGGGTGGTGAAGGGACTGGGAGGCCATCAAAATGCCCAAAATGTAGAGGTTCCATACAATCTTACTTTAGAATTGGCAATGATTATAATCCATCAGATCAAGATGGAGCTACATCATCAACTCTTCCACCAAATATTAATGAAGAAGGAATTCACAATACCTCATCGCCACCAAAAGGTCAAGTTGAGATTGTCATTGAGCTAAATGTGTAAAATGAGGATGCCAATACCGTAGAATATGTTCCAAGGGATACCTTGGTTAGCTAGAATGAGATAATTGACTTGGATCAGGATGATGTTGGAAGCAAGAAAAGAAAATGCAAATCAAAAGTGGGGCGCAAGTGGGAAATGACAAGGAATTTTCAGCTTGGTTGGTTTTCAAGGTACCCATTCATTATACCAATGGGGAAAGAAAAAAATGTTGAAACTAAAACATAATGCATGTGTATGATTTGTAGTTGGAAATTTAAAAGAGAAAAGAAGTCGTAGCTAAAGCTTGACACTATAGAAAAGCATATCGGTAAAGTTTATGAAAAAAAAATCATAGACATAAAAGAACAATTAGTCGTACGATGGAAATGAAAGGAAGAATGTCTTCATGTTAAATATGCCATGGAATATGAAGAGAATAAGGAAAGAATGTTGAAGCTTGCTGCATGTCAAGGTACACTTGAGGCTCAATTTGGAAAAGCAATGGAGGGAGAAAATCTGTCAAAAATCATTCAGATGAGTGTTGTTTTTAATATTTTGTCTAGAGGGTGTCCTATGACAAACTACCCAGAATACTTTAATTTATTATAGTTTTTGGGTGTTCCTCACTTTCCTAGCTCACATTGGTCAGTAAATGCTAGATGGGAATGGTAAAAATGTCTTGCTACAATGGAAAAGCAAGATTTAAAGGAGAAAGTAAAAGAGTCAAAATTCATTGCATTATCTTTAGATGAAGTTAATGTGGTAGACAATACTTCTTGGGTCTTTATGCATGTGTATATTGTAAAACAACATGCCTTCCAAGATAATCTTCTTTGTGTTCATAAAATGAAGGATAGTTCAAAATCATAAAATCTATTTGAACTAGCCAAGAAATATTTGAATAAAATTGTAGGTATGGATGACTTGACAATTGCCAAAAAGTTGGTGTGTGTAGGAGCTGATGGAGCTATAGTGATGTAAGGTCAAAGGAGTGATTTTTGCACAAAGTTACAAACTACTTGTGTGCCATACATGCTTGGAATTCATTGCATGGCCCACAAAATGAATTTTATTCAAAATTGTAAGCAAGTTTCCTACAATATCAAAAGTTGAAAATATAATCTACGAGCTCTACACATACTTCTGCTGAAGTTCCAAACATTTCATGGAATTTCAAAATTTTGCTAAGGGAATAACAACAAGAAACAAGCTTCTCAAGGATATTAATACCAGACAGATCTCCCTGCATGGACCAACATAATGATTTATTTCATAATATCAATCCTTGATTGGAGTAATTTATGAGCATCACAACATAGTAGACAAAGCTCCTGACCTCTTATGTAGGTTAAGTGATATAGAGACACTTGAATTTAGGTAGTCTTCTCCCCATGTTGGATGAAATGAACACTCTTGTGAAGAAATCCCAAGACAAAACTATGCATATTTATGAATATGCCAAACTACGTAGACATAAATGCATGGCCCTCGATCATCTATATCTAGATATAACTTCTAAAAGCTTAAATTATTTCATGTGGCAGAAAATTATTGATTCGAATAAGCTTGATAATTATTTATAGTTTAATGAAAGCAGATACTTATGTATCTATGTACATGGATATGAGATACCAATGTACCATTGTAAGACAACCGGGCACTCTAGCAAAGAAGTACTTGTTAAAGAGGAAGATTTTAATGTCATTTTTAAATATGTTAGTGATAATTTGAAAGAAATTGCAAAATCTCTTTCCTCACAGATTCATGAAAGATTCCTTCAAAATGAAATAATTGAAGCCATTGGTATTGTGTCTCCTCAATTTTGGGTAAACCAAGATAGCCCAAAATATTTTCATGATAAAGTAAATATCTTGATTGAACAATTTTTGAAAAGTGTAACATACAATGATTAGATAATAAAAGGAATTTTAAATGCAAACAAGCTTAGAAAACAATGTAAGAATTTTACAATAACTATGAGGGACCAATATGATTCCATGGGCATGGAGAAGGCCTTTGAATCGAGATCGATAACAAAGGTTTGGACAAACTTAGGTCAGAGTGGAATATTGTATGATACAATATCATAATATTTCAAACTTGCTGATTTATGTCAAACAATGATATTGGGGTCAGTAGAGGATGAGAGAGTTTTTAGTTCATTGGCATTTTTGAAATCAAAGTTAAGAAACAAACTAGACAAGAATTTGGAAAATTGCTTGAGGATGAAAGGAACTATGCATAATATCAAAAAATTTCCTTTTGAAAGGGAACTCACAATTTGGAGGTCCACATGCAAAAGAAGAGGGTTGTGCAACACTCCAAATCCAAACGCTGGTACTGGTGGCAGTGGCAGTGGTAGTGGAACAAATAATAGTGACACAATGAATGTTGAATTTGAGATGCAGGCTGAAGAAAATGAAGACCAGAGTCAGACACAAAATCAAGATGACTCTTTTACTTTATCTCGAGTTGAACATCAGTTTCAGGACCCTAAATCCATTTAGGAAATGGAAGTGAATTAGTAGATTTTAGGTATTTATATTGCACTTCATGAATCATTTTACAAACTATAGTTGATGGTATTTTATATTGTATTTCATGAAACTGTGAATCATTGCACTTCATGAATCATATTCCAAACTATAGTTGATGATATTTTATATTGTATCACTAGTACGAAAACAAAAATAAATGACTAAAAACACTACTAAAAATTGGTCACATGACCATTAGTTTGGTCACATGACCATTACTAGTTTATTTCCAATCATTTATAATGTGACCAAATTCACGACTAAACCATATTTAGTCATTTATTGGTTGTTTTGATTGATCAATTTGGTGGTATATTTATTCATTAATTTAGTCATCAATTTTTGTTAACTGGTCATTTATTTAGTCATGGTAGTCATTTATTTAGTCATGGTAGTTGTTTATTTATTCATGGTAATTGTTTATTTAGTCATGGTAGTCATTTATTTTAGTCATTGTAGTCATTTATTTAGTCATTGTAGTCATTTATTTTAGTCATTGTAGTCATTTATTTAGTCATGGTTTAGTCATTTATTTGGGTGAATTAGTGATTCAAGTAAAAAATCAAATCTAACTTAATTAATCCTCACAAATTTATGCATATAAACTTCAAGTATCATAGATGTTCAAATTTTGAGAGAAGCACCATGAAATGAAGACTAAAATGCTTGAACAAATATGATTGAAGAATTGATGTGCATCATACATATATTTACACCATAAATATAAATGTATAAAATTGATGTGTATCATATATAGAATTGATGTGTATCATGCATATAAATGATGTTCCTCACTGGAAACTTGTCTCACTGAGTATTTTGTAACATAGGATCACTCTGTATCAATGCATGACTCATCCAACTAAAGACAAGAGTTGATGAGCTGCTGGAAAATTTTAAAAAACATAAAAACAGAGAATCACTCTGTATCAATCCATGACTCGCCCAACTGAAGACAATAGTTGATGAGCATATTTCAAAGTATTGGAGATTTCTTCTTGGTTCTTTCCCAAAATTTTTCAGTAGGCTTAGAAAATAGGGTTATCTATTATTTATTTAATTCAAAAAAACTCATAAAAGGGTAATATTTACAAAATATAGAACATGTTGGATATCAATCTTCATAATATTTAAAGCCATGAAATTAATATAAAATTTAAAGGATTTTGGCCATCTATGTTGTGGATACAATCATACTAGTTTTTGATGAAAATAAACTCCAAAATGAACAATAATTTTGATAAAATTATTTCAGAAATCGCATTTTATTGTCTACTGAAAATTCAACTAAAAAAAATGACTTGCCCATAATCAACCAAAACAAGCCTTCTTCTGTTGGAAATTGACTACAAATATTGGAACACCAAAACCAATTCCAACACATTTCCACATAGCTAGTGTTATCTTCAACTTCATATGTTTCATCCTATCTAGATTATACATCTCAAAGATAGACAATCAAAATTCAAAAGACTAGACGATATCCCAACAATATTTGCATACTTCATTAACGATTGCCAAAGAAATACCCTTTCATGAAAATATTCTACAAATATTAAAATCCCCTTTCATGAAAATATTTTGTAAATATTAAAATCTCCTTTCATGAAAATATTTTGCAAATAATACATGAGTGTAAAGGTTCCCACTAATATATGGTTTGGATTGTCATGCCAAACTCTTCAAACTAGAAATTAAATGACCTACAACAAAACCCTCTTCAATCCAACATTAAAGCTCTAGCCCATAATATAGGGGTTTCCAACATCTCTTACCATGCACATACTATGTGACTTGTCTATCAACGCCATTGTAAAGAAAATTGCATACTACAAATCACCAATGCCATACGACTTATAAAATCAACTAATAGTATTTTTCACTTAAATTTTTTAGAGAAATTAAAGAAAGAATAAAGAAGAAAAAAGATGAGAAGAAAGGAAAGATGATAAAGACTGTTTCAAAGTATCAGAAGACACAAAACAAGTTACCTAAGGTTGCAATTCTTAAAGGTCCCAAGCTTGGCGGTGGAGGCAAAAAGCGACGAAGAGGCCAAAGCATTGAGATGGAAAGAAGATGCTTTCCTGCTACTATTGGTTTCAAATCCTCCAAAATCTTCCTCATTGGTATTCACCTTTTTACTTCTCCAATTTGGCGTGCTGCAACCTAGAAATAAGATTTCAATGACGGTTTTAGAGTATGTTTATTAAAATGAAAATTAGGGCCAAGATTTGCCAGCCCAAATTTGACCGTGTGGCCCGTTGAAAAAATTTCAAAATGGAATTGAAAATTAATAAACTTCAATACATAAATTTCCCACTTTTGCCAATAAATATTATTAAATATATTATAATATTAATAATATAATATAAATATTATATTATATAAAATATATAATAATAATATAATATTATTATTATATAATATCATATTATATTATATATATTATTATTATATAATATATATTATATTATATAATATCATATTATATTATATAATATCATATTATATTATATAATATCATATTATATTATAATATATTATATTATATTTTATTGTAATATAATTTATTATTATTATATTATATTATAATGCAACTCACTCCCTCAATTCATTTTTTTTAAAATTATCCACTTTAATATCATATTGACTAATTTTTATTTGTGTGACTAATTATTTAGTTGTGATTTTTACCCGATGATCAAGTTAGTCACTTATGATGATCAAATTAGTCATTTATTTAGTCATTTATATTCGTGTTTCAAAAAATGAGTAGAATTTAATCATCTTTAGTTGTTGTGACTAAAATATTTAGTCACATAGTCATTTATTTGCCAAATTCTACTAGTGTATTCCATGAAATTATGAAATTATGATATTTTATATTATATTCCATGAAATTGTGATATTTTACATTTTATATTGTATTCCATGGTATTGAATTTGATATGTGATTCTGCATCATTTTTAAAGAACAACACTTATCATACTACTTATAAATTCCTATTGCATTGCCATTCACACAATCTTTGATAAATAACTAAAAGGAATATTAATCCATTCGTTGAACAAAAGCTAACAGTTCAACATCCATAACTTATAAATAACCATTGATTATTTTAAGTCAAAAGATAGTGAATACAATACTGGAGAGCAAGATAGGTCGATATTATATTTAAAATAAAAATATATTATAGTATCTTTTACTTTTACCTACATTATAATAATCTAATTCAAAGTTGACCAAGTTTTACTCGTTCCTAATCTCTTAAGTCATATCTTATGCCTTTGCGTCCATTTACTCACCGGTCCCTTGAGCCTAGTGTTCTCAGTTGCTACCCGCAGAATCCTTATAAATATTTCCTTGTCTTATGCGGGTCATAAAATTCTTTAATTATTTTTCTTTCCTTAAGTTTGGGTTTTAATATTCGCTCAATATCATTCATGTTATAAACCTAGGTAGGCGACCCCTTTTAAATCATATAATAAGTGCATGTGCTTATTAAAATCCTTTGTTATGCTTGGTGAGTCCCATTGACTAATTTATATTGGTTCCCCTCCATCCCATGGGATTAAATTAATCAAATTAAGGAGCCAACAGGATAGTAGGTAGGTGACACCAAGAAACCCTTTTGGCGGGTCCTACCACTGCTCGAAGGCACCGATGACTAAAGGTGTTCAAATCATTGATTACTATGGTTTTTGACAAATAAATCTTAGCCATATGGTTTCTGACAAACAAATCTTAGTTGTTCCCTACCTCCCCTCTGCCATAAGATGCACACACTTTAAACCCATAGGGGAAGCAAGGAGGTTGCACGTAGACAGTTTCAATGCTTGTGGAGATGGTGGGGCCTGTAGAGTGACACAAAGATAAATCCACATAGCATTTTTTAGTTGGTCAATGGTGATAGCATTTTGTAGTCAGATTTTCAAACCTATTTGACCAAATCTGGGCTATCTTTTGGGCCATCTCACTACAAGATCGATGATTAAAATTCAAACTTCAAGATTGAGGGAAAATGAGTCATATCAATCACTCTGGTTCGCACAAGAAAACCATAATGGCGGATATGACTCAAAGCTACCAAATTTCAAATTGATATGTTTTAAAGCCATAAAAGCTTCTTTAAAGTATAATTTTAAAATATTAAAGCATTTAATAGATTTAAGGATTTTTCGCTGAAATTTTTAAGCTTGTTCAACGATAAGACTTAGGGTTTTCAAGCATCTGCAAAAATAGTAAGTAAAATTGCTATCCTTCTTCTTAGTTGTTAAAAAATTTGATGTAAGTGCTCATTCTATCATTCTATCATTAGGGTTTTTGGTTTTGTTGCATTTCCTTTAAGGTTTAACATTTTATTTGAATGATTAGCTTGTTTAGTCATGTTATTGCCTTACATCAACGTATACCCTAGTTGTAAGCTTGCAATTTGCTGAGTAGTAAAACCTAGTTTACACAAATTCTATTACTATGGCACCCAAAGTCAAAGAATCTACATCAAAAGACCAATCTTCTGAGTCGAAGCCCACTAAAAGACCTTTGTCACAGGACTTAGCCGAACAATTGGTATTTCTAGACACTGAAAAATGTCTTGAATCATATCATACACTCGAATCAGGTATACTAACATCATTTACTCCTAAATCCCATCCTCTTTTTTCTTAATTAATTGAATTGGCCTAACTAATTAATTAATGACATCATTTTCATCTATTAACCTAATTAATCTAATTGGGTTAATTTACCTTCTTTCATGCTAACATTTCATCCTTTTAAATTAAATAAGTCAAACTATTTAAATTAAATTCCTAACTCTTCTTATTTAATAAAATAACCCTAAAGTATTTAATTAAATGTCATTTCACCTTCCCCCTTTCATTAAATCATTTTATTTAATGAGTGTCATCTAAATTCTTCTAATCCCCTAATTGCATAATTAACATTGTTTAATTATCAATTATTAATTAATCTAATTCCCCCCACTTGCAAGGGAATATTCCCTCTTTTGCACATTCCTCCAAAATGAATATTTCCACTAAATATTCCTTCCCCTTTTGCACAATTTAATTTACTAAATTATCCTTTCCCCTCACCCACGAGGATATTCTAAGGAATATTCATTTTCTAACAAACTTACTTAACTTCATGTGCAAGTTAGCTTGTGACCTCTTAAACAAGTTAAAAGTGTGCTTGTTTGGATTAAATGTAAGCCCTTGATTAATTATCATCTTGCATTTTCAACCCTTGATGGGAATCCATGATCAATGTTTCATCCTTCCTCCATCCTTGAATATTGATTAGCCTTTTTGATCTCAACCATTAATTATTTCTCATTTGCTTTCCTATAAATAGGTCACTATTTGGAGACAAATGGATCCATCTTTCAAAAAGAAAAATTATGTTGTTGAAATCACTCACTCTCACTCTCATATTTAGCACAAATTGAGCATCTTTTAGTTCATTTTATTTGCATTACTTAGTTTTGAGCTTCCATTAATGGCTTCCATGATCACATAATGCATCCATTTAGCTTGTTTATTAATTAGGGTTTAGATCCTTTAGCTTAGAGTCCCATCATACTAGCTTAGCATTAGAATATCTTCATCATTTAGCATAAAATCATGTGTAATTAGCTTGCATCATACTTATTTAGATTAAAATCATGTTTTCATACCATCTCAGAACCGTTCCATCAATTTTCTTTAATAAAACTGACCAGGGAAAGCTCATTTATCTATGGATTGGGAAAGGGTCGCCGTTCCACATCAATGCGACACCACTCCTACAATGGGATAACTTTCAAATGGGTTAGAGTAGAAATTCTAATGATTTCATATTTTAGAATACTTAGCTTTGATAAATGTTTAGTTTGATCTTTATTTGAATGATCCCGTTGAGATTTGACGTTAGTGGCTTCATTATTCTTCAATTCTTTATGGATCAAGCATAATTGGCCCAAAATAATCCATCCAATCACATTGTGGTGCTAGAAGGAAGGCGAAACCGATCAAATTTAATCAATTTCTATCTCGAGTTCTATTTTTTTCCGACTTTTGGAGGATACATCGACGTCGAAAATAATTTCAACGATGCCTTTTTTTGGGTATCGCCATACATCGACACTATTGTCATATGAAACAATGATACCTATTTAATATCCCAACACTGATTAAACAAATGGTGACATTGAATACTTTTTAGAGGTATCAAAATTTGCAAATGGTGACGTACCTCAAATAGTGATGCTATTGTCGTCACTGGTTTCTCTGGAGAGTGACGCACAAATTCACCAGAGTGACGCCCAAGTTCACCAAAGTGATGCTATCATGAATAGTGATTCCCAACTTTGGTAAGAAATTTGATGATCATTTTTTAGCATGTCTTTTAATTTTTTTGCTTCATCAGATTACTAACATGCCTCTAATGTTGTTTTGGTTTTTAGACTAATTGGGTTTTGTAGGTCAAACGATACAAGGCAAAGTGAAGAAGCATTCTCATCTTAAAATATTATGATTGTGACAAGCATTTGATGCTCTGGGGAAATTATAACCCAATTTATTATGCTTTTCATTTTATGTTTTAGGACTTCACTAATTTTTATTTAGGTTTAAAAAGAACGCTCAAACAAGACTAAAATTGAACCCTCATTTCATCATTGTATTTTAGGTTTAAAATTGAACAAGATAACTTAACATTTTGTTTGGTGCATAAAATGAACTCATCTTAACTTTAGAGGTTAAAATGAATGAGTGCTTGACTTTTTGTGACACGCTTTAAGTGCGTATCCAATCCCCTTGCACTTCGTGTGATCTTGGGTGAAGACAAACACTCCAAGTGTACTTCATTGTTTGTGTGGACTTATAGTACATATCCAATCCCCTTGTGCTTTGCACGATCTTGGGTGAAGAGAAATAATTAATTACACCTTTATGCTTTGTGTCACCCTTAAGAAAGGACTTACTATGAGACACACCCCACAATGAGAAACTCATAGGCAAGTTCTTGCAAGCATGCTTACTGATGGGCTATATTAAAGGTTGGGAAATTGTGAGAAAGTACCTTCTATCCTGGATTGTATAACATAATGCACCTAGTACCATGCCTTAAGTGGTACGAGAATGGTAGTAAGAGCCTTAAGTGGCAAAGTGGGTGTGTATACGTTTGGGTATTCTTAGTTTGTTACTAAGAGACAAAATTTTTTAGTTACCAAAAATACTCAATGCTTGTTGGTGCAAGAACGGTCATTCTGAAGCCACCCCACATTTGTACTATTCATTGTTGAAATAGAAAATGTAGACACCCAAAAATGTCCTCTTATGATACTTTGTCATGACATTACATCATTTAGACATCTTGTAGCATGTTTTTCCCTAGGTACCCATGCCATCATCTAATTAGTTAAATAAATGTTATTTATTTGACTAATTTCATTCATAATCCCTCCATTCTTCTAATGTTAATTAAATCATTTATATTCATAATCTCTTCGTTCTTCTAATGTTTTTGAAAAGTTAAGCAACATTTACAATGCGTTGTACCCTTCATAGCGAGCCATAAGGGAAAAAAATGAACAAGTCTAAAAAGCTAACATTATAGCAAAAAGTAACAAAGATAGCACATTAATAACACAAAAACCATGAAAAGGAAACCTAAAGTCAGAACACCAGCGAAGGCAGCAGCTAACTAGCATTATCCCAGTTTTTAAACAGGAGATCCACGACATCATCACCAACCCAGTCTTTGTTCTCCTGGCCATTATTGCCCTCCAACTCCTCCTTGATAATAGTGGACAAAGTGCTAGTGACGAAGTGGCCCAACTTCATTGTGAAGTGGGTCAATCCACAAAACCTTTTGTTGAGTGTGTCCATTTTCTTCTCCAAGGCATAGGGCTCCTCCGAAAGGTCCATAGTCCCCAGGATCTCTTCAGGCTCATCAACCAAGGGATGCAAAGAAAGAGAGGTTGAGGTTTCTTTTAGTAACTTGTTTTATTTTGGGTTAAATGACCCCTCCACATTCTCATTCTCATCTTCCTTAGTTTCCTCTTCCTTATACTCTTTGCTGTCAGACCGCTCCTCCTCTGAATCCTCAATTATCTATCTCTTTTTATTGGTTTTTTCCAGCCTCTCGGATCTCCTTATGGTTTTCTCCCCACCAGTCATTACCGTGTTTCCCACAATAGTATCACCTTTAGAATCTTTCCCTATTATGTTCTTTCCCTTCCCCTCCCTCACAATCAGCTCTGGCATACCTTTCTTACCATCCTTTCCTTTAATGGTAGTGTTGGCCCTGTAGGTAGACTTTGTTGGGGTGGAATTCAATTCACAAAGGCTAGTCATAGCACTATCATGTGCATTACCCAACCCTCCCTTTATTTTACTGGTAGCCACTTTAGCTTTGGGGTTTCCCGCGGTACCCAGATTGGATTTCCAGGGAGGGATTTTTTAATCAGCTAGGGAAATGTTCACAACAATCAAGGGATCGATTTCATCAATGCACATAACCAAGATGGATTTGGGAGGAAAAAGGGCTAGGTGGAAGTGGTAAAGTCTTAGGATGAGTCCTTGATGGAGCGAAAGAGACGGGAGGACACCGGGGTTAAGGCTGGCTAGCTCTTTGCATTTCTCGACAAAATTTTCCAAGTCCATAAGAAAAAAGAAGGGAAAGCTAAGCAACATTTTATGTCTTAATTGGTTTAACAGGGGAAAATGATAGAATAAATAGGTTTTGAACCTACCTTCCAAGGTGATATATTTCATCAATGCTAAGCACACCTAGTCCCAAGGCTCTGGAAGAGCTTCTCACTCAAAACTCGACTGGTTTCGCATCGGTTCCTCGTTCCCCATGAAGAAAGATTCCAAGCTTTCATTTCCTGGCTTCTTAGTATTCTTAGGGTATTTTTTCCTGGTACACAACATTTTGGTGGCCTGCATGATAACTTATTCACTAACTTCAAAAGAAATACCACCCATCGTGACCCTTTGGGTATTTCCATGAATTAGCAAACTGACCAAACAAATTAAGGTCATGTCCAACCAAAATCTCCATGAGAGGAGCAATGCCACCTTCAGTACAAATGTGCCACACTAACGAATTCTTCTAGAATTCATCATAGATGTTCGGATCAGTTCGAACGCGGTTACCACCCATACTTTCAACCTGCACAGAAAACCAAAGATTTTGCAGAAGACGTAAATTGTAAAAACTAGTAGGGCAATGGATATTCATCACATAGTGGTCATTTAGGTGAGAAATGCAGTGATGGGTAATGACGCTAGTGTAAAGGTCACACACAGGAAAGGAAAAATCTGTTAGAAACCAAGATCAGACATGCAAACCAAAAGGCCTTCCACAGAAGAGAAAAACAATAAAAAGCAAGAGCTTTGCATGAAGATGTGAAAATTGATAGATTCAAAATTCAGAGATTAAAATGAGATGATTTTCTTTATAAAAAAAAAGTATGCATAACCCTAATGTTGACCTAAAAGGGAAACCCTAGTGTGCACACTTAATAATTAATCAATTATTAATGTGCCTAAGTTTTGCTTAAGTAACTAAGCGAATAAGTGAATTAATTAATTAACTAATATGATATAATTAATTAAGTGTAATAACTTATTACTCTAATACCCCCCTTTAAGATGAACTTAGGAAGTAGCTAAAACACTAGAAAAAAGATGCATGAAAGAAAAGATGGGTCCCGACAACTAGGCCTGATTAGGTACCCATGTACAAATGCAATAATGAGGTAAGAAGGAAAACCCAATGGGACAAAACCCCCCTACAATGAGATGACCTACTGCAAAGAAGCACTTGAAGAACACTATAGAGTAACATTGGAACAACAATCCGACAAGCAAGGAAAGATACTTCTGTTTACAAGAAACGATATCAGAATCATAATAATGCAACAACAGACCCGATGCCACGGAACACTAGAAAACTCCAAATGGGAACAACCCTGGAATCCATAAAACAACAATAGATAGAATGAATGATGTGATACTAAAATGAAGTGCAAAGATGCAAGTTGCACCCTCCCAACTGCAAAAATATTCAAGTAATCTCCAAAACACCCATCAGACCAAATCTAGAATAATGATAAACCTGGAACAAATACAAAAAAAGTGCACATACAACAACATAGAGCTCCTCAGTACCTTTCCAACGTCGCAAAGATAGCGAAAATCGGAGATTGTGGCAAAAATTTATGAGCTCGGAAGGATAAAATAAAAATCTGACTTCAAATAGAAATAAATGCAGCCAAAAAGAAAAATAATAAAAAATAAACTACACCACAAGATAGTGCTCAGAACCAACTTTCTGGAAATATCTTGTTTGCCCGATTTCGATACCGTATGCCCAAGTTATGCCAAAAATAAAAAAACTGCTCCTTGAAAGAAAATTAGGACTAGGAGGGGGCAAATAGGGCTGTACAGATGCTGATGTCATGTTGACATCATAATTTCTTGAGCGTAAATTTGACGGCCATTTGGTCATCACTGCAAAAAAATGCCCCCTTGAATAAAAAATTCAAGGAGCCCTTGGTCGCTGATATGACTAGGGTAGGGTGCTTGGAGTTAGCTGGGAGCTGGGCGCATAGCGCCTGATCCCCCATATGACCTCATCTTTGCAGAAAGGGCCCCCAAGGGCTGGAAGGGTCGGCGACTGGTTGGCGGTGGAGGCTGGCGGCGGTGGTTGACCGATGGTGCAGGGTGGGGAAGCCACCAGTGGTGGCGGTGGGTCGGTGGCAGCTTGGTGGTAGGGCCATCATAACTGGAGGCGCAGGAAACCTACAAAAAAAATAATATTTTTTTTAAATCCATGCCTCGAAAAGCATGTTGGGGAGGCCGTACGACCTCCCTGGCAAAAAAAATTTGCCTCAGAAACCAACTTTACCAAAATCGATGAAATGAAGGGCAATCTTAGGGTTTTGAGGTGCTGCGAACGCGATGGCAGTGTCCACTTTTCTCCAAGATGCTCCAAAAAATAGGCTACCTCCAGAGCTTCCAAAAAAACACCAAACTTGAAACCCTCACAGATCTGGCAAATGATGACCAAAATCTGCAAAATAAAAGTCAATCCTAACTTTTTCCAATGCTCTGAATCCAATGGTGAAGCCTGAACTGATCCAAAATGCCACATAAATGAACTCAAGGCATGAAAACCTCGAGGAATCTCGGACGAACTTTGCAATGGTTTTCTCCAAAAACTGAGAAAGGGTTGCATGTCAAGGCTTTGATACCATGTTAGAAACCAAGATCAGACATGCAAACCAAAAGGCCTTCCATAGAAGAGAGAAACAATAAAAATCAAGAGCTTTTCATGAAGATGTGCAAATTGATATATTCAGAATTCAGAGATTACAATGAGATGATTTGCTTTATAAAAGAAAAGTATGCATAACCCTAATTTTGACCTAAAAGGGAAACCCTGGTGTGCACACTTAATAATTAATCAATTATTAATGTGTCTAAGTTTAGCTTAAGTAACTAAAGAAATAAGTGACTTAATTAATTAATCAATATGATATAATTAATTAAGTGTAATAACTTATTACTCTAACAAAATCACCATAGGGTGACTTGACAATGGAGTTAATGTGGATCTTGGGAAGATTTCAGCCAACTAAACAGGAAATGGCAGGCATGTAGGGCTCCTTAGCTTTGGAGTAGGCATGCAAAAAACAAGACAAGTTGGTCGTATGGCTAAAAATATAAACATTCCTATGAGTGTAAGTTGAGACCCACGCTAAACTAGCAAGGACACAGGCGCTAGAAGGAAGCATTCCTTCATAATGAAGGGTCAAATCAATATTTAAACTCACAGTCTTACGAAGGCTATGATGAGTTAACACAAGATATTGCACAATCCCAAAGAGGAGAGATTGCATGATACAACCTCTCAAATTCATCAAAGTCATGTACTTTCTTATTCCCTTCATAAAGCCACCTTTTTTATTCACATTACAAGCCTTAAAATTCAGCCACCTCAGTAATAGAGCTCATCCACTAGGCCCAAATGACAAACAAGTGGGTCCCCTAGCCAACACTCAACACCCAAAGATATCTAAACACATAATGAGCAATAAATTTAGAATCCCTCCACCTGTTAGCCATCTTAGCATTAGCGCTCATCCACCAGACCCAAAAGATAATCAAGTGGACCCCCCATCCAACACCCAACACCCGAAGATTTGAATTCATCATGATAATTGGTTGATTTGTTCTCTTAAGATGATATCTTGAATTTTTGGTGGTATCTTCTCCATTTTCCTCCAACATTTAGAGTTGCACCAGCAAGTGTCGAGATTAGCCAAGGCATCTGCCACTTGGTTTCCCTCCCTAAATATATGTGTCACTTTTTTACCCCTAAGTTTGGATAAGAGGAACCTAGTGTCCAACAAGATATCCTTAGTATTCCAGCCAATTAGTTTGTACATATTCACAACATCAGTAATAGACTTAGAGTCTTCTTCAATGTGGAGATTAGCAATCCCCAGGGAGACAACAATTTGGAGGCCCATGAGCAGCACATAGGCTTCCACCACAATAGAAGACTGGAAACCAATACCTCTAGAAAATCCCGCAACCATAACCCCCCGGGGGTCTCTAATCACACCACTGATACTAGCCCTGCCTGGGTTGCCCTTAGCAGCCCCATAAAAATTGAGTTTAAACTAGCCTCTATCCGGAGGCTCCCATCTGGTATTTTTCTTGGCTAAGGAATTTGAATTTTCAAACGAGTTAGCCTCTAATCCCTGGTGCCAAGCCTTGGCCATTCTAATTCCATAGCAGCCCCATCAAAATTGAGTATAAACCAGTCTCTATCCAAAGGCTCCCATTTGGTATTTTTCCTGGCAAAGGAATTCGAATTGTCAAACAAGTTAGCCTCTAACCCTTGGTTCTTCTAATGTTAATTAAATAATTTATATTATTTAATTAATGAAGTCATAAATCCAACATTAATTAAATAAATCAAATATTTATTTACTTAATAAAATCTTAAAATATCTTCTCGCTTTCTTTCTAAAATTGAAACTCGTGTGTATCTAATTAATTTATTTAATTAGATAAATCATCAATTATCCTTCTTGTCTTTTTCAAGATTTATTTCCTTTAAAAGAGAAAATCAACATCTTTCTATCTTCTTAAAATATTATCTTATCTTGTTTTATTTCCTCTTTGATCAAATAAAGAAAAAAATCAAATCTTATCAATTCCTCTTCTCCATCCACATCGAAACTCTATAAATGCGACCTCTCACAAGCCATTTGGGATTCGATTTGGGAAGTACCCTCACTCTGTCGAATTCATTCTGCAACCTTTCATCATCTTTTATCCATCATCTTTAACCTATCTAGTTTCTTCCATCATCCTTGTCCTATCGTCATGCTGCAATAGTGAGCAATCAACATTCCTTTAACAATCAAATCCTTCAAAGCTTGCGTTCTCATGCGAGGTTGAGAAGAGCCATGGAGGTAAATCAAGTCTAGTTTGAGAATTAGTTTGCATTTACTTTGTTTATTTGCATTTTCATTTTAGTTTGTGTGTCATGGTGCTTGATAGGATTAGTTAGTTTGTTGTTTTCTACACTAAACTTGATTTTTTCCTATCTACATTGGTGAACCTGACCTTCTAACCCTTGTTATTTTGAGCCTTTGTGAGTTTGATTTTGCAGGTCAAGGGTTTTTTCTAAATAGGGCTTGGAGATCAAGTTTTTATAGGATCTCCAAATCAAAAAAATAGCCCCAACATTGCAATCACGGGGGCTGAGAGACAATTTTTGACATATAACTTGACATATTTTGCTTGTAGAGAAATTTTTGAAGTTTTCTTTTGATTTTTTTTACTTGCAAATATATATACAATGAATATAATTTTAATTTTTTTTTGCAAATATATGCACACAAATTTGAGGTATTTTGTTTTATTTTTACAAATATAGACAAATAGGTTTGCATCATTCTTGGAAGTAATTCATGTCAGATTTTTTTTTCAAACACCAAAAGTATATATACATAAAAAATTACCCTCTTGTTGCAAGTATATATTCAAGGGTTTTTTGCAAATATATATATACATTTAAAGTAAAATATGTGTATATTGCACTATTTTTATGCATATTTAGCTGCAACATTTTCCTTTTGACAGTATTGGTAAGTATTTTTTGTGTATACTCCATACATAGCCTGCGACACTTTCTTTTGCATGGTTGCAGAGGCTACTAAAAAATCATGCGTACCTTTCTTTTTTTGAAAAGATAAACTTTAAATAATTTCTTGAGTATAAGCGCTTAAACTTAGATTTAAAGTTTTTATGATTACTTTTCATTTTTTTAGTTTATTTAATTTATTTAAAAAAAATGTAACTTTAAAAAAAAAAATTCAAGGTCTTTAACCTCTGGTCATATGGGAGACCAGGAGTTGTGCTAATTTTTTTTTCAGCACTCAGTCATACACTTGGTCACATGGGGCCAAAACTTAGGCATTTGGGGGTTAACTTAGAACCCCTCTTTCTTTGCACATCTTTAAAGAGGCAGTTGCACAAAAACAAACATAACTTTTGCGTAACAACTTGGATTTTCGAAATTTAAAACATGTTGAAAAACTGACTCAGCAAACTACGTAGTGGAAAAGACCATTTTAGGTGACTATATCATTTTCAGGATTTTTTTTATTAGTCAAAGTCAATCTTTCATTTAAACTTTGAAAGAGCATATCTTGAGCAAAATTGATTCAATTTTGACGATTTGTTTTTTGAAAGTGCATGAAATCTTCTGAATTTTCTATTTATGTAATCCATTCAGCTGTATCAGGTTATATTAATTAGATTTTATCAGACTTCATCTTTTTCATATCATGCTTTTCTATGCAAGTTTACTTGTTGTTTTCCGATTTGTGACTTGTAGGTGAATCACTCGAAGCTGGAAAAGCATTTGGATCAATCACAACAAAAAATTGGAAAGAAAAAACAATCAAGTGCACACATTCCATCTTTCCTCTCTTAATCATTGCTTGCCAACTTATTTCAATTTGAGGCATAAAATTAATCTTCTTTGATCACATCATTGAAATTGGGTTAAAACGAACAAGTGTCTTCCATCACAAATTTTGGCTTTGGGTTAAAAAGAAAAGTGTTTGAATTGATTTACACACATTTCTTTCTAAGGGAAATTAACAACTATGAGTGTGAATCAAGTGCATGTGTGATAAAAAAACACCTCATTTGGTTTTCTTTTGTCAAACCCTTCATAGGAGGCCTGCTAGGGGATTTCATCATCCCTAGGGATGACCTCAATCGAAGTGTGAATAAAAAGAAATGCTTGTTTGGGAGTTAAAATATTGTCACTCTTGGCTAAGCCTTAAAGAACTTTATACCTTTGGGAAGTGAAGGTGAAGGGTGGGTTACCCCTTTCTCCCGGCTGTGTGGCAGGATTTTTCTTTCAAATCATCCCTATTCAACCTTGTGCATCCTAACTTGAGACATAATTGGCCATACCCACTTGACTAGTTCTAGGACTTGTTGACGTGTCTTTTTCAAGTGTGTGCTTAATCATCACATTCATAACTTCAAATTCAAACTTTCTTATGTGTCTTGCATGTGTGATCATTTGTTTGCAAATTACCATATCAAGCTATAAACACCAACACATAAACATATCATTCTAATAATCTCTAACCATCCTTAAACACCTCAAAAAATTCCCAAACTAGAAGCCAAACATGACTTCATCCCTATCTTCCACATCACTTTTTACTAAGTCTTCATCTAGCCTAAACTAATAATCACACTTAAGGGAGTCCAAACACCATTCCAACCTCAACACATTCAATATCAATCCTATGTGTCACCTTCATCATCATGCCAACCTGACCCATCTACCTATCATGTCAATTCTACATCAACATATCCACCCATATCACAACAAGAACATAGGAGCCCAATTCCACCTTGGAAAAAAAATCAAGATCCTTTCAATTCTCCATCAAATCCTTGCCCTAAATTCAAACATTTCAAAACTAAACCTCTGACATTACCCGAATCCACTCATCCACCTACCAAAGAGTCTTCAAATACCCTGCCATTCTTACAACCCCATCATGTAGTCTTGAGCCTATTCAAGAATCTCCCCCATTGAGCCCAAGTCAACCTCCATCATGTCTCCATGTTGTTGACCATCTAGAACATGTCGAGACTACTCAAGAGTAATTTCCTTCCACCTCATCTAATGAATCCATACCATCTCATAATCTTACCATATCCAACCCATTTGATGATCCAAGCATATCCACCTCGTATCATGATCCTATTATACGACCTCCATGGCATGACCCTAGTCCATCATGAGAACAAATTTTTCCATTCATTACCCCATCTAATGATACCCCTCCCAATTAAGATCAAGATGTCACACCCACTCCATCACATGATACCCTTCCATCTCATGATCCCTCTCTAAATCAATATCAAAGTATAACTTCTATTCCATGTAATGATCCCCTTCCTCTAAGTCAAGATCAAATCATCCCTTCATCTCCATGTCATGATTCCCTTCCATATTATAACCAATATCAAATGATACCATCCATCCCATCCCATGATCCTACCTTAAGTCAAGATCAAAGAATCCCTTTATCTTCATGTCATGATCATAATCCTCCACAAGAGTCTCTCACCCCTATTCAAGATATCCATGGACCCCACACTTATAAAATGGGTTCATCTACCTTTATGCACTCTGGTTTACTTCGAGCACCTATACTTTCATCCATATCATATCCTCCAAAACATGGACTCACATCTTGTTTTATAAAAAATACATATCCATCAAATCTTCCATGTATCCTAGGTCGTTATCCTAGTCCATCAAACCTTCCATCTATCCTTGGTCCTTATCATTGAAACCCTAGTTCATCAACCCTTCCATCTATATTGGGTCCCTACATCGCTGATATCCCTAGTCAAGATAAAAAAAGGCACACATCCTTGACACCCTTTCAAAATTCTACCTATATTAACCCATCCATAATACCTTCATATCATTCATCTTTATCCACCCATCCCATTTCTCTTGGAAGAAATTTGGGTGCCAAATGTCAAAATCTTCCATATCAAAATCTACATATATCAAAGGATCAACATGTCTCCTCGAAGAGACATGCAAAAATAAAATAAAATATGATCCAAATTCAAAAGAAAAAAATTAAAAGGCCGCAAAGGCCCACAAATCAAAAAGAAAAATTTCAAAGGCCACAAAGGCCCATAAAGCAAAAAGAAAAATCTCAAAGCCCACAAAGGCCCATGAATCAAAAATCAAAGCCAAAAGCTATGTGGATTCCTAAAAGTCTCGTAGAAGCAATAAAATCAAAATTGGCATCCAAACTTGCTTATCCAAAAACTCCATCCAATTCTAAATATCCTTTATCACCACCTTCCATTTTGGGTCCTTATATCCTAAAATCCCCATCCACTCCTCCATCTAAATCTCTAAATTCAAAAGCCACTTATCTTCCATCACTCCACCACTCTTCAAGGTGTGTGCCGATGTTGATATTTCCATCCTTTCCATCTATCCATACACAAGCCTTCCAACCTCCTATCCATGAGCCAACATCCATCCCCCATTATCCTCCTTTAATCCAAACCTTTTCTTAAGTCCTTAGCTTCTTCCATCATGCCAAAATTTATGATTCTATTGCCATGGTTTATTAGGGCACATATTTGAGGGATATTAGCCATGAAACTTGATGCTTGAGTCCTTCCTCCATCTTCCTATCATGCATATAATATTTTCCATATTCATTTATCCCAATCCATATCTTATCTTCCATATTCCTCTTGCACTTTACACTTGGGGGCAAGTTTTTTCCATCCTATCATTCATAACCATTATCCTCCTTAGGTTCATCCTTTACCTTTCAACCTTTGATCTTGACAAGGTTAAGGATCTTCTTGAACATCATACATCTTATTCTATACACTTTATCCATATCTTCAATAACATATCCGTCACCTTATCCATATTCCATCATTCTATCTAAATACATCCATTCTTCCCTTCCTTGGTCTTGATGAGGAATAGGGGCAAAATACTTAGGCATTTGTGTCCATATCTTATCTAGTTGATCTTGATCATCCTATTCATTAGTCTTATCCTTGCATTCTTCCATTAAAATGTCAAAAATCCCTAAAAATCATAAAATTTCTTGAAAAAATCTCTAAAAAATCATAAAATGTCCTAAAAGAACTCAAAACATTTCAAAAATACAAAAAAATTGAATATTCTGAAAATACAAAAAAAATTCAAAATATCCCCAAAAATACAAAAAAATCAAATAGACAATGAAAATCTAAGCAATAAAATCAATCCATCTAATCACTTCTTCCAATTTCATCTAATAAATCCAATCATCCAACCATTTAACTAATCAATCATCTTCATCAAATTCAAATGCAAGTCATCATCAATCCATAGCTATCAAGTCGAGCAATCTTGTCAAATTATTAAATTGCATCAATGGTATTGATCCTATTCTTGTTGTAAACCAAATTAACCAATCAATCAATCAATCAGCCTTGTGTTAATCTAGGGATATATTGTTCCCTGCAATGACAATACTATCATCGTCATCAATTAATCAATTAACAGTTTATAGCTTGACAGGGGTAATACCTTTTAAAAAAAAAAATAATTTGTGCATGATTGCTTGCTTGCTTGTGTGTGTTATCATTTTATCTTGCATTTGTATCAAATCCATATCATTCCATCTAATATTCATATATTTTTTATGTTGGAATAACTTTTTGCACTATCCTTTGCATCTAAGGTCATATAATACCTTTTGTGCATTAGGACTTTAATGCTTTAAGTTTACTCCCTCATACATTTAGACAAGGTTATATTATGCTGGGGCATGAGACACATGGTAACCTTGGTCCTTATACCTTGGTGCATAAAGTCTAGTGCTATATCAAACACCAAGATTGCTCACTTTCTTTTAGCATAACGTATTATCCATTTCTTTATCCATCTTTTATCATTTCATCCATTTTGAGAGCATACCCATGTCCTTCCAACCCAACTATCCTCTCGAGGGGGCATCATCATCCTATTCTTATATCATCATCATCTCATCATCATCCATTTTCCTCTATCCATAGCTTAGCTTCTTTGAAATGATGTTACTCGACAAAAATCTCATCATCTCGAACATCATCTCAAAGAGGGGAAAAATGTAGACACCCACAAATGTCCTCTTATGATACTTTGTCATGAAATTACATCATTTAGACATCTTGTAGCATGTTTTTCCCTAGGTACCCATGTCATCATCTAATTAGTTAAATAAATCTTATTTATTTGACTAATTTCATTCATAATCCCTCCATTCTTCTAATGTTAATTAAACAATTTATATTATTTAATTAATTAAATCATTTCTATTTGTAATCTCTCCATTCTTCTAATGTTAATTAAATAATTTATATTTTTTAATTATTAAGTCATAAATCCAACATTAATTAAATAAATCAAATATTTATTTAATTAATAAAATCTTAAAATATCTTCTCGCTTTCTTTCTAAAATTGAAACTTGTGTGTATCTAATTAATTTATTTAATTAGATAATTCATGAATTATCCTTCTCATCTTTTTCAAGATTTATTTCCTTTAAAAGAGAAAATCAAAATCTTTCTATCTTCTTAAAATCTTATCTTATCTTGTTTTATTTTCAAGCTTTGATCAAATAAAGCAAAAAATCAAATCTTATCAAATCTTCTTCTCCATCCACATCAAAACTCTATAAATATGGCCTCTCACAAGCCATTTGGGATTCGATTTGGGAAGTACCCTCACTCTATAATATTCATTCCACAACCTTTCATCATCTTCCATCCATCATCTTTGACCTATCTAGTTTCTTCCATCATCCTCATCCTATCATCATGCTGCAATAGTGAGCAATGAACATTCCTTTGATAGTCAAATCCTTCAAAGCTTGCATTCTCATGCGAGGTTGAGAAGAGCCATGGATGTCAAACAAGTCTAGTTTGAGAATCGGTTTGCATTTCCTTTGTTTATTTGCATTTTCATTCTATTTTGTGCTTCGTGGTGCTTGATAGGATTAGTTTGTTTATTGTTTTCAACACTAAACCTAATTTTTCCCTATCTACAAAAAAATCCTTAGGATCTTTGAATCTTCAAAATTTTGAGATTTGGTAGTCCCGAGAAGTGTGTGCCGTGGAGGGGAGCTAGTGTCGCCAAATCTCTAACTGTTCACATTGTCTTAGTGTTTGGAGAAATCCGAGTGGGGAATCAACAAGTATGGCCATTCAATCTAGGTGGTAAATGATTGTGAGTTAGTTTAATACTTTGCTTGGTTCCAAAAACATTACAAACAAATATTCACAATTTTCCTCCAAATTTCAAACCCTTTGGTCTAAGTATGGATAACTTTTGAAATAGCCTTGATATTAATTCTTGTCCTAAATATTTATATCCTTAGAAATTTCTAAATATCTCTAATTATATCTCAATCCATACTTTCCAAAGTTAACATAAGCAACTATGGCTTGAATTTCATCCTCTTCACAAAATGGACATTGTAAAATTTATGATATTTTTGACATAGACATTTAGTTTGAAAACATAATCAAGACAAGTGTTTGTGGTAAAATAAACTCACTTAAGAAAGATAACTTGGAAAAATGGAACCCCACATGACCATTTGGAGACTGATTTCTCCCGTTGAAAAACCCAATTTTACACCTGCTATTATTCAACCAAACTTTGAACTCATTGAAGGAGAACAAACCGATATCGTTAGTAGTTTTAGAAGCTTCAATTTTGAAACAAAAGAAACACCAACCAATGGAGAAACACAACAAATTTCATAGACAAAGAAGAGGAACAAGCTAATATTGAGGCTGGAAGGGCCCTATTACCACCAGCCGCATGGCAATAAATATCCTCCTTTCTTCCATGAATTTTAAACTTTTCTAAATGATCTCACAGAAAATCAAAATCCCCAAGAGAAGGTCTATAGGTCATCATTTAAAACTTAGGCATCTTACTCCAAAATATCTCGAAAATCACCTTGCAAAACTTCACCATAATAAAACCAAGTTGTTATACTACTTCTACAAATGTGTTCCAAGGAACAATCCAAAATTGTATATGTTTTTTTTTGGTCAAAATCATGGTCTTTTTCACGATAAAAAACCTGTCTAAAACATTGGGTCTTTAGGATTTGAAAAATTTAGAGGTCTAGCATGTTTCTAACTACCTTGGTCTTATCAAACAAAGGTTCACTTTAGGTCAACATTGGTTCAAACATTGCATCCATCCCTTCATCAAAATTCATCCTTCACTTCATCAAAATTTGATTTTTTTTTGAAATACACCAACACTTTTTGACTTAAACATCTATCCAACCAACCCCTAACTTAGCTACTTTGTATGTGAAATGTATCCTTTTCCATGCACTTAGTTGAGATATTTATTATCTTTGAACTAGTTTATCTTTAAGGTCATAATTCTACCCTAAATATTTCCATGTTCATAAACATCATTTATCCTAAAATCAAATCATCAAACTCAAGTCAAAAGTGTTGTCCCAAAACAATTTCAAAGACCAATTTCCATATCACCCACCCTTTTCATCTCCCATTATCATCATTGCTCCAAAAAGACTTAGAATGTCCCTTTTACCTAGATTTGAGTGAACTAGAGATTTTAAACATTACAAATCTCAACACAACTCTCCCATAGGGTACCCAAAATTTATGGTAAAGAAAATATCACAACAGGAGAATCATGGAGAAAACCAAATTCACATTCACCTTAAGTGATCCCAATCCTTTAGAATTTGATCCGAGAAGTCAAGTTACCCCATCTCAACAACCATCATCTCCATCAAGACTGTATGAGATTGAAGACATTACAAACAACCCATTTGGACTTACTAAGGAAGAAATCTTGGAGTACAAACAAGAAAATCAAGCCTTAGAAATTTTTTCTCCAATTTCCCCATCTTTTGTTGTGCAACCTTTCACACAAGGTTTAACAACTCCATCACTAGGGATGAATCAAACATCCACTCCTAGTCTTGCAACTCGTCTTGCCAAGAAATTTGGTCTAACTTTTCCATTTGAAATAAATACACTTGTGTGTACCCTCAACACCAAACCATCCACTATTTAGACACCAACATTTGGCACTTCTATCATTCCTGAACACCCCCAATATCAACATCAACCACTTACACTTCATGAATCCATGATAACATCAACATATCAAGGGTACCCATCTTCATCCATCCCCATAAATACCACAAGTGTGCCCAATATATCACAAGGAAGAGTGGACCAAGTGTCTCAAATCAACCCACAAGCGCATGCCATTACCATAATGCAAAATTAACCCTTAATGTAAATAGGGACATCTTTATCCAATCCCCCAACTGGTTCATCTACACAATTGGTTTCACAAAACACATCCATTCCATCCATCATCAACCTGAATCAAAACAATCCCTTGGGGATGAATACCATCAACCTAGGAAATACTTTGTCCACATATCTAGTGCGAGGAAATCCTAAAAACCTAGGACACGGGAATATTTTTAATCAATGGAATCAAGGTCCTAGTGTGTCATTTCCATCACAAAATCTAATGGCACCATCCTCATCTTTTCCCACGGTCCCCTTCACCATGAAAAATCAAATGGGACCTCAAACTTACATTCCTCCCCCTCAATCCACCATCTTACAAGGAATTTTAAACCAAGGGGAACTCCCAACCTCTCATCACTAGCTCACAACCCATCCAAAACATCAACACCCACAATTCATCACAAGTTTTCCAACAACCAATTGATCCTACATTGCAAGTGCTTGCGTTATCTTTACAACAAGCACAACATAATTATCATCAAGCCATCCAACAACAACAACAAGCAACCTTAGCAGAACATGAAGCAGTACAACAACAACAACAATAAAAAGAAGCCTTAGCAGCATAGCAAGCAACACAACAACATCAAAAACAAAAACAAGCAACCTTAGTGGTACAAAAAACAACACAACAACATAAGCAAGTAGCCTTAGCCCAAAAACAACAACAAGCCCATCAAGCATCCTTAGCATCGAAACAACAACAAAAAGCCCAAAAATAAGCCCTCGTGACACAAAAAAAACAACCCCATGTGGATCAACAATAATAACAACCCTTACTAGCTCAATAGTATGCCCAACAACAAAAACAACAACAAAAAATTTCCTACTATAATCCTCAACATAACATCATCAATACAAATGTGTTAGGAACATATACATCAACACCTCAATCACCTTCATGTAACACCACACCTTATCATATCAAAATACCACCTACAACTCATCCATCATCCCAACATATGTTCCTTCACCAAACTCGTAGGATGATCTAGCATCACAACTCAAGGCGTTATCACAAGAAATACAAGATATTTGAATGGGAAAGAAGAAGAAGCCCCATACACATAATCTATGACAATATTCATTTGATTGAAACATCACAATGGTACAATTCCCTCCCAGCTTTGAAATCCCCAATTTTGATAAATACAAAGGGATAGGAAGTCCTATGGACCATGTCAAAGAATTCAATGTCATGCATATGGATGTGGCCTATAATGGCTCTTATTTAATGTGCCTCTTCCCTCAAAATTTAATAGGTCCTACCATGGATTGGTTTTCTCAACTGCCTCCTAGTATAAAAAATTTCCAAGAAATTACTAATAAATTCATCTATCACTTCTCCTTCAATCTCAACATGGACATAAGACTATAAGAACTATACAGTCTTGGAAAAAACAAAGGAGAATATTTAGCCAATTTAGTATAGTGGTGGATACAAAGAGCTAGTAAAAGCAATTGGATTCTTCCTGATGAACAATAAGTGGGGATCATTATAGAAAATCTAGATCCAGATCTATCCTTCCACTTAAAAATACAGTGTATAACATCCTATGATGAGATTGTCCCTAGAGACCTCAACATCGAGAGAGCTCTAATCTCACAAGGGAATACTCAAGCTTACAATCACCCATCAACTAGTTCAAATTACAATCCTCATGTCTAGGTTAAGAACAAGAACACAATGAATGATGGTGTGGTAGATGCTAAGGTGGTCCTAAGTGCTCCTAGGCCAAACAACAATCAAGTTGCTAAAATTTAACCAACTGTGCAACAACCAAAACCTCCTTAGAAAAATCAAATCAACAACACCAAGATGGAACAAAGGTGAACCCCTAACAAGAAAAACTATCCTAAACACAAGTACACATATTTTTTGAAACCCATTGAAACCATCATGAATAAATTGGCAGATTCAAATTTGATAACACTTCCAAACTTTGAAAACTATCAAGAACCCCAAGAGAAACCATCTTGGTACAACGAGCATGATCTTTGTGACTTTCACAAAATCAAAGGACAAAAAATGGAAAATTGCATGAGGCTCAAACAAATTATCCAAGACCTTATAGAAAATGACACCATACTTGTTAAAGTTCCAGATGGTAACCAAGATCTTAAGATATACAAGAATCCCATGCCAGATCATAACAAAGGGAACAACAATGGGAAACCTAAGGATTACACAAATGTGCAACATACCTATTCCAATGTGGTCACTTCCTGTGACAGTGTCAGTACTATCATTACCATCAAAGAACCTAGTGTAGAGTGTGGAGACACCACACGTCATGGAAAAAATATCATCTAGGGAGTACCATCTTAATCTAGGGCACAACCTACTTTACCAACATCAAATACCATCAAGTACAATCACCTAGACCAACTTAAGAAGATTCTTATGCAGATTTCATTCTTGGAACTATTAAGGCTATCCACCACACATAGAGAAATCTTATAGAAATATTTGTCAGAGTCATCCATCTCTGAGGATGTTGATACAGATCAATTGCAAGCTATGGTAGGGCATATCACTAATCATCTTCTCACCTTCTCAAAACAAGACCTACCATCACAACCATCTCATAATAATTCTTTACATCTTGAGGTCATTATTAATAATAACAAGGTCAAAAGAGTCTTAGTAGATGGAGATGCTGGTCTAAATATTTGTACCCTTCAATTGATTAAAAATATGGTCTATTCAAAGGATACTAATGAGAAAGAAAAGAGTACCACCATCAGAGCATATGATGACCAAGAGTGGGTATCACAAGGTATCATTGCATTACCCATCCAAGTGGGACCCATAATTACAAAAACTACATGCTAAGTGTTAGAACTTGACCTTCCCTACAAAATTCTACTCGGTCGACCATGGATTCATAGCCTAAAATTTGTACCCTCGACCTATCATTAATGTGTAAAGTTTCTTATTGCAAGAATCTTGAGGCCAAGTTCTATAAGATTCCCTAAATACCCAAGAATGAAGAAGGGCCTACACCATCTACATCATTTGTTGACCCATCATCCCTTGCATCAACCTCAAAAAAAAAAATCCATTGTGCAAAGTATACCCGACATCAAAGCAGTGATCCAGGATGATGGTTGTGGAAACTATAATCTAATGAAGAATACCTTAATCTTGGGAGAACTACCTCTTTCTCCTCAATCCCATGGGAAACCCACACCTAGCAGCAAAGAGCCTGAAACCATCAAGATGGCATCTACTACCTTCACCAAGTGGGGGGATTTGAACCAAGAAGATATCAATGAGGAACATGTCTGTAAACTACTCTATTAGGATGAACAAATTGTCCTTGTTCTTCACATGGAAGATGAAAACAAAGTCTTACAACTAATGAAGGTATGGGGCTATAAAAAGAATGAGAAACTGGGAAAAAATAATAATAGTTTTCTAGAACCCATCATTCCTGAGAAATGATTAAAGAATCTTGGCTTAGGTTGTACTACTAGCAAGGTCACCCTTATTGGCAAAGGTACTTTCACTAAACAGGCCAAGGCTTCCTCTTGGTTACCTACATCATTTGATACAAAATTAGATGACTTACGTCTTGATGTTGTTGACCTATTTGAGAATAAATCCCTCTCATGATATCCATAACATCATTTACTATGAGCAACCAACCAACTGAAATACATCTAGTATACCCACAACTCATTGACATGGACCAACAAGGACTACTAATTCTAGATTTATTCAAAAATGATGAAGTGATCTCATAATTCATGGAACTTCATGACAACTTACCATGGGTAGATCAAAAAGAAGGTTTTGACATAGATCTAGACACATGGGTGTACTATGGGGAGACGATTGAGTCCTTCAGTCACAAAACTAATGAAATGCAAATAACATGTAAACCTTTAAGTGAAAACCACACTATGGCACTTTCTGATCCTAAAAGAGTAAAATGAAAGGATGTATCTAAGGGTGAAAACATCTTTGAGTTACCCAAGGATGAGTGATTCAATATATCCCTTAGTACAATGCATCTAGAAAAGCTAATAGTGCTAGTAGAAAAGGCCACTCTAGTCAATGTGGAAACATAAGAAGCACCCAAGATCACTTTCTATGTTGAATCCTTCTTGGATGAAGAATATAAAAACCTAGCAGCATTTCTGAAAGAGTGAAGATCAAAATTTACATGGTCATACACTGATATATCGAGGCTTGATCTAGAAGTAGTTGTGCATCACTTAGCAGCTTATCTTGAAGCCAAACCAGTGAAGCAAAAATGAAGGAAGATGCACCCTCAAATAGCACTCTTGGTGAAATTTGAGTTAGAAAAGATTCTTGACATTAGATTAATCCGATCGATAGATTATCTTGAGTGGGTTTCAAACCTAGTACCAGTCTCAAAACCCACTAAGGGCATCTGAATGTGCACAGATTTTAGAGACTTAAATAAAGCATGCCTGAAGGATGATTTCCCTCTTCCTAACATTGACCTCATCATGGACTTAATGGCTAGGCATACAATTATATCACTCATGAAAGGTTTTTAGGCTACAATAAAATCATGATTGCCAAGGAGGATCAACATAAGACTGCATTCACTTGTCCATGGGGAACATATTGCTAGAATATGATTCCATTCAGGTTAAAGAATGCAAGAGCAACCTATGAAAGAGAAATGACCCCCATCTTTCATGACATGATCCAAAAAATAGTCAAAGATTATTTGTATTATATTTTAGCAAAATCAAGGAAAATAAATGAGCACATACAAGTCTTAGGACCCATCTTTGATAGACTTGAAGAATACAAAGTAAGGCTAAATCCAAAAAAGTGTGTCTTTGGGGTTACATTAGGGAAAATTCTTGGCTATATCATCTCACAAAGAGGGATAGACATTGATCCAATGAAGGTAAAATCCATCTTAAACATGGAACCACCACAAAAACTAAAAAAAATGAGTGGGTTACAAGGAATATTGCAGTCCATCAAGAGGTTCATAACACAACTATTAGATTAAATCCACCCCTTCTCACATCTTCTCCATAAAGGAATAACTTACAACTGGGATGAGAAGTTTGATAAATATTTCCAACATATCAAAGAATATCTATTGAAACCTACAGTGCTCATGCCATTGATATTGAACAAACCATTGATCCTATATTTCTCAACAACATCAACAACACTAGGTGCTCTTCTAACACAACATGATGAAGACAGAAAGGAAAGAGATATATATTACATCAATAGGACCTTAGTGGGCTATGAAATGAACTATTTGAAAATTGAAAAAGCATGCCTAGTAGTAGTTTTTTTTCAAAAAAGTTCAGATATTACATGCTATCACATCAAGTAAAGCTCATTGTAAAGATCGACCCATTAAAATACCTATTATCCAAAGCAACTCTCATAGGGTGAATGGAAAAATTGGCAATGATCTTAACTAAATTTGACATAGTGTATGTGGAGCACAAGGAAATCAAAGGAAAAGCGATTGAAGACAAATTAGGAGAAGCACCTATTTTATGCAAATAACCCCTTGACATTTGAATTCCTTGATGAATCAGTGTTCCTTATCAATATCAAAACTCAATGGAAGATGCACTTTGATGAATTGTTCACCCAAAATGGATCAAGAGAAGTTATTCTTTTCATCACCCCTCAAGGTGATTACATTCCAAAGTCATATAGGCTATCATTTCCATGCACTAACAATATTGTTGAGTATAAAGCCCTAATCATAGGTCTAAGGATAGCAGTTCAATGATAGATACAGGAAATGAAAGTATATGGAGACTCACAAGTGGTTATCAACCAAGTCAATGATGATAACAAAACCAAGGATGATAAGCTTACTCCTTACAAGAAGATGGTAGAGAATCTCAAAAACCTTTTTTGTTGATATAACTTTTGAGAAGATTCCTCGCATAAAAAACTGAGCAATAGACGCTATGGAAACAAATAGATCAATGTTAGACATGTCATAAATCTCCTTTAATAAGAATTCTTGGTAGAACAAATTCTCATATCGACTTTTGAAATCCTTGAATTTGAATTTGTGTGTGTCATTGTTGGTCTTGGATCCTCATGGTATGATTAAATATTCATCTACCTAAGCAAATGAACCCTCCCATCCGACATCACCTCCAACCTTAAAAAGACCTTTGTAAAGAAGGCATCCTGATTTGTGATCCTAGGTGATACCCTTTATTGCTAAAGCATCAAAGGGACATTACTACAATGTCTTAACCAAGAGGAAGCTTTGACTTCTTTAATAGAAGTACATGATGGAATATGTGGTTCCCATTCTAGTGGTATGACTTTATCTAAGAAACTGTTGAGGATGAGGTACTATTGGCCAACCATGGAAAGAGAAGCTCATCAGTATGTAGAAAAATGTGTCCAGTGTCAGCAACATGGAGATCTGATTCATGCTCCAACTTAGGAATTGCAACCAATGATCACAACTTGGCCTTTCTCACAACAAGGAATTGCAATAATAGGAAAGATCACTCCAACCTCATCCAATGGCCACAAGTTTATCATAAAAAAAATTGAGTACTTTACCAAGTGGGTTGAAGCCATTCCTATGACCTACATAATGGGGAAGAAAATTTCCAAGTTTATCCTGAATTACCTAATCTTTCGTTATTGTGTTCCACAAATCCTTATCTCAGACAATGTAACACCCTTCAAGAATCACGATGCAAAAGAGCTATGCCAAAGATTTAATATCCAACACTGATTCTCTACCCCATATTATCCCAAGGGAAATGATCAAGCTAAGGCTACAAAAAAATTATTTTGAAAATCCTAAAGAAAGTAGTCAATGAACTTGGTCATGACTAGCATCTATAGTTAAATCCCATTATTTGGGCCTATCGAACCAATATCTGCATGCTTATAGGTGAAACCCCTTTCTCCTTGGTCTACGGATCAGAATCCATTCTTCCTATTGCAGTTGAGCTCCCATCACTATGAGTGTCACTACAACACCTAATCACAGATGAAGACTACAAAGTATGTCAACTGAATGAGCTAGAATTCATGGACGAGCGCCATCTTGATGCTCTTAATCACTTGCAAGTATATCAAAATTGACCGAAATAGAGCTATAACAAGAAGATCAAATGTTGGTCCATATAGGTAGGGGATCTTGTCTTAAAGTAGACTCAAGAGAATCTTTCAAATCAAGAAAATAAAGGAAAGTTTGAGCCTAACTGGTTAGGTCCATTTGTCATCACAACAAGCTTTGGATGAGGAGTATATCAATTATCAAAACTTGAAGATGGACCCTTACATGAACCAACCAATAAATTGCATCTTAAAAAGTTTTATGCCTAGTCTTGAAGGGTATAAATCTGAAAACACAAAAAAATAAAAAAATAATCAAAATCCAGAAAAATGAGAAAAAGGATTGGAAAATTAAAGAATAAAAAATAATCATCTAGTGAAAACCACTTCGGTGGCACTTTGGGCAAGTACCTTGGTGAAAACCTAGAAAATAGGCACCTTGCATAAATAAAAAATCTCCATCTATCTATGGCTCTTTCTCCTATCATTCTTGCAATCCCATCCATCCATCACATTGTTCATCCTCTTTATTCCATCATCCATCTGCATCCTTATCATAGCTTGATGTTGTGAAGTATCGTAATCCCCTTAGTACTACTTGGCATATTCCAAAGGTTAGTTTTTCTTGCCTATATCGAGGTAGTCTAGCATATCACACAAGGGATATTTTTCTATGGATCAGATTGGGTTCTTCTATATCTTAAGGTTATTGAAAATCACAATAAAAAGTCCTAAAAAAATTCATAAAACGTTCATAAAAAAATCCAAAAACATTTGCAAACTCCTGTACAACTAAAATCCAAAAACATTTAGAAAGTTGTAAATTCAAAATCCAAAACTTCCAAAACACATCAAAAACCCTATAAAGCTCAAACATTGAAAAATCCATAAATAGTACTTTGTTGTCCAATGACGAGTCTCTAAGCTTGAATGTAGGAAAGGCCATCATTGATGTGCCCCTGAGACACCCTAGGTCAGTCCTTTAGGAGTCTATCCTAATAAAATGACATTCCATAAACTATTCATATTTCATTGTCAATAAGTCGAGTTGGTCGAGCTATGTGGTCTCTGCATATATAACGTAGGCAAGGCTCATCTTTGATCAGCCCTCAAGGCCCCTAGGATAGGTCTTTTAGGTTAGGTCCCTGGTCGAGTATCTCAAAAAATCTATAAACATCCAAATATTTCAAAAATCCCTAAACATTCAAATATCTCAAAAATCCTTAAACATCCAAATATTCAGAAAAGCTCAAAACATTCAAAATTTTGAAAAATCTCATAAATATTCAAATATCTCAGAAAACCCAAAACAACCTCAAATAATCAAAAAATCAAAAACAATCTCAAAACATTTTAAAATATTCAAAAACATTGAAATATTCCAAAAAATACAAAACCACCCATCCCATTTCACTTTCACCCACAATAAAACTTCATCCATAATAGATTGGTGATCCCCTTCAACCTTTGGTAAAATAAACAGAAAGCAAGTATAGAAAGTCGTAAAGTGAGAACCTAAGTGTCTTAATCTAAAGTCTAGATCATAATTAAATGAGTAAGTGGAGTTTGTATCAATGACTTATCATAAAGCTCATCATCATCCTAAATCAAACCATCTGATCAACATGTCCTAGGATGAATCCTTCCTACAATAGATATCAACATCAGAAATAACCTTAGCTATATTAAATTGGAAAGAGATATAGATAGCACTGAATGTTTTTTTTTGATATTTTCTTCTGATTTATCTTAATGACCCATTATGAGGACCTCTCAATGATGTCTATCAAAATGATTTAGAGAGAAAGGAACGGGGCATCAATCATTATCTTTCATTTGTTGTGGTTGTGGGTATTCATGTAAAATAATCTTGGTGCATACTTGCTTAGTTGTGTGTAGGGAGGTTGATTAGAGTACATTGTTGACTATTGTGCATTCTTTGGTCCAATGTATTCTAAGCTTCTAACTTACATTCTAATGAGTTTTATGTATGTCAAGGTGTGAACAAGAACTATCCTATCTGTTTATAGAGTCAAAGTCCATTACACTAAATATAACTCCATCCTAGTTATCAATACCTTGATGCATCGTGTCTATGTGTTATATCAAACAATAAGGAATGATAAAAAATCCCAATCCAAAGATATGAGAAAATCATCATCATCATGAATTTCTCATCACCATCTCTAATAAAGTTTTGGGGGATCATAGACTTGTTGGATCTTTTGAGGCAATCATCAAAATCAATGGTCATTCCTCTTATTTCTTCTATCTTCTCTCTATGCTAACCTAGTATCATGAAAATCAATAAAAAAATCATCAATGCACCCATCCCACATCCACAAATCATCAGCATACATACATCTCACACAATCATAGCATATCATAAAACATACATCCTGCATCATCATTATCATTATAATTTAAGTTGTGATGAATAATATAGATTTGTTATTCTAAGAATCTTAAATCATTGCATCGCATATCATTAACATGCATTGCATTATCATATCATAAGAATGAACATCTGCATTATCAATCTAGACATCCATATGCATACATCATCACCATAAAAACTGCATAAGAAAATATACAAAAAGAGATGCATCCATATCATTTGCATAAGCATAACATTTTCAGATCATATCATTCATCCAATAACATTTCATAAAATGATACTGAAAAATAAATACATCCATTAATTATATTGCATCCATCCACGATCATAAAAATATCACATCATATCAAATGCATCCGTACATTCGTGAGCATGAAATAAAAGAGAATATATCACATTATAAATCATCTGTATCATATCATATATATATATATATATATATATATATATATATATATATATCAAAAATGACTATCATGGTACAATATTTGAGTTAGTGTATGTATATCGATAAAAAATACAATATCCATGAGGCTATCAAAAAGGATCCCATTAATGTATATTTTTGTAAAGAATCAAGCAATAATAAAAAAATGTCTATACAAATGAGCTAGCCCTAATGGCTTCTCCCCTCACCAGGCTATCTCTTTCGATGATCCTTAGCCATAGGATGTGCCTCACTCCTTTGCGAGTAATCTGACTATCTAAGAACCACAGGGACATCTCAGTCATGACCTCTTTGTACAATCTGGCCAACACTATCCACCCTTGAGCCACAGTTGACATAGTCTCTAGCTACTAGCATCACCCAACCTCCCGAGCCAACTAAATCTCAATAGTCTATCTGAGTTGCTTCTCCTAGTCTCTCTTTGTAGTGGCAACCTATACTTGCTACCTAGCCTAGTCTCTCTTAGCACTAATCATCAAAATCTACTAACGAGCTTGATCCCTCTCACCTGTAATCACCTATATCTATTTTTGTAGCTTCTATATCTATAAATCATGGGGATATGGCCCTAGTGGTGGTGGCTTCACTGGTTGTTGTTGCACTAGCTATTGGTAGATTGAAGGCTATTGTGGAGGTTGTTGATGCCCTAGTGGTGTTCCTAGGACCTGTCCATCTTGCTAATCTTGGCCATCCTAGCCATCCTATCCTCTGCCTTGACCTTAACCTCTTCCTACACCCCTCCATCTCGGTCTTCCTCATGGAGGTGCACCCACTAGATCTGTTAATCGACGAGGGGGTGTGAACCATGCATCATACATAGGCATTGTATGAGCATCCAATTTTCCCTGATCATATTCCCATGGTCAAGCAACCAATTTCTGAAAAACCCTCAACTACCTCATGGGCTAGATCGTAGGTCCCCATGCTCCTATCTATTATGCTGACCTAGCAAAGATGGTGGTGTATGCATCATCTGGCCTATCCTGCCTATCTCCAAATTGTCTCACCACCCTATCTAGAAGGTACCTCTCAATGATGGTGTGCTCTCAACCCTTCATGTATCAAGTTTGTTGAGCAAAGAAAAGCTACTATACATCATCATACCATGCTGGCATCTGAAGCCAAGGTCGCCATCTAAAGACTGTCATATCATTGATGACCCTACACCAATAGGGAATGCCAAGCTGCCCTATATTCTATAGTGTGATGGAACCCTTGTACCTCTAGACAACATGATCATTTGGATCTACATCCTCCATTTGAACAATCAATTAGAGCACAATGATGTGGTCCTAGGTCCAAATGTGAAGTAAGGTGACTCCTATGTCGATCGCCCTACCATCACAATATACAAAATCATGCATATCATGGTACAAAGAGGCCAAAATAATTTCCCCCCATACATGATGAGTCCACCTAAACAACATCCTATGCTGAGACAAGCCCCATCTCAGACTGAACCCTCTACTCCGTTGATCTGGAGCAACCAAACCTGAGATGATCATTGCAACAATCAATATGAAAGTGGGAAATCAACCTCTATACATCTCGAGGTCAATCTATGAAGTGACTAGAATAATTTCCTCTAGGTCCATCACCTCATGGACCACATCATTGTTGGCAGATGGTCAATGCTCTCATTGAGATTCGTGACATGGACTAACTGCTTCTTGTGGATCCGTTAACTCTCAAAGTTGTATCGGGCATTAATAGGTTGATCTTTTGGTGTAATGGAAACTGTGGGACAACAAGTGGTATCAGAGCCAAAGGTGATAGGTTTGAATCACCTCAGGTAATGATGAGGGGGATTTTGTTGGTAGATGGTTAGCGATCCCCTTAGGATTCGTGACATGGACTAATCGCCTCCCGTGGATCCTTTAACTTTGGCAATTGTATCAGGCATTAACAGATCACTCTTTTGGTGCAACGAAAACTATGGGCCAACAATCATAGCCAACATTGACATCATATATCACATGATCACCATGTATCAACAAACACAATATCCACCATATATCCTCAAGCATCATTGTTGCCTCATCGATAGGTAGGTAGAACGATGAGGTCTCATTGTGCCATCACTTGCATAGCGCTGACATCATGGCCAAATGTGTTCAAATGATGGGCATGTATGAAATGTACCATAGACCAATCTCCCCTAGGTGCTCCTATCACAACTTAGATAAATCATCAAGTCTGGAAAAAATTATGGGTTAGTGCTCACGGGACATGAAAGGCAAGATCACCTCCTACACCCACGTAATGCATGATGTAAAAAAATTGATTTTTTTTTGGCTAAGTGTGTCACCAAAAAGTGTAGCCTTGACACTTTTTCACTCATTTGGGCCTTTCCCCTTGGATTTTTGCCTAGTTTTGATTTGATCTGATGTTTTAATTTGGCCAACACATTCACATTAGGCCTTGAATGCTTGCAAATCAATAACCTAATGGTGTTTTACAAAGATGTAACACATATTCCCACTTTTATAAGACTCTTTCAACACAATTCACCTAAAAAAACCCTTTTTAACTCTTTCCAAGCCTTGTGTCAAAGTGTTGTAAGGTGTTGTAATACATTTTCACACTTTCTTATGCTTGTCATCAACAAATTCACCCTTTCTCATGATAAATTTCCCCTTAATGTACTTTTAGGCTCGACTCAAGTGTGTTTTGGGAGGCAAGCCCATTCAACATCATTAAACACCACTTAATTCCCGACCATCACTTGAATTTCTCCAAGTGGACTAGTTCGCCACCTTGGGCGACCTAGTCCCTTTTGGCATAAAATTCAAAATTGAAACAAAATTCTAACTAGAATTTTCCTCCAAAACCCTAAGGTTAGCCTATCATGTGCTATTTTGGGAAATTAGGGAATAACATGTATAAATAAGGGTTTTCATACTCATTTCCCCCCCTAACATCATTTCATCTTCACAAGCACTAAAGCACTCAATCTTCTCAAGCAAACATTCAAGCACTAAGCACTTCAAGCAACCTCCATTGGAGCTAGTGCTTGCATGTTTTTAGTCATCTTCAACAAGGTTTTGGTGAGTGTCTACATTTTCTTTTCATTCAATCATCTTTCCCTTCCATTTCTATTTCATTTGGTTTTGATTAACAACATGGGGTTTGACTAAGTCAAACCCCTATTTTCTAACCCTAACCTTTTCCTTCTCTTTGCATGTGTTCTTTGTAGGTTTGTATGTAGATTATTCAAAGATTAAAGTGTTGAAAAGGTGTCAGCATTCCATCCACAACATTCCAAGTCAACAAACCCTAGAAGGAGCTAAAAGAAAACTTGCAGGTCATTTTTTGAAGATTCAAACATGGGTCTCTATCAAAAGTAGAAGTACAAGTGGGCACCTACAGATTCCAACCTCAAAACTCCCGAAAGCTCCAGGGGGACTAGATCACCATCATTGGTGAATTAGTCCATGTACCATGCCTGAAAATTAGTTTTTGTGTTTCTGGATACCCTTTTACCAGAAACCTATTCCAACAAAGTTTCCCGAGAAGAGGAATAGGTCACCCATTCTAGTGTAAGTGTCCCAGTGAGCATTTCTAGAAATTTTTTGAAGATTCCAGAGCTCCTCTTCTACAAATTTTAGTTCCCAAGTGCACCATTTTTGTCTCTTCTAGTTTCCTTCCAGTTTGCATGCATTTAGGTCATTTAGTTTACATTGCATTTAGTTTACATTTACATTTAGTTTACATTTCATAGTTAGTTTTTTTCATTACATTACAACACTTAGACACACCCTATCACACATAACACATCCCCTATCTTTGAATGAACTCACCAAAAATATATCATTAGTGTGAAAGAGTCATTCTTCCAACCTTGTCCCTAGGTGAGAAACCCTAGGGACCTGATCGGGGAATCCTCTTTCCATTCTTGCATTATCTTTTTGGTGGTTCATTTTGGTGAACCTGTCCTTACAACACTTCCTTTCAATTCTGATTTTTTCATTTCATGCTAGGGAAAGGCTTGCATTGCATTAGGGTTTTGTGTTGTTTTCATTCTAGGGTTCTTAAAAGTTTATTAGTGAAAAGTTCATGCTAGCTTGCACTTTTCATTGAATTTTTATTAAAAAGTACAAAAAACTCTGCATTTACACTTTGTGTTTGGATTAAAAAAGCATACAAATCATAAAAACTAGTCAAAAATTAAGAGAAGTGTCAAAAAAGTCGCTACTAGGACTAATTCGCCACACTGGGCAACCTAGTCCCCTTGCACCATTTACATTGTAATTTCTGGCATTTTCAGAGCATTTTCTGCACCTTTATTTTTTGTCATTGCATTCCTGTTTTCATTTCCAAATTCTCTATTTTAGTCAAATTATTGTCATTTTTTTGCTTTCATCATGGCTCTATCTTTCAAAAAGTTTTTGATGTCCTTCAAATCGCTAATGGATATGTCAAGATGAACCTTTGCCACTGATCCTAATGACCTTGAACCTACTCTTGATCAATCAACTCCAACTGCATGTCCTCCTCATGAAGTTGACCTCATTGGAGATGATGATTCTAGCATGAATCAATTTCTTAATGAATTCCTTGATAATCTCAAATAAAATTCAGCCTTTTACCCATCCATGCACCAACCCTCTTTCCTACCATGTCACCCCTTGAATAATTTGGTTATCTCCATCCTGAAATTTACAATACACCTAAGTTCCCTATCCAAGGTGATCCTAGTTCATCTAAACCTGTCACAACTCAACCATTTTACAATAACCAGATAACCTATCCTCCAATTAATCTTCAACAAACCTATGGAATTTTTTTTACCATTCTAAGCAAACAAGGTGGTGACACAATAAACGAACATGTAATCCATAAATTTTATGAAAAATTATCCCCTAATGAATATAAAAAGGGAATAGGCTATCAAGATCCTTCTCATGATCCTAGGCCTCCTCAATAATTTCTCAGGCTTCATGATGATGGCATGGTGATCTTTGATTCCCGTCCTGATTTGGATGTTCTCTTTCCTAAAGAATGCTCACCATCTCCTAACAACAACAAAAACAATCCTAAGATCATCTCAGGACCTCCTGCCCTAATCTCCTCTTTTGATGTTGGAGAACTTAGTAGATGCAAAAGGCCATACAAATTATAGAAGCTTAAACTTCCTCTTTAGCCACCACCTGAATGTGAGAGGAAATTACAAATACTCTTGAAGAAATGGCTCATTACATTATCTCCTTGTAATAGGCTGGTGATATATCCTAAAGATGCTAATGTACCACATTATGCTTACCATCATGTTCTTTTCCATAGAAGTGATTAATGTCATCATTTATGAGATATACTGAGTAATTACCACTTTGATGGCGATAATTGCTACCCCCTAAAACCATAAAATAATCCCATACACCTTATCATGTAATAGTTGTAGAAAATTTCCTTCTCACTATTGCATGATATTTCCCATCACCTAACTCGGCTCATTCTTTCCTTACACTCAATGGGGGTAGGAAGTTTCTAGCCTTGTCCTATTAATGCATCCATCCTTTTCCCTTAGCTTCATTGCTCACCTCCCCGCTTATACCCAACGAGATTAGGAGGCAGATGACTTGCTTAACGGTTGATTGGAACTTGCCTTACTAGTCTTGTGTTTGCTTGTGTGTGACATGTTTCCCACGTATTGATATGTTTGATGTCCCCTCTCTTTGTGACATTCTTCTATTTGTACCTTCTTCTTTATGTCGTGACTTTTCTTTTTCTTTTCCTTTTTCTTTTTATCTTCCTTTTGGGGATGAAGCAAGACATTGAGACTGCAATGTCTCCTTCATGTTGACCCAAAAGGGATTCTTTTCCTTTTTCCTTTTCTTTTTCTTTTTGTCTTCCTTTTGGGAATGATGCAAGGCATTGAGACTGCAATGTCTCCTTCATGTTGACCCAAAAGGGACTCTTTTCCTTTTTCCCTTTTCTTTTTCTTTTTCCTTCATTTGGGGATGATGCAAAGCATTGAGACCGTAATGTCTCCTTCATGTTGACTCAAAAAGGCTCTTTTTATTTTTCTTTGTCTTTTTATTTTTCTTTTGTTGTCCTTTTGGAGATGATGCAAAGCGTTGAGACATCCCATGTCTCTTCCATGTTGACCCAAAATGAATATTTCCTTTTATTTTTTTTCACCCTCTTTGTGTCCTTCTTCTAGTTCTATGTATTTGGGGAGATGATGATAGTTCCAAGCTGTCTACACAAATATTGCAGCAAAAAACATACTGACCCCAAATCCATAGATTCCTTATGTGTTTGGTGTTTTTCATTTTGGGGGCAACCCCCCTTTTCTCTTTTCCTTTTCCTTTTCTTTTACTTGATGCAACCTCTCTTGGAAACATATTACTTGGAATAGGGATTTCCAAGTAGGCTCTCATGTCTTTTTATTCCTTTTTTTTTGCATTTTGCATTTCTCTACTTTAAGGTAATTCCTCAAAAAATGGTGTGTAGCAATTCCATTGAAGTGGGGGCATACATTGGAATTATTTATTTTTCATTATTTATCTTTCTTGTCCTTGGTTCCTAGTGTAGCCTTATTACTTCATACAATGTGTTTATCACTTTGTGGATGACATTGTGTAATGTTCTTCATGAAAGTGATCTATCTCAGCATATTAAATTCCTCTTAGTGGCCTGATGCAACACACTGCATCCCCTAAGGTGTGAATTTTCTATTCTTTGATTTCTCCTCTCTTGGAGACATTAGACACAATGTTCCCTAAGCCAAAGACCTCACATGAACTAAATAAGACTCCTTTGAACACCCCTTTTGAATTTTACCTTTTTCATTTTTACATTTTGCATATTTGCATACATGGACACATTACATAACACAAATTGCATGCCTGTAGTGCCATCCTACACTTGTTCATGAGCTCCAAGCATAAAAATATTTTCTTATCTCATGAACCACACAAATTTGTCTTTTGTGGTGCCTTATCAAAGTTATTAGGAGGTATAACTTTGGTATGGTTGAGCGGGAAGCACAACTAGGGGCACAAATTTCCCCATAAGCCACCTTTGTGTGTGTGTGATTGCATACCAACCAAGTGTATGTTTCTCACCCTTTTGGGACTTGTCACCTATTAGACAACCAAAAGTCTCGTCACCCTAGAGTGAGTACACTTCCTTTTGGACAAATATCCTAGATATGATCCACAACTAGTTGGACAAATGGTCGAAGCTTGATCCGACTTTCCCTCTCTCTTCACTCTTTCACATCACTCCTTGTGTGATATTGTGTGCTTATGTTTGGTTTTCCATGGGATCTTGATCCTGGGGGCTTGATAATCACTCTTGATTATAGTCATCTCACCTTACTAGCATGCATACATTTAGGTCCCTCTCAATATGCATGACCCAACTAATTTAGTGTGAGTTTGGAGCAATTTCATCCTCTCACTAAAGTGTGGGATAAATGTGTCACCAAAAAGTGTAGCCTTGACACTTTTTTACTCATTTGGGCCTTTCCCTTGGATTTTGGCCTATTTTTTCTTTGATTTGATGTTGTAATGTGGCCAACACATTCACATTAGGCCTTGAATTCTTGTAAATAAATAACAACCTAATGGTATTTTACAAAGGTGTTGTGAAGTGTTGTAACACATATTCCCACTTTTCAAAGACCCTTTCAACACAATTCACCTAAACAACCCCTTTTTGCCTCTTTCCAAGCCTTTTTTCAAAGTGTCGTAAGGTGTTGTAATACATTTTCACACTTTCCTAGGCTTTCCATCAACAAATTCACCCTTTATCATGATAAATTTACCCCTTAATATACTTTTAGGCTTGACTCAAGTGTGTTTCAGGAGGCAAGCCTATTCAACATCATTAAACATCATGGAATTCTTGACCACCACTTGAATTTCTCCAAGTGGACTAGGTCGCCACCTTGGGTGACCTAGTACCTTTTGGCATAAAAATTAAAATTAAAACAAAATTGTAATGAGAATTTTCCTCCAAAACCCTAATGTCGGCCTATCATGTGCTATTTTTGGTAAATTAGGGCATAAAATGTATAAATAAGGGTTTTCATCCTCATTTCCCCCCCTAACATCATTTCATCTTGACAAGCACTCAAACACTCATTATTCTCAAGAAAGCATTCAAGCACTAAGCACTTCAAGAAACCTCCATTGGAGTTGGTTCTTGCATTTTTTCAGACATCTTCAATAAGGGTTTGGTGAGTGTTTACATTTTCTTGTCATTCAATCATCTTTCCCTTCCATTTCCATTTCATTTGGGTTTGATTACCAACATCAATTTTGACTAAGACAAACCCCTATTCTCTAACCCTAACCTTTTCCTTATCTTTGCTTGTGTCCTTTGTAAGTTTGTATGCATATTATTCAAAGAGTAAAGTGTTAAAAAGGTGTTATCATTCCATCCACAAAATTATAAGTCAACAAACACTAGAAGGAGCTAAAAGATAATTTGCTGGTCATTTTCTGAAGATTTACACACAGATCTCTATCAAAAACAAAAGTACAAGTGGGCACCTAAAAATTCCAACCTCGAAACTCTTGAAAGCTCCAAGGGGACTAGGTCACTATCATTGGAAAATTAGTCCCTGTACCAGGCCTAAAAAGTGGTTTTTGTGTTTCTAGATTCCCTTTTACTTGAAACCCGTTCCAAAAAGGTTTCCTGGGAAGAGGACTAGGTTACCCATTGTGGAAAAAGGAACCCAGTGAGCATTTCCAGTAGATTCCCAAAGATTCCAGAGCTCCTCTTCCACAAATTTTAGTTCCCAGGTGCACCATTTCCGTCTCTTCTAGTTTCCTTCCATTTTGCATGAATTTAGGTCATTTAGTTTACTTTGCATATAGTTTATTTCATTACATTGCAACACTTAGACACACCCTATCACACACAGAACAACCCCTATCTTTGAATGAACTCACCAAAAATATATCATTAGTGTGAAATAGAGTCATTCTTCCAACCTTGTCCCTAAGTGAGAAACCCTAGGGACCTAATTGGGGAATCCTCTTTCCCTTCTTTCATTATCTTTTTGGTGGTTCACTAAATTTGGAATTTTCATCTCCAAAATTATAATAACATTTCTATTTATGATAGCATCACTATAATTCAAATTTCAAACTGTGACACATGCGACATTTAAAATGAAAATCACAAGTCGTGTCACTAAACACACATGCTCGTGATTTAATTTTGGAAAAACCCTAATCCTAATTTTCAAATCAAAAGGTGCGCCTATATACACATATGCGTCATGATTTAGAATATGAAACTATAATTCTAAATTGCAAACTGCATCACAATTCACATATGCATCGCTAAAATTTAAATTAGAGTCATCGATTCTCAAAATAGCGTTACTCTAGAGGAACACTGCCAAAGTTTAAATTTCAAAAGGCATTAAATGCATCAAAAAGTCAAATTTTAAATTAAGTTTCAAATCACATACCGGTGGTCTTGCACTTGGAAGCCTCTAGTACTCTCGAACCCATTCAGAAATGTGTCATGGGAGTACTCATTGCACCATTTCATTAGACGGTCAAAGCTCAAAATGCAAGGTTTCTCTCAAGTGTGAATGCACAAATGAATTGAAAGTGACCCTTCCTCACCTATTTATGCTTGAAAATTAGGTGTTTTTGCCTTAATTTAACCATCAAGCTAGGGTTTTTCATCATTTTCCCCAATGTTTCCAAACTAAACTTTATTTTACATCATTTTTCACGTTTTTGACATTCTTTTGCATCTCGGGGCCTTTTTGGACGCCTATGGCAGCATTTTAATCATTTTCATGAAATCAACCCAAAATTCAAAATTTCTACCTAATTTTTCAAGAGGGTAGTGAACCAGCTTAATCCTTTTGTTTGGGCAACTTTAAAATTAGATTTTTTTAATTTATTTTTTATTTATGCACCAATTTTAACTTCTAAGGGTGTCAGTCTTTGAACCGAAGCAACATGTACCTCACTTCAAAGATGGGAAAAATGTAGATACTAAAAAAATGTCTTGAATCATATCATACACTTGAATCAGGTATACTAACATCATTTCCTCCTAAATCCCATCCACTTTTTTCTTAATTAATTGAATTGGCCGAGCTAATTAATTAATTACATCATTTTCATCTATTAACCTAATTAATCTAATTGGGTTAATTCAACCCCTTTCATTCTAACAATTCATCCTTTTAAATTAAATAAATCAAACTATTTAATTTAAATCCATATCTCTTCTTATTGAATTAAGTAACCCCAAGGTATTTAATTAAATGTGATTTCACCTTTCCACCTTTCATTAAATCATTTTATTTAATGAATGTTATCGAAATTTTTCTAATCCCCTAATTGCATAATTAACATTGTTTAATTATCAATTATTAATTAATCTAATTTCCCCCCACTTGCAAGGGAATATTCCTCCTTTTCACATTCCTCCAAAATGAATATTCTCATGAAATATTCCTTCCCCTTTTGCATAATTTAATTTAGTTTTAATTAACTAAATTATGCTTTTCCCTCACCCATGGGGATATTCTAAGGAATATTCCTTTTCTAACAAAATTACTTAACTTCATGTGCAAGTTAACTTGTGACCTCTTAAACAAGTTAAAAGTGTGTTTGTTTGGATTACATGTAAGCCCTTGATTAAATCTCATCTTGCATTTTCAACCCTTGATAAGAATCTATGATCCATGTTTCATCCTTCCTCTATCCTTGACAATTGATTATCCTTTTTGATATCATCCATTCATTTCTCATTTGCTTTCCTATAAATAGGTCACTATTTGGAGACAAATGGATCCATCTTTCAAAAAGAAAACTTATGTTGTTGAAATCACTCACACTCACACTCATATTTAGCACATATTTAGAATATTTTAGTTAATTTTAATTACATTAGTTAGTTTTGAGCTTCCATAAGGGCTTCCATGATCACATAATGCATCTAGTTAGCTTGTTTATTAATTAGGGTTTAGATTATTTAGCTTGGAATCCCCTCATAATAGCTTAGCATTAGAATATCTTCATCATTTAGCATAAAATAATGTTTAATTAGATTTCATCATGCTTATTTAGATTAAAATCATGTTTTCATACACATCTCACAACTGATCCATCAGTTTTCTTCAATAAAACTGATTACGACAAGCTCATTTATCCACGAGATTGGGAAAGGGTCACCATTCCACATTAGCATGACACCACTCCCACAATGGGATAAGTTTTAGATGGGTTAGGGTAGACATTCTAATGCTTTCATAGTTTAGAACACTTAGCTTTGATAAATTTTTAGTTTGATCTTTATTTGAATGATCTTGTTGAGATTTGATGTTAGTGGCTTCATGATGCTTTGATTCTTCATGGATCAAGCATAATCAACCCATACTAATTCATCCAATCAAAAAATATTCAAACTTTGAGAAATCAAAGGGACAACGTATGTACTTTGGCCCTAGAACTAAATTTGGCATCACTGATTATTATTGTACAATTAAAGATGTTTCCCTACCATACTCTGTCTCTGGATGGAGCCTTTTCTAGGGATGGTTTGGAAATAGGAATGTTGGTATCCCTTTCTGCAACCCTTGGAGGTTGGACATGGGTAAGCTAGTTGTATACAACATGTTCATAGATGTTGATCTTCTCAAAGAAATTGTTGTGAAATATGACCCTCTGGTTACAGTTGTTAGAGCTCATGATGGACATAATATGGTATGGTTTAATAAGGAGGAAGTTGCATATGTGTTCAAGTTGAACACTTGGAGCAGTGACATGGTTAATATTGATGAGTAGATGTTGAGGGAGGAATACAAAAGGGTAAAACACAACTTCATGGTTTTGGTGTTGACCAATTTTCTAATATTAGTAGGGAAGGGAATAAAAAAAAGAAAACTTTAGGACCCTCTGATGTTGAGCCCCTCCCTATTAAGTATTTCCAACCATATTTTTTGACCTTTTACTCCCTTTGCCAAATTCTAGGGTTTGATCCTAGCTCTAGCATGCCAATGGCTCATATGTACATGGCTACGAGTATCCAAAATATTAATATAAATACCTTATATGATTTTTCCACATATATAGCAAAGGAAATTCACAAAGGATTGGTGGCCTTGAATGGTAGGAAAATTGGTGTTAGATTTTGGCGCTTTTCACTCTTTATGCATATGTTTATTTTCAAAGGTGCATACTATTTTGGTCGGGAGATGGAACTTATAAGGTTTGTGGATGGTATTGAGATTTCAGTGTAGTCATGGAACCCTATATTAGATAGGAATGAACAAAAGATTGGCTATGTGACTGCTACAAATATTTTTTCCACAAAATTGAGATGGGCTCTAATGGTGGATGCACCTATGATCCCTAAGTAATTACATGATTCTTTGAGGCTAGCTGAAAGGAGGCCTGATTTAAATATTGCTCACAACTAGGGGGATGTAATCCATTATAACAATTGTATAGTTCTAAGGGTATTTGGCACATAATTGACACCCCACATACTTCCCAAGGAAGTTCCTTTGAGGATTGGGTTTTTGGAGGTGATGTAGCAGCTAGGAAATGTAAATGACTTCTTCCTAGATGAGAAGCAAGAGGGAACTTTCTTCCCTACATAAACTATGTTTTCTAATTTTGTCATTATTATATATGGATGGAGAAATATTGTGTAGCACTATCTCATTCATTACAATATGAAGATCTAGGCATACATGACATATGACCCTAAGGGATTCATAGTTTGGTTAATGAAGATAAATAGGGGAGGTCAGTATGTTCACACCCACACCATTCCTGATGACCTCATTAGAAATATTTTTGAGCTTTATGTCCAAATTGATAGAATAAAGAAGTGGGGTGTTTTTGTGAAATTGGAAAGAGAAATTAAGGTTAAGAAGCCTAATTTTAAAGATTTATCAAATATTAGTGACCCAATTTTAAAGATTGAAGTTGTGATACAAAATTTTGACAAAGTAGTGGAAAGATTAAAGGAGATAAAAATTTTGCAAGATAAGGGGAAGGCCCCTAGGATGGAAGGAGAGTTAGTTGTGCAGCCTTCCAAGAAGGTGCACATATATTCAAGGAGGAAAGGCTCAATAAGGAAGCAACAAACAATTTCTACTCCTGCACAATCTGGGGAGTCAAAAGTGCATTCACTCCAACAACAACTACCTCCATTGTCACTGCAACATTCTTCTACCCCTAAAATAATTGAATTGGATTCTCAAATTAGATAATCATCCCCTCCAAGGGAGCCATGCCCATCAATAAAGAAGCAAAAGATTGAGGCTTCTGGTCTGGTTAACTATCTTGTAGAGGAGTCAGATGATGAAATCTCTATAATTGATGAGGAAATAATGTAGGGGATGTCATCTCCTCAAGGGGAAATAAAATCACAGAATATGAGCCTTAGGTTGAGAAAATCTAATGTAAGTGGAATAAATAACTCAGAGGATGTCAAATTACAAGCTTGTGAAATATGTATGGAAGATTATCAATATTTCAAGACACAAGCTTTCAAGGAATATATATGGAGAGAAATGAAGAATGAGTATGCAAAATTGGTACAAAAAAGGAGAAGTGAGAGCCTCGAGAAGCCCCAAGAGGCTGTTGAAGTCGATCTTTGAGATGAAATGAGGGCCAAGTATTCAAACATTTATGCATAAGAGGGTAGGGAATTGGTGAGAAAGAGTGGAGTGTTATTTCTCCTAGAATGGGACTTGGCATCAACAATTTCTTTTGACATTATGAGAAGAGAATATGCCCCCATTTTAACAGTGAATAAGTCACATTGGCTTTATAGGGGTTAGATTTTAGTTAGTAGTGGGACACTCTTGCTATTTGGGATTTAGCCCTAACCACTAAAAGCCTTGAAGTTGTAGAACGTGCCCTAGGTGTAAGAGGAGGCTTAATCATAAAAAGATTTTTAGATACAACTACCTTGGAGGAAACAACCATGAATGTTAATGTGGCACAATTTACCAAATCCATAGTTGAGTCATTAAAAAGGGAAATGGATATATTTAGAACTAAATATAATGAGGTGGTTGTTGAGTACAACTTGAGCCAACAAAAGATCACTCAAATGGCTCCGTGGAAACAAAAATTCCAAGAATTGTAGCCTAGTACCTCACATTCTGCAATCTTGCCTCCTCCTTCCCCAATACTTTCACCTCCTCAAAATCATGATGATACTACCCACATATAATTTGAAGATGTGCATATGATACAATCAACTCATGAATCATTAGATGCCCCTCAATTTGAGGAAGTTACCAAGGAGGAGTTGTTGGAAAAGCTCAATACTTATGAAGATAGGATGGATGATATTATTCATTTGAATAATATGAATATTGTGACAATAGTTCTTGAGCACTTGAATAAGGGGATAGAGAAAAGATTAATCAGTATTCATGCCAATTATGATTTTATGTTTGATACCATTAAGAACCTTGATAGAGATAAATAAATTTATATTCCTTTAATGGATAAATGGATTCAAAGGGCTCAAATTCTAAGGGATATGGTTGTTGCATCCTCTCATGATGCAGATAAGCATCCAAAGAGACTTGTAACCCTAATATTTCTAATAGATATAACTAGTTCTCAAAGGTTGATTGTCATTAAGTCTTTAGAGGTGAAGATTAGATAATTCATTAAGAATTTTGATGATTAGGATTTTGGTCTTCTTCCAAACATTCTAAATGAGAAGGGTGAAGTTAAGTCCCTGCAAGAGTGGAAAGACTAGGAAACTCAAGCAATAACTCTCCAAGTAAAAATATATGTGATGAAATGGATTTGGTTATGCTGAGGAATAGTATGGACAGGCTTATGCATACAACAAATTTCCTTGAAGATTTTGATAAGGAGGAAAATAAGGTGCTAGTCAAGTATAGCCCATACAAAAAAAGGTAGACCGTATCATGGGATTTGACCGGCCTACAAAGGAGGAGTTTGCATTATGGAAGTCCAACTATATTGACATATTGGACATATAAATTGCTGTAAGTGGGAGTGGGTGACATAAATTTTGGTTGGTGGTTTGCGATAAAAAAGTTCAGTAGGGAAGCGCAATACATGGCCTAGAACGAGTACAAATTAGGCCTTGGATATATCAATGTTCAAATATTACACTTTCTCATTTTCAAATGTGGTGACAAGGATTGCAGATGTGGAATTACTTTGGTTTATTCTCTCTTTCACTTTATATTTTTCTTCTACAAGTTTTTAAAGCACATGGACTATAGTGTTTGGTCATGGAAAAGATTAATTTGCATCGAATAAAGGAGCCTTTTGGAAGGTGGGAGAATCTTCACCAAAAAATGGAAATGGTTTTTGTTTCATATGAAATTCTCCCTCGTATTTTGAAATGCAAATGTAACTGCCGTTGGGGACATTTTGAAATTGAAATTGAAATGTATGTCAAATGTAAATTTGACTCAATGTGTAATTTGTCCCGAAGCTTGTTTTCTCCCTTGTTCTTATAAAAGGGAATTCAAGGCCAATTTCTTGGATCTTTGGTTGAAAGAGATTTTGAACTCATATAAGAGAATTTTGTAATTCAAGGAAAAATAAATAGAGTTAGTGTTGAGTCTTAGGTATGAGTTCAAGTCTGTAATAGGGATAATGGTTTTACAATAGTGATGGCATTTGAATAATAAAATGCATATTCTGGAACAAATTCTCTCCTCTTGTATTTTTCATTTGAATTATTAAGAAATAATCAAGGAACCTTCAATTGGTCTTCAATCATTTTGGTTGAATGTATGATTTTGTATTTTCTTAAATTCAAAGAATTAATTAAAATGATCTGATGAAATCATAGGTTTGTATGGCTAAATTAATATATTATTAATAATTTCATATTTTAATTATGTTAAAACTTAAAAATGTACTTAGTGATTCATCACTCAACTCAATTCTTAATAACATATTAACAATAGTATTAGTGACATATACAACAATGAACATCAAAAATCATTTAATGTGTATCTAGTAGTGAAACCACTACCAAATTTTTTCTTGAAATGATAAAATAAATAATATAGATAATTGAACATGAACACATTACTAAATTTGAGCTTTTTTATTGATTTTCACATGAAGAAATAAATAGAGGCATTGGCAATGCAAAATATTTCTCAAAGAAAACTTTGCAAAAAGCTGAGTTGGAACTTGGAAACTCATATTATTAAAAATCAAATCATTGTATCACCTTTTCTAGCAACTTCCACTATTCAGGTGGTGGAATTGTCATTTTTTCTAATTGATGTTATTTGACTTGAAGATTTGTTAACATGTCATGATTGAAATTGGAACTTGTCTTGAATTCCTCAACCAATTTTGCATTCAAGGTTATTAGTGGTTTGATGGAATCCAAATAGTTCACCACATTTGGGTTCTAAGTAAATTGGTCCAAATCAATCTTCTTTACACCCTCCATCTTCTTTCTAAAATCATCATTTCCGATGAACCACTCATTTGTGTCAAAAGCCTTTGGAAAACCAAGAAATATGAAGTTCCTTACCTTTTCATTCACCTTCATCTTGTATACATCTAAATGCAAATATTCCTTTGTTTAATGCATTCTCAACACTTTTCAATGATAGATGACAATGTCATTGAGGCAACAAGCTGATTATTAATACCTTTTGATTTCAAATCACTATCACTGGCTTCATAGATTGTTTGATGAACTTGATTTGAAGATTTATCTAATGCCATAATATTTTTGTTGTCCACTAAATATTTGTTGAGCTTCTTATAATGTAGTCTGATAGAATTGATCAATTGAAACATGTCACACAAATGATCAATTCTCTGTATTATTTCATCCCAGATCTTTTGTTTCATATGCCCCATTGTTTCTCTACAAAATACAAATAACTTATTTTGACAAGAGTTAATTTCATTTTTTCCTTCCATCAACTCTACCTCCAATCTTTCATTTATTTTTCTCTCTTTCTCCAATTTTTGCTCCCACTATGCATTTCCATTCACAATGCTTTGTCTTAATTTTTCTGAAGTGTATTTTTCCTCATCATATTTCTTGTTGCTCTCATCTAGCCTTTTCTTTAGTTCATTCACTTCTCTCTCATTTTTTTTTATCCTATTTGGTTGTTGATGTAGAGGTATATTTTTTTATTCTTTTTTCTAATTCATTGCTCTTGTTATCTGCTACTTTCCTCTTTTCTTTCTCATTTTCTAGGTCTTTTGGTAACTTTTCTATTTGAGTCTGCAACTTTTTTTCTCTCTATATTGCTTTAGAAATTATTTGTACACCCATTCATTGTTCTTCATTGATACATTAATTTTTTCAATATTTTTGAGTCTGAAAAAATCCAATTGTAAACTACTCACCTAGAATTTAGATTGATCCATCTGATTTGGTGGTTTATTTTGAACTGTGGGAACAAAAATTGTCTACTTCATGATTTATTTATTTGTGTCAAATGTGGGTAATACCATGGTTGTTGCAGGATCTAAATTTACAATAGAAACACTCTCCATCAGTTGCTTCTTTTCTTTTTTATACAAGTCTGATTTCTTTTTAAACTCTTCAATGTAATCAAAACCTGGGGATGCAAGAACAATGGAATGCTCGAATGCCATAGGAATAGGAGTACTTATAGTTGCTAATGATTTCATAGCCACACTAACCTACAGTGGGGGAGTGCTTGGAAATAACTCCTTTTTGGTAGATCCATTCGTAGTGTGACTTGTACCTATCAAAATCCTTTGCCTCTTCTATTTGCCTTGATGACTTGGTGTTTGTGTGGTATCTTGTATTGTTGTTCTCTTATGTTTAATTTGTTGTTGTAGAACATGTTGACCACTACTAGTAATACTACCCATACCATCACCACTAGTGGCAGTTCCATTTGCACTAAGCTCTGCACCATGGGCATGTCTTAGTTGTGATTGTATTTGACCATGAGGGTGGGGATTTGAAGCTCCAACAAATTGAATTGCTTCAACTCTACTTGTATGCCCTTGGTCTACTTTTTCACCTCCAAGCCCAAGGCTAGATTTATCAAATGGTTTTCTATGATCTACAAATGTTACTATCCAAGGGCCTTGTCTTTGGGACCCCGAAGGACCACCTTCATAACCCATTTTTTAGCTATGACTACTCCTGAAGTATATGATTCTTTTGTGGCCTCACTTAAACCAAGTTTGAAATTGACATGGATTTGTTCTTCCATATCATCATTAGATTCATCATTAGTTTCTTGATCTTCATGTTCATTAGGATGCTCTATATTCCATAATTTTCTAAACCCACGATCTTCTTTGTTATCTCCATACTCTGTAAGAGCTCTTGGATCACCTAGCTCCTTCCTCATAGACCAAAAGGTAGTAATTTTTTATCGTGATAAATTTTTAGTTGTAACTTCCTTATATAGAGAATTTGGTATTTTTTACTCTACTAGATGGTTTATCACTTTTTCATAAAAAATATTGTACCTCCTAATTATTTTTCAATGCAATTCCATAATTTCTGCTAACAATTGTTCTAAAGAAATACCTTTATCAAAAACACTTTTCTCCATTGCTATTTTGACCTCATCCCAAGAATCCTTGTTTCTCAAGTTTTCAAGCAAGGGCTTACTTTGATGTTAAATTCTACTTGCACCATTCCTATTGGACACAATCATTTATTTAATGGTGTCACATGGATCATACTGCTAGTGATAGACAACATCATTTTTTTTTTCAAAAGATCATGTGCCACACTAAATTCTTTTCTCTCAAATGTGAACCCTCCACATGAAAAAGGTAAAGAAGAAAATAAGGTCTTCTTCTGCTGATTGACAAATTGTAGTTCATCAATACTCTTCAACTACCTTACATATTCCAATGCAAAAACCCTTTTTGTCACATGTATTGGAGGTTTATATGGCTCTACTACCGATCCATAAAATATTAGTACAATATATTCTTCCATTAAGTACCAATCAGCCAATTGTATTTCTTTTCCTAGTTGAATTCAATTTCTACATGACATAGGCAATCTAGGCATTGGAGTATATGTAATTTCTTGATACAATGAAGCCAAAAAGTAGTATAAAAAATGAATGTAGTTCCTTTGAGAATCATTCATGTTATCTCAGTGGTCCAATCATATATTGGAGCCAATTTATTTTCCTAAGAATTACTATAGGGTTGAATCTGAAGCTTGTTGGTCTGAAACATTCCTCTAAATTTGAATAAAATAAATAGCACAAGTAGGTTGTGAACCTAAATGTCTTGGTGGAACCTCCTTTAATAATTAAAAATTGTTTATGCATGGATTCTACAATGTGCTCAATAAAGTTATATTTGACATGTGGAACACCATAATGGATATTATAGACCATTTCAAGGAGGCTTGCACCCACTTCTCAATTTCTATCCATTCCAAGGCAAAATGCTAGCATGAAAATAGTATCCTGAACCCATGGTTTAAAAATATCAAAATCCTAAGGAGGCTTATGATTACATTTCAATTTATTTCTAACTTGTATGTTATCTATAACTATTTTATTTATGAAAGAGTTTTTCTCCCTTTCATCCACTGCTTTATAATCACTAGCAAGATTTTATCGGTCAATGTGGATGTTTCCAAATTCTTCAGTTGTAAACCCCAACACTTTTCCAAGTTCTTCTGCATTAATGGATAACAATTTTTCTTTGATATCTTTATCAAACATTTCTCTTTTGTTATCATCATAATTTTGGGCACAAACCATGATAAATTCTAGGCAAGGGAGAACATGCATCCTAATCCAGTTACCCATGGTGCACTGATACTATTAACTTGCATTTTATTTGTAGCCTTATTCTAAGATGAAAATCTAAGTTTTGAGGTATGCCTACCAATACCATATATTTTAGGATCATAAATATAATGGTATTTATTAGTGAAACCTGGGGTTTTAAGCAATTTTGCATAATACATTTTTTAATCCGATTTTTCTCTAGTGGTATTGGTGGTAGACATGCTTATACAATGTGAAATTGTGAATTCCCTATTATTTCTCCTTAATTTTTCTTAATTCTTAAGTCTCTCAACCCTAAACCCAAACTTTAAAGTTTAAAAAAATAATATTTTAAGAAATGTCAAATGATGAAACATAGTTGTAGAAATTATTTCACTTACCCAAATTTTAATTCTTGAAAAGATTAATGCCAACAGTCATGGAAATTGGAATGGATTTATTGGAAGTGGAACTGTGGAACCCAAAATAGGGTGGTGCAATGCAATGAGCAAACTGAAGATTAAAATCTCCCTATGTGTTGATCCTCTCACTTAAAAATAAAATCACTTAGTAGTAGAAAGCACTTTTTTTTAACATTAAAGTGAATGAAATATCAACGTGTTGATTTAAGACTACACAATTAGTACATGGCTAAAAAAATTTATAAATTCATAATTAGTACATGGCTGACAGCATTTAAAACAAGCCATCAACATTTAAAACAAGCCATTTAGTCCTGCATTGACAAAAAATTATAAACCATTGATATTTGTAAATCTAATGGTTATAGGGTGATTCCAAAGTTTTAAGTTCACAAGCCTAGCACTATGTGAATTTAATTTTGGAATGCAACTACAACCATCCATCAAATTTTCATCAAACGGTTGAAACTTGATTAATTTATGATATAAATAGTAAACATGTGTTTTAAAGGGGCCGATAACTTAACGTTGCAAAGGACTTAATAAAATGAATAATGATATCGAGAATTGGGGGAGATCATTAGATCAACGACAAATTAAAGTGAATGAAACATTGAAACATCAAAATGTTTCTTTCATACTACATAATTAGTACATGGTTGTCCTGCATTGACAACAAATTCTAAACCGTTGATCTTTGTAAATATAATGGTTATAGGGTGATTCTGGAGGTTTAAGTTCACAAGAATAGCATTTTGTTCATTTCATTCTTGAATGCAACTACAACCACACATCAAATGTTCATCGAACGGTTGAGTAATTTTTGATATAAATAATAAACATGTGTTTTAAAGTCGTTTTAAACTTTAGTGTGCTAGGATTAACATCAAGGCCAAGGGGTCAATAACTTAACATTGTAAAGGAATTAATAAAATGAATAATGATACTAGGAATTGGGGGAGAAGGTCAATGAAAAATTAGAAATCAATAAAATTTCGGTAAAACCTACCAAGAGTGACAAATTTTAGTGTTTATAATGTTTTTTGTCAATTTGATGACAATTTTCTTTTTTTTCATTTGTATTTCTTTATGTTTTACTTTTAAATCTGCATGCAATTATTTGATAAATAGATAATACTTAATTTATTAAAGGAAAAAAATCTGATTTGAATAGATTCATAGACACTCAACTCACAAAATAATTCTTTACTGTAAATAAATAATCAAGAATAACACAACCATTTACAACTAAATTACAGTGTCACATTATTATATATCTTTTTAAAGATGAGTAGAGCATGCAAGTTCCAAGCTCTTGTTTTGTATAAATAACATGTGCTACTTTACATAATACAAATAAAAATGTAAGTGCCAAGCTTTTGCAGGACCGCTAGTGACAATGTAGTACAAATGTCACTCTGAAAACAAATGCATGGTGATGGGACTTGCCGAGTCAACCATGCACTTTGAAAATAGATGCATGGAACTTGCCTGGTTGGCCATGGGAAATGAAAATAAATGCACGAGACTCTCCTGGGAAACCATGCACTCTCAAATACAAATATGGCTATGGAAATAAAAATGCATGGGGCTTTCTTGGAAAACCATATTGGGGAAATGGGAGCTATGAAGATACAAAATGTATCTATTCTAATTGAAAAAAAAATTCATGAAAAAGGTGAGGGGTTGTAAAATTACTCCCATATTTTGCATACAAATTCCATGCACTTGGATAACACTTATCTCCATCAAAGCTCTTCATCCTTATTCAAAACATACCTCAGAAGTCAGGTAAACTAGATCAACTTATTTCTAGTTCCACCCATTCTAAACTTGAAGGAAATTGGGCTTTTACTCTATAACTACATAAATGGAGGTAGGAGAATTTAGAGTATCCCCAATAATACCACATCATCAACTTCTTGAATCCTTATTAACCCTACAAAATGAAAACCCTTATGACAATTCAAAACATTGCACTCAATAGTAAAGCCTTTAGCCTTCAACAAATGATTTTAATTGTGCTCACTATCCTTATTTATGGGCCACCAATTCCACTACCAATCCAATCCTTGTTTACTTGTGAGTCATGTCATGTGTGAGGTTGGGTATAATGATAATCTTAATTTGTGCAAACCAAAAAACCAACTTAATCAATTTGTGTAACTTAAGGCTTAAATGTATAATTAAAATGTTTAATTTGAATGATGTCTGGCTACATGTAGACTGTACCTCAAGATGACAAGCTACCAAAATCACTAGTGTCACTCAAATGATATGAAATCATTAAAAATATTATTTCATTGAATCAATAGATTAATGATATCATCATCTAAGATTCTACAATACATTGTATAGTTTTCAATATAAAGCTATCCAATCAATTGATTCAGATGTTCATATGGAATTAATCTGCACCGTCACTCATAGTACCACAACCACACTTTCTTCAAAAATATTGAGAATTAAATAAATGAAAGGTAGAGTAATTCGACACATTGAAAAGAGAGAATTAAATGACTTATTTTATCTTAATCATTATCAATGTCCACTAATAAGTCACAATAATTTTTGCTCACTTAAGATCAAAACTATATGTTGATAATTATTATTAGTTTTAAAAGCCACATTTTTATATTGATTAAAGAAAAAAGAATTTACAATAATGGAGCCATAAAAAGTATTTTAATTTAAGTAGTTATTGCTAAATATTGAAGTACATTACATAACTAACTTGGCCAAAAAGTCACTATCTGTGACAAAAAACTAGTCTCAAAGTACATATTACAAGAAATGTTACATTGTACAATAAAATATAGACACGTGACACGTCACACAATTCTTTAATAATTTTTTTTGTAACATTAGCTAAGGCCATCAACTAGGTGTTTGAGTAGAATGTGAATCAAATTTAACAAAGTAACAATAGAGAAGAAAAGAGAATCACCCAAAAACTTCCTCCAAAACTCTAGAATCTTTAATGATTAATTTTTTGTATCACATAGTAGACCCCATCTCATATTAACCAGGGAAAGATCCTATGTTGTAGAAGCATGCAATTCCACTTTTCAGAAGATTCCACCAATAGGCACTTACCCACTTTCAAAATTGTAATGCTCCAGTGCCAACTCCAACGAAGAAATGGAGCAAATGAAAGGCTGCAAATAACATATTGCCAACATCTTGACCAAATCTTTATCGAGAAAAATGTCCACAAAATTAGATAAGCAATCCAAAGCTACATCAAAATATAGAGCATGAGGGTTGTTTTGAAGCCATTCCCTACCCACAATTATTCTTATAGCATCCTCAACTTGCACACAAAGAATTGTAAAAACCATACCCAACTTTCTTCTGTTGTATGCATCATCCCTTCTTCTCTCCCAAAAATATTTGGGTAGCATGACATGCCATGAAGAATCCATAATATCATAGTTAAATTGAGAATAGAGAAGAAAAAAATGAAAGGAAAATATATTACAAATGATATGAAGAACATCAAGTTGGTGAACTATATATAGAAGTTAGAACGAAGGCAATGGCATCAAATACTCACACTTGACATTTAATTCACCACTATCATTGATGTGAAAATTAACATTTAATTCACCACTTGAATCCTTAATCATTAATGTGACAATATTATTTTGAAAAAATGTGACAATATTATTCAAAGGTACCCATGAGAAAATCTACATTTCAGCCTCCTTGCTTCCCCATTGGGTTTAACCTATGTGCAAATTTTAGCAATGGGGAGGGAGGGAGTGGCCCAAATCAAATCTGGAGCTTCACATATGTGTGCTCTTTACCTTAAGACCATTCACCTGTGCATAACCCTTGGACCAGATGGATGACCTAGATTAAGATGTCTTGCTTACCTTTAAAACACATGCTTAAAAGGCTCCTTTAGTAGCACAGGCTTTAAAACTAGTTCCTTAATATTTCACACCTTGCTATAGTTCTTTTGACAATTTTGATTGTTCTGAATTGTAGTTCCCCGCCTCCCCATTGAGGGACAAAAGATGTAGGTGGGTCCCCCATGGGCTGGCAGGGAGTGGTCAAGGTTGACCCATGCCACCCTATCTTGACCGTTCATTTCTCAAACCATTCGTTTGCTTAGGTCGAGGGGTCGATCACCATAATGACTCCAAAGGCTTAAGTCATAACTTAAGTGACCTTAAACTACCAGTAGCCAGCCAATGATAAAATATTATTTTGGTCAATTCATGAATTTAAGTGATTTAATAAGTAATAAAATTTCAACCATTGATTTCTAGAAATCTAACAGTTCTAGTGTTATTCCAGAGGTTTCAATTCCCAAGTCTAGTGCTTCAAAGATTTTCTTTCGGAATGCAACTGCAACCGTCCATCAAAAATTCATGAAACGGTCGTGGGTTATATTATTTTGCACTGAAATTTGGCTTTAGACATAATACATATGTCAACACTTGTCCCCATTCCAAACACTTTATGAATGAATTTGAATGTGCTGAAAAATTATCCCAAAATTTGATATTTTCTTTAACCACACTATGATTTTTTATTAGCATACTAGTTTATTTTGCCACTGATTTTTTTTATTAGTTTGAGATTATGTTTAATTCACCAAAAAAAATTATTCATTTGAAAATAGGTTTAATTCGCCAATGAAAATATATTTTTTAGTTTGAAGAAAAGTTTTAATCGGCAACAAAAATATTTTTTCTATTTTGAAAACCAACTTATTCACCAATGGAAATATTTTATTGGTTTGAAAAAAGGTTTTAAACGCCAATGAAAATATTTTATTGGATTAAAAAAAAAATCAGTTCGCCAAGATTTTCTGTAGACTTCTAGTGATTAGAAAAGATTCACCAATTGAGATTTTTTTTTCTTGAAAAACGAAAATTTTTTACCAATAAAATTAATAGTTTTATCGGGAAGTATACAAGATTCGCCATGATTTTACACCTTCACCAAGGGGGGTGTTCTTAAATTTATCCTTGGTCTATCCATGGATACACTCAATGAATTTAGTCCCATAAGTTATCCACAAGTGCATAACGTTCTCATTTTAAGACAAAATACATATAGTTTATCATAGTGGGTTTAAACCTTTAGCTTCTAGTGGAAATTTTTTACTAGATTATTTTTTGGCCTCAACCTATTGAACTTGTTAAGCCTTGTGAGGATCATTTTTCATATGATATCAAAAGTTTAAAGCCAATTTTATACCCAAATTATCTCTTAGTAATATCCAACCTAAGGTTCCTTGGTCTACTATGACTTTAATAGATGTTTCTCCTACCCCAAATGTAGTAGGGGAACTTAAGTCCAAACCACCTATATCCTCCCTTGTCCACCTAGTATGTATGTTATAGTTCCACCTCTACCATCTTATAAAAGACCAAGGGATAATTGTGCAATTGAATTTATGCCTCTGAAAGAAAATGAGTTTTTAGACCTAATAATACAGTGGTCTCCCAACTTGTGGTGGTCCCTTCAATTCCTCCTCCAAAGGAATAAAAGAGACTTATGATTGAGAATCCCTTAATTAACCCATCACAAGATGAAAACTATGAAAGAAGAAATATAAATGCAAAAGAGCATAAATGTAGACATCATGCCATCGATCATCAACTTGTTGAAAAGAGTAAGACCTTACCTAATGACCAACCATCGATCCAAACCCCGATGAATTACCTCCCACTCATCCATCTTCATATTCAGCTCACTCCATCCCATCACCCTCACCAAACCATGAAATTGAACCTTACCTATCCTAATCTAAGTAATGAATGAAAGAAAAACATATGAAAAATATTTCTTGCAATCATGAAAATAATAAGTAACCTATTGTGATACATTTAGACAGTGAAGACGAAGATAAACAAGAGGAAAAAAAATCACAACGAACTTTCTCTTATATTTTCAAAATCCATGAACTTAAATGGGGGTAGACATGATAATTCTCCTAATGAGAGTGATTCACCATGTGTTGAACCTAGTGCTACTCCTTGTATGAAACTATAGGCCCTTTCATGTATTGTTCACCTTCCATTTATGATGAGCAAGATTGGGACATAGATGACTTTCTTTAGATCAGATCACATGTGCAATACCTTTTTTGGAAACATGAGAATGATGATGTATAGTGTTGTCATTACTGGAAACCCATTGTATAAGTGATGGTATATCAATATGTATGTAGTCCGAAATAAGATCAAGTGTACTAAATAAATGGCTAAGTCTCGGTGTGCATTTCAATATTATAGAGCAACAACTTTGAGGTTCACATTGCTTTGTAGTGTATCATCTAATAATGTAGTTTACAAGTAATAATGGTATATTTTGAAGAAGTCTAAATCCAAATTTTCAAGCTTGTATGTCTTCTTCAAGTAAAGATATTGATGCCATTGTATCAAGCTTAGTAATGATAGCGCTACAGGTGCACAATGCATATTGGAATGCTTTACATTCTACCATAGATTATTATAATGTTGTACAACTTCAAGTAAGTTTTTGAGGATGTTAGAAGTGTATGCACTCCAAGTGGCAAGTGGTTTGGTGGTTTGCGTGTCGAGTTGTGGATGAACAGTTGGTTCATTCAATTTTCACTTCATCTATTTTTCTATGAGGTATTGACCTAAGGGTTTTGGGGTTGTGCAAAGTTGAATTGTGTAAGGATAAAATTCTTGGGAATAATTATAGGTCATGCCAACCTATTTTGGTGAAGAACACATTTTGATTCTTTCTGCAAGGTGTGTGTGATGGAGTTTTAGGCAAAGGTCTTGGTGCTACACAATTCATGCAATTAGGCTAAACTAATTGATGTTGTGGGTGTTTTTGGTATATAGAGATGGTTGATTTAGTGTGTGAATGAGGAATGAAAGTGATTGTAAGAGAGATGTGATGTAGAGAGAAGTGTGAAAGGTGATAGAGGTGAAGTATGAAATGTGTAAAGTTAGTTTTATGAGCTTAATTGGAACTATATCTTCAACATGTTGTAGATGCATTGTTAGTAGTTTAAAATATGGTAGTGAGCCATTCTTCTACTCTCTTTTCTACTCTAGAAAGTGAGTCCTTTGGGTGGTGATCCCTTGGCAACAATCCATTCTTTCTAGACAAAGAATCCTCCATTTTGTAATTCATTCTAACCGGTTATAATATATTGTGAGCTAATCCTCACCATGGTTTTCCCCTTTCAAGGATTTTCCACATAAATCTAGTGTTCTTGTGTTAATTGATGCAATGCATGATTTGTTTTTTTTCATTTCCATTTCTACAAGTTTGATGAGATGCTTTGAATTATTTTTAAGTTGATGGAGTTAATGAGTTTTAGTGAATATTGATTCATGCCCCCTCTCAGTATTATGGGTGTTCATCAATTGGTATCGAAGCTTGGTTCCTTCAATTGGCTTAATTGTTGAGGTAGATCTTGGAGTTTGAACATATGACAACTAGGAGATATCCTATCCCCCTAGAAGAGATTATCATGGAAGGTTTTACTAAAGAAGATTGTGAAGTTGACATGGAAGGAGAAATCAGATATGCTCTTGATGATTTGGATAAAGAAAAATGTGAGAATTTAAAGATCTGAAAGAAAATATTAAGTAGATGAGTGCATCAAGAAGTTGAGGGATCAAATCAAGAAATTTAAAGACTCAAGGAAATAAATGAGCAACTGAAACAATCAAATGAGGTAATCACCAGTATGAAATTGCAAGTTGAAGAAGGAAAATGAGTTGAATACTACCTAAATTCCAAGTTGAAAGGAAAGTCTACAGAATGTTCAAGACTTGAAGAAAAAGTTGTGTCTCTAAGGAAAGATCTAGAGAAAGAAAAGATTCAAGAGGAAAAATTCAAGAAGAGCTCCACCTTGATTGATGATATGCTTGCTAGTAAAAAGGATTCTAAGGGAAAAGAAGGTTTAGGGTTTGAAAAAAGAGAAATCTCAAAGGAAAATCAGAATCCTAACAACGTTAGAGATAAGAAGATCGATATTAAACATGTCCAAAACAAGTAGAAAGATTTCAAAAAACCACCTATCAAACAATTGGCTACACAAAGTTACCCATCTTTTAATGGTTATTGCTATTCTTGAAATAAATTTGGATATAGATCTATAGAGTGTAGAAGTATAATGAATCATAACTTTCAATCATTTTTTGGTAAATGCTATACATGTAATAGATTTGGTCATAAGGCTAGTGAATGAAGAAGTTAGATGATGAATGGCTACAATAATGGTATACTGTTTTAATCATTCAATGGTTATTGTCATATATGCAATGAATTGGGAATAAAGCTTGTAAATGAAGATCTAAAATGGCAAGAAGTAAGTTCTTTCAACAAAAAGTGTCATATTTAATAAATACAATGAACTAGAACACATAGCTTCATTTTGCAAAAGAAAGAATGTGAAACCCTCTAGTTCACCAAAGAATATTGATCTGATAAAGAAGGTTGATTCGGTTGAGATGAAGAAGGAGATGAATAAGATATGGAAGAAAAAATAAGAGAATGAGGTAAAGAATGAGTCTGTTCCAAATCCTGGTGTAGATGTTTCTTTTGCGAACTAGTTAGAGAGCATTGGATTAGGGGGAGTTTTAGTGGAAAAGTTTCCACACCCTACCAAAGATGACATACTGATGTCTTTAGCATACTGGTATGTCTTGGTTGTTATTCTTGATCTATTCATGAAATATCTAGTGATAAATATCTTGTTACAAAGATTTGTAGAATGTTTTGAGGTTCTTATGATGATGCATCGAGGGTTTGAAATTTTTTTTAGCCTAACTTTATCTATGACAATTAATGCATATTAGATCATTAGAAAAGTGTTTCTATTCTATCTTTCATATTGAAAAGTCAGTTGTGATTGCACATTTGAAGTGGAGAGTAGAGAAAAAGAGAGTTGAAGAAATTATGTGCATTGTGTGAAACCCTACTGATGAATTCCAAAGGTATTTATCAATTTAATGCAAAACCTAATTTGAAAGAAGTTCAAGATGTATACTTCTCAAGTTATTGATGTACTTGAGTGACCAAGACCTTAGTTCAAGAAGCACCCGTATAAATATACGAAAACAAATTCTAGAGATGTGTTTTCTAAGGTTTTGAGTGGTGTAATGCACATAGAGGATGTGTAGATATACATTCATATGAAAATGGATATGACCATCCAAATTTGGTGGAATTTAGGGAAAAGGTGCTTAATTTTGATGATTTCAAGCTAAAACAAGAGTATGATAGTCCAATAGAGAAGAAATTGGATGTGTGAAATGAGTTTCCCAAATTTATTATCAAGATGAGTGGGTGAAATATGTGCTTAGTAGAATACATGAAAAATTCATGTGGTAGGATTTCCAGACATAATAAACAAATATTTAATTAGGGTTGTACAACTAGTTTATGCTCCACTAGACCAGTTTTGACATTGAAGACGGTGAAGAATGATGTAGTGATGAAGCTCACTAGTGTGAATTTTGAAAAGAGTGCCCTAATTGTGGATGATATTAATGATCCAATAGTCAAGTATTCTTCAATGATGATTGGCTATAATATCTATACAAACAAAGAGAATTATGCATATACCACTACAATACACATGACTCAATATATGGTGAAGGAAGGTGAAGACATTGATTTGTGTGAGCTTTTGATACTGTAGTTAATGGAGAACTTGAAAAAGACAAAAGAGTCAAGGTACCCATTTTGGTATGGTACTCTTGTTATTTGTTATTTGTTTTAATTTATTATAGATTTTCCCGGAACAAAGAATGTCATATGCATTGATAGTATTCTTGTAGCTCTAAAAATTAGAGATCACGTAAGAAGATTTATAGATTTTGAGTCCCATAAGTCAACTTTGTGGGGATTTTTCAAAAAAATTCAAGATTGAATACAAGAGAGATAGGATTTTGACAAGTATTGTTGAAAATTATAAGAATAACATAACATTCATGGTTAGTATAGACCACTTCTATATGGAAGAAGTTGAACCCAAAACTATTTGGGTTCTAGAGCAACCCTATGAAGTAGATGAGTCTGTATGCACTGGTTTTATAGAAATTGTGTTAAGAAAACCTAGAGATCCAGTGGTAGATAGGTTTGGTACCTATGAAGAGAAAAAGAATCAAGTAAACCTCAAGAATAAAAAGAAAGATATTTCATAAAAGGTTGAGAAGATGAAGGCTGATTTGGAGAGAGATTTTAGTGCCATTATAGAGAAATATATAGGTACATCTCCCCCTCTAGAGACTCCACAAAAATCAAGAAGGTCAGGAAGGACCTAAATTCTCACACCACCTACTAAAATAAAGCTTTGTGGAACTCCTCCTTCTAGAACAAAACCAACTGGAGGTTCAAATAACAAAGATACATCTACCACCACTATGTAACAAAATTCTCCCAAGAGGATAATGAAAGAAAAAGCAACCAGAGAAATTAATATCAATTGTGAAGATGAAGAAGAAAAAAGAAGAAGGCACCGAATCATTGAAATTGGAAGTTTTTCATTGATGTCAACATTAAAATCAACATACCTTACTCACATTACTTGTATAAATCAATGGTTGCTTTGGTAATAAAGGTTCGAGCTATGCTAATCTAGTACAAAAAGTTTTTTGATCTGGTATTTTGGTCCACATTATCTTATCTTGTAAGGTTCATTCAAAAGTTGATAATATGTTCTATCTTGAAATCATTTCCATCTATAGACAAGATTTTAGTTGGATTTATTATATGGTTAGAAAGATATAGTTAGTACTAGGTTGATACACAATGTTCTATTTATATACTGGTTCAATGTGTTAGTATTTTTGGTTTGCATTCTACCACAAAGAAAGATATCACTACATGATTTTGTATATAGATTCGTGACTATGAGATTCATCTTACCTCAAATGTTTATGATGATCTGCGAACACATACAAAAGATATGAATAACAATGTTTTTTTCCTAGGATTACATTATGTTTTTTTATAGCACATTGATGTGGGAGATTTCACATTTTATCATGATTTTTTTTTTTGTCTTGTGGAGTTGAAGATAAGTTATTTGATTTCATCTAAAGGAGAATTTGATGTATTAACAAGTTTTGGGGTTACATGTTTGGCATATACATTTGAAGTCTTTGATTTTTTAGGTCTAACTCTGGTCGACCTAATTATGAATTTATGTTAGGAAGATTAAATATGAGTTGTATATGATAAAGGGATCTATCTTAGGTCCATGTCGATCAATACCATATATTAAATGCTTGTGTTGGGAATGAAGATGAACATGTTTCAAGGATAAATCCAATGCAGTTAGTTTTGATTTAAAACACGGATACTCTAACTAGTGTATGTGAATGCATACAATATATATATATATATATATATATATATAAGACATTTTTGAAGAAGAGAAGGAAGATGTGAGATAGAGAGAAATGATGAAGTGGTGAAAGTAAAAAAGATCATGTATGGATTGCTGTATAGTGTGAATGTGTGAGATTGTATGTGTTAACAGATGAAATTGTTGAGTATAGTGTACATAGAAGAGTTTTGTATTCAAAATTTCATTGGAACCGAAATTTAGCACAAGGAAGGTGCACTCTATCTCAGTTCTCATCTTGGTAGTTTTTCCATACTCTATTTTTTAAATTACTTCAGGAGGTGAGCCTTCAAGGATAGTGAGTCTTGATAGTGTGCCATTGTAATATTCTATATTTTGATATATTATATTGTGAGTTAAATCTCACCATGGTTTTTCCCTTTTTGGGTTTTCCATGTAAAAATACTAGTGTTCATGTGTGATGTGATCTTGTGTTGATTCCATGTTTTCATTTGTTATTATAGTTGAAGTTGTGTTATTATTTGGTTGGATATTATAGGCTTAACAAAATACCAATTCATCCCCCCTCTCAGTATTTTGGGTGTTCAAGAACTGACATCAGAGATTGGTTCCTCTTAAGAAGTCTAACAACTTGAGGAAGATCTTGGAATTTGAACACATGGAAGATAAGATATTTACCATCCCTTTGGAAGAGATTTCTACTAAATATATTGATGAAGGTTGTATCCTAGATAATAATGGTGAACTTGAAATTTCTCTTGAAGATCTTGACAAAAATAAAAAATAAAAAATAAGATTTGAAGGAAATGCTTAAGGAAGCAAATGAGTGCATCAAGAAATTCAAATAAATACATAGAGAAATCAGTGATCAATTGAAGAAATAAAATGAGGACATCACCAAGCTGAAAGAGCAAGTTGAAGAAAATAAAAGAATTGAGGAATAGTTGAAGGAAAGGACAAAAGAAAAGATGGATGAAGGTGTAAGGATTGAACAAGAAGTGGTAATTTTTAAATCAGATCTTGAAAAGGAAAGAAGGCATGAGGATAAATTCAAGACAAGTTCTACAATGCTTGGGGAGTTGATTTTTGGTCAAAAAAACATCTAAGGACAAGAGTGGTCTAGGAAATGAGAAAGGATAAATTTCAAATACCAAGAGGATTGAAGACAAGAAAGATATTGGCGAGATCCAAAACTAGAGGAACAAAGCAAGAAGACCTATCAGATAACCAAATTCTCAAAGGTACTCATCCTCTAATGATATCTATTATTCCTACAATAGATTTGGACATAGTGCAAATGATTATGGAAATAAACTAAAACAAAATGGTAGAATGAATCAAAATGCTTTACCATTCACCGGTCAATGTCTTAAATGAAAAAGAATTGGACATAAAGCTATAAAATGTAGAAGTCAAATGTTGAACAAAATGATATATCCCTTCAAAGTTTGTTGTTATCACTACAACTTATTTGGAAATAAGGCTAACCGGTGTAGATATAGATTGAATAAAGGAAAATTTGGGTGGAAGAATGTTGTTTGTCATATTTACAAAAAATCAAGACACTTTTCCAAAGACTACAGAGGAAAAAATGTGAAAAAGGACTATCTGGTAAAGAGATATGAACCAATCACTAAGGTTGATTTGATATAAGTTAAGAAGGAAATGGAAAAGACCTGGAAGAAGGAAGGAGAATCAAAATTTTCAATTTTATCTGTGCCATCCTCTGGTGCAGATAATCCTGTAAAAAATTTAAACCTAAACAGTGGCTTACGGGGAGCAATATCAAAAAATTTAAATCCTCCTACTAGTAAATGGTGTCATATAATGACATAAATGCATTTATTGAATATGACGAATTCACGATCTCATGGGAAAGGAATTTTAAGCGAACATGTGTGAAGAAGGAATATTGTAGATCTTGAAAAGATGGAAGTACACACAAATTCTGAGCACATCTACTTGTGATTTGAAGAATTTTTTGATGAAATCAATGGGATCAAAGAAATAAGTTTAAGTGTATTAAAAAAATCATTTTATGAAAGGCATTTGTGGAAGAGAATTATATTGTAGAGAAATCTTGAAGATTCCAAAGCACTTCCATTCAAAAAAAATTCAATTTTTGGCCTTGGTGTGCAGGAAAAAGGTAAGTAACTATTGTTATACATTATTCTCTATGAATTATTCATTGAATTTAGTTGAATGTGATGGATACACCTCAAGCCATGGATAATTATGAAAGAATGGAACCATAACTTAAGGGGTACCCTACTCAAACCCTAGAATTTGATCCTTTGGGTACATTTTCAGAAGTTCCCCTTGGTGTCATTATAATTGAAGATATTAGAAAATAAAATCATAGGAAGTTGGAAGAGATTTATTATGGAAATGCACATGTATTGTGGCTTGAAGAGTTAATTGGAGAAGACTGTACCCTAAAATCAGAACACAATGTGCTGATGGAGATGAAATTAGATGTGTGGGATCAGGTTCTTGACTTTAGTAATGAAGAGAAATACATTAGATTGGCACTAACGAGGTTTCATGATTAGTTTGTGTGGCTTGATGATTGTTATATGCTATCCAAAGAATTAATTAGAGATGTTACTAGTCTATATTCCTCTGGACCTAGTCCTATATGTAAACCTAACAAAGGAAAAGGATTGATAAAGAATATAGGTATTGAAATCAATAATCCAGTAGTTCAATATGCAAGTATGGTTATTGCACACTTGATTTTTGGTGACAATGATGTTTCTTCCATTACAATTGACATAGCTTTATAGATGGGTAATAAAAGGAATGCATATGATCTTTGTGAGTTGCTTTGGAAACAACTACTCAAGAATTTGAATGATATCAAGAAGAAGAATAACACATTTAGGTATGGAACATTGATAATATGCTTAACCTTTTACTTTATAAGGGAAGTTCCTGCTATAGAAGTTGTTTGGGTGAAAACCAAACTGGTTGCACATCAAATTTAGAGATATTATGAGAAATATTGGAGATTTGGATGCACAAGGTGATGTCCTTGCTACATTCTTTGGAAAATTTTAGAGAAGAATGAATAAAAGACAAATAATTCCAAGAGATCTAGTGACAAGATATAAGAATGACATAACCTTTCTGGTATCTAGTGATTATTGTATTATCAAGGTGGTTGAATGTAGAAAAATATGAATTTTTGATCTAGGCTATGAGATTGAGAAAGATTATGATGTTGGTTATATTCAAATGTTAATTAACATCCCTAAAGATCATAGTAGACCAAGATTCATAACTTATACAAAAGTGGCTCTAGAATTTCATGAGAAATCTGAGTTGGCACAAGCAAAAATAATAATTAGAACAAAGAAAGAAGAGTATGCAAGAGAATCAAGGGATGTAATAAGAACCACTCTAGAAAAATTAGAAGGGATCTTTGGTAAGTCAATAACTACCTCCGAATAAAAGAGAAAATCTATTGAGGTTCATGAATTAATTTCTCAAACAGAGACCACTCCAAGAAAACTCAAGCAATTAGCCAGAAGAAAGGTACATCTTCAGTTAGTTCCTAAAGTAGACATCAGTTCTTCATAGTCCATTATGGAAAGCACAAATACATTGAATGATTCATTCAAATAATTGAGAAGACAAGTAGAGTGTGAAATGGTTACTTGGGTTAGGGAAAAATGATTGTTGGAAATTGGAGTTCAAGATGTAGGTCTACATATTGTAATGAAATTGAGAAACTAAAAGAAGTTCAAGATTGTGAAAAAGAGGCCAAAAATCTATTCTCATTCAAAGATTCAAATATTCAAATATGTTGAGGACACAATTGAGACACAAATAAAATATGTATCTAACACTTTTAATTTGGCTCTAGATTGGGATGACCAAACTTGGTTTGGTCTGACAAAGTTATAAGAATATCATTCATTGCATAAGGAAAAAGGAGAAATGATTGAACAATATGCATAGCTTAGAGACCTAATAAAAATTAATCACACACATATCTCCTATGCTCTTTCTCTTGCTGAAAGAATCCTAAAATCAAATGTCACTCCAAAAAATTTGGTTGAAGGGAAAGATATCCTAGTTGAACTTGAGTATCTATGTAGAGCCTTGATAGAAGCAAAAAAACTGTGGAATGAAAGAAAATCTTCATGGAAAAGTACTCTCCACAAAATTCAAGGGACAACCACCTCTGGTTAATTACTCATAGTTACTAGTTTGGATGTACTTCTAAGGGGGAGTATTTAGGTATGCAAAGGGAAATTGTCAAAAAAATAAATTATTTGCCATGATGTCAAAGGGGGAGAGAATACCATTCCATTAGGGGAGAGAGATGAAAAGAATAAATTTTGTTCTTGATGGTTTTCACATCATGTGATGCCATCAATGAAAAAGGGGGAGATTGTTGGAAATTGGAATATTGTCATTGACGTCAACATTACCATCAACATACCTTACTCACATTACTTGTATAGATCAATGGTTGCTCTGGTAATAAAGGTTTGAGCTATGCTAATTTGGTACAATTTTTTTTGTTGATCCGGTATTTTGGTCTGCATTATCTTATCTTGTAAGATTAATTTAGAAGTTGATATTATGTTATATCTTGACATCATTTGCATGTACAAAAAATATTTCAGTTGGCTTGGTTATACAGTTGGAAAGATATGGTTAGCAATAGATTGACACATAATGTTCTGTTTATATATTGGTTCAATGCATTGGTTTTTTTGGTTCACATTCTACCACAAAGAAAGATATCACTATAGGACTTTGTATATAGATTTATGATTATGAGATTCATCTTACCTTGAGTTTTATGATGATATGTGAACACATACGAAAGATAAAAATAACATTTTTTTGTTATGAGGATTACAATAATTTTTTGTATAGCACATTGATGTGGGAGATTCTGCATTTTCTCGTGATTAATTGTTTTGTATCGTGGAGTTGAAGATAAGTAAATTGTTTTGTATTCTGAGTGTTCAACACCCAATTGGTTTGAAAAAGGAAATCTAGTGTCTATCACAAAGACATCAATACAAAAAGAAAAAAAGTTAATGTAGTGGGAAGGGGATTCTTCAAACTCACCAAAAGAATATTGAGTTGGTGGATGAAGCTATGAAGGTATTGCAAGAAGGACTTCCCAGAATAACTATTAATAATTATTTATCCGATGTGCAATAATTGAGGTTATTTATTGATTATTTTAAGGAGTATTATATTGGGTTGGAAGAGAAGATAGAGAAGGAAATGGAAAAGAAAGCCAATGACAAAAGGTTTGATGATATTTTTGATAAGTGTGCTATTGCACACATCAATTTGCAAGAAAACCTAGAGGATGTTAAGAAGTGTTTGGATGAAGCCAAACAATTATTTAAATTTTGTTTGAAGTGGCCAATCTCTACAAGGATCATTAAGGATCATATGGACTCGATTGAGACTTAAGTTTCTCAAGCCTTAGGTGTTTATGATCTAGTGAGTGATGCAAACAGAGCTACAAGAGAAATCATTGAAAATATACATGGTCAATTCTTTATATTGCAAGAAAAAAGGATAAAATAATAATGAAGTATAATCATCTCAGAGATATGGTAAGTGCAAGGATTACTCCTTTAACTATAGTTTTAGTTTATATGAAGAAGGTTGTGCAAAAGAATCTAGTTCCCATTTCTCTAGAAGAAGTAGAAGACCTCAATTTATAGTTTGAAAATTAGTGCCATATGCTTGCCTTTTCCAAGAAGGATTGGGAGGTTTAAAAAAAGGATTGGGAGGCACACCTTGAAAAATTGAAGGTGTCATATCATGGTATTTTACCCTCATCTAGTTAAGGTGTACATTTTTGCTTTGTATATGCAATTTTTTGATTTCAATATACATATACAAAGTTTGTAGATGGAGTTGTGGTACATTTTTGGTGATGGATACTATAGAAAGGGGGAGTAAAGAAGATAGGGGGAGCTAATATCATGTCAATATACTAGTAAAGGGGAGTAAAGAAGATAAATATCTTTTTGGTACCCTTTTCCCTTGGTGTCAAAGGGGGAGAATGTTTTGGAGAAGTGTGTTGCCATCAATAATGAAGGGGGAGATTGTTGGAAACATGAGAATGATGATGTATGGTGTTGTAATTGATGGAAACCCATTGTAGAGGTGATGGAATATAAATATGTATGTAGTTTGGAAGAAGACCAAGTATATTGAAGAATTGGCTATTGTAGTGTGCATTTTAGTATTACAGAGCAATAGTTTTGTGGTCCGCATTGCTCCATAGTGCATCATATAGTCATGTGATCTATAGGTAATAATGGTACATGTTGAAGCAGTCTATATTTATATTTTCAAGCTTGTCTGTCTTTCGCAACTTAAGATATTGATGATAGTGTATCAAGCTTAGTAATGGTAGTGCTATAGGTGCAAAGTGCATATTGGAATGCTTCATATTCCATCGCAAATGATTATAATGTTGTACAGTTTTGAGGAAGTGTTTGAGAATGTTAGAAGTGTATGCACTTAAAGTGGAAAGTGGTTTAGTGGTCCATGTGTTGAGTTGTGGATGCATAATTGGTTCATTAAGTTGTTCGTTCATTGATTTTTTATGAGGTGCCAACCTAAGGGTTTTGAGGCTGTGCGGAGTTGTGTTGTGTAGGGATAAAATTCATGGGAGTAATTATGGGTCATGCCAAAGTATTTTGGTGAAGAAAAAATTTTAGTTCTTTCTACAAGGTGTGTGTGATGGAGTTTTGGTCTGATAGGTCATGGTATTTCATGTGGTTCATGTAATTAGGCCGACCTAATTGATCTTGTGGGTGTTTGTGGTATATATAGAAGGTTGATTTAGTGTGTGAATGAGGAATGTAATAGATTGTAAGAGATATGCGATATAGAGTGAAGTGAAAAAGGTGATAGAGTTAGAGTATGAAGTGTGTAAAGTTAGTTTTCTAAGCTTAATTGGAACTGTATCTCCAACATGTTGCAGATGCATTGTTAGTAGATCAAAATATAGAAGTGAACCATTCTTTTGCTCTCTTTTCTACTTTGGATAGTGAGCCCTTGGTAGTGATCCATTCTTTCTAGACAATATCCTCTATTTTGTAATTCATTGTAACTAGTTATAATATATTATGAGCTAATCCTCACTGTGGTTTTTCCCTTTCGAGGGTTTTCCATGTAAATATAGTGTTCTTGTGCTTATTGATGTGATGCATGATTTAATTGTTCCTTTCTATTTCTCCAAGTTTGATGAGATGATTTGAATACATTTTTAAGTTGATGAAGTTAATGAATTTCAGTGAATATTGATTCACCCCCCTCTTAGTATTCCAAGTGTTCAACACCTTTATGTGTGTTTAATGTGTTTTCTTGCATGATGTGATCTCTTGTGATATGATTCTCAGAATGTCTATATGCTTGTTATTTTTCTTTGGATGACCCTTATTTTTCTTGTTGGCACAAGGATACAAAGAATATTAATCTATTGTGACATTCATCTATTTATACCTCCATTCTTTTTTTATTTCATGAATATTATGTTGTCTCATGTTTTCCTTTTGGGGATGATGCAAGGCATTGATGCATTTAGGTCTCTTCTATGTTGACCCAATTTTTGTTGTTCTCTTAATGTTTCAGTCCTCCATTGTGTTCATGGTTCCATGAATATCAAGGGAATGATGTTGATTACAAGCATAATCATATTACATATTATCTATGGGTTGCTGCCACAATAAAGGGTTACACTTTTGAGAACATCTTGATTTTTGCTGAAATCACATATTTTAAGAAAATATAATGATTTAATCCTTGAAAGGTTTCATTTAAAGGATGTTAATTGAAGAGGGTTTGATCAAATCCCCTTAGATCAAAACCCCTTGGATAGAAATCTTCTAGTTTTAAACCATACCTATAATGGAGTCTCCTTTACACCTATCAAAATGCCGATAAAAAACCACTTTTCATTTACCTTTTTGGGGATCAAATGAATTCATTTAAAATTTATGTTTTTTAAGTATGTAGTACTTATTATAAGCTTACCAAAAAGTATAATGTTAAATACATTTAATTTTAGTATTATATTTATTTTATATTTCTTGTGAATGTAGGTTTTTCATTGAAAAAATCAATCTCTTTGTTTTGCACATGTGGAAATATAGTAGATTACAAAAAAAAATTCTAAAAAATATATATGCTCTCGGTATTAATGTCCTTGATCCAACAAGAAAAAAATTGAATTTTGAAACACACAAAAAAATTTGTGTTATATAGAAAACCTACATCTAATTGTAATTGGTTTGACTTAAAAACTTAATTAAGAAACAAAAATTCAATAAAACACTATGAAACCAAATGAAGGAGCTAGATATCATAGTTACAAATATAATTTCAAAAAACTTAGAATTTTATCCTTCACAATTTTTTTTTTATGTGTTATACAGTAAAAATCACTCTTTAAAAATGTTGTTTAATGTTAAAAACTAGTTATCGAAAGAGATAGAAAAATAAATGCAATTTGATTCCAATTTAAAAAAAAATATATATATTTAGAATTTGCAGACAAAATTCCACAAATCACTAGTTTTCATCATCTTCAAACTCCTCATGGTTTATCAACTATAGGTATCTGAAAGTGAAGATTTAGTTTAAAAAAATCAATTCAATGTCAAGTTTGGCCAAAAAGTGTAACCCACTATTTTGGGATCACCATATGGTCTATACTGACCCCATATCCATGGATCCCTTATGTGACATATTTTTTCTTGTTATGTGGATTTGTCTTGGAGGAAACCCCTTGTCATGAGTTACTCTTATTAGGAACATATCATTGGCATAGGGTTTTAAAATAATCTCTCATGACCTTGCATGCTGCATATATTTTTTTACTCTACCTTAAAGGAAATTATTCACAACTTGTGTTAGCAATTATTTTCAGGTGGGGGAATGCATTCCATTATGTGCTTCACTTCAGTCGCATGCCTTAGACTTAGTGATGTGTTGTCTTGGAACTTTGATCATTTTGTAGTGCCTTACAAATTTTTTGGGATTATAATTCTTGGTACAGTTGTCATGAGGACACAACTAGTCAATATGAGACTTCACTAGCCCTTGTGTGTTTCTCATTTTTCAATATTAGAAAGCTCACTAGTGAATATCGAGCTTCACTAGCCTATGGTGATGGGAATTGTGCTTCACCTAGAAAATATTAGACTTTGTTAGTCTATGACACATGAATGCCTTGGGTATGAATCATAGAAATATTTATATGAAGCTTTCTAGCCTCTAATTGCCATACCCCCTTTTTGCATGTTTCATTGTGTTTGTAGTATGTTTACATTGTGTTTACATTATGTTTTCATTATTTTTTATTCTATTTCATGTTTATGTTATGTTATGTCATGTGTCTTTGCCATGCATGCTTCATGTTTGTCATGTTACATTGCATCTCATTTATGTGTGTTCCTTTTTCCTCATATTTTCTTTCCATATGATCTGAATTGAGGGGCTAGTGCATACCCTAGATTAAAAACCATCCTAACTCTTCAATATTTGGATAATTGAACCCTTCTTGGCTTATTGATACTTTAGTGTGAGTCAAAGTGTAAGTTCATACTGTCACTAAAGTGGGGGCTAAGTGTAACATAAAAAATTGTCACCCTTAACAATTTCACACTAGGTTTAGCTCCCCCTATGTGCTTGGACCCAATTATGCATTTAATTCACCTGTCTTATAATAATATTTAGAAAATTAGAAGTGGAAATTAAAATAAACATTTAATAATAATTTTCTGTTAATTAAGATCTTGAATTGGCTGGTTTGGGCTAGGGCACCCAATTCCCTCGTCGAGCCTATTTAGGTTGAATTTGACATATGTCAATGTCAACATTGTAATATTTGAAAATCCAAAATCCTTTATCAACTATTGGTATTTTTTTTTTAGAAATAAAAGAATTGCATATAAATACAAGTCATTTTCACCATTTTAATACTATAAATTTTGAGAAGCATACGTAATGAATCCTAGCACTTTTATTGAGAAAAATGATCATCTTAAAAGAAATCAAGAGTAGTCAAGAGAAGAATTATCAACATTATAGCAATATTTATTTTAGTCCAGCATCATGTCAATCATTCATCATGTTTTTATGCAAGTTTGTTAATATTTTATGTTCATTTTTTTTGTGAGTAATAACACTTGTAGGATTTCAACTTGAATTTGATGAGTACATGACTTTAGTCCATCAAGGAATGCAAATCTGAGTGGTAAGTTGCAATATTAGTCAATTCATTAAATTTTTATCATTTAGCCTTTTCCTAGAATTAAGGGTAAACTCTCCTTATACATCATCATAGCCATTTTGGATGTAGAAATACAAAAATGGGATTTGAATTAGGAAATACCCTATATGAAACAACCCTTTCCCCTCTTTCATGTGTGTAGGTTTCTAGATCTAAATAAAATTGGAGGAAGATTGATGAAAAAAATCTAATTCATGCATTCAAGCCCTACATGTTGCCAAACCACAAAAACTAGATTTTCTTAGTGATAGACAAAGTTTCAACAATGACCATAGGAGAACATGGCCTACTAACCACTAAATTCAAACTTATGATTTCATATATTAAAAAATAGGAGTCTAGTCTAAGGCGCACCACGCCCATGACCAACCAATTTAGCATCAAATTTACATGCTAGTGTCCTATGTGTCTGCTCTTTGTATTTCTAAAGCTTGTTTATGTTTTTCTATTTTACATTTCTCAAAAATCATCTCAATTTGCTACATTTTCATAGTTTACTTAGAAACATCACTGCATCCTAAAATTTAGTCAATTAATAATCAATAAAACTATCTAACATCATCCCCAACATTGGATTAAAACCTTGATTTACCATTCTGGTTTTTTGATTGAGGTTTGTAGCCAAGTGGGTATTGAGATTATTTTTTATCCACCAGTAGTTGGGAGAAATTTGATTGAGGACTTAGATCACTTTTCCCAATCAAACAAATAATATCATCCATAAACTATTGGCATGAGGAGGGAATTTCAATAGATGTAGGGAGAACCCCTTTAGTCTCCCATCATTAATGGCCTTTAGAATGTTTCTTCCCATAAATTTTTCCATGATTAAACACAAGAATGAAGAAATGAGCCCCCTTGTCTAATACCTCCAGAAATCAAAGAGAACCTCGAAGGAGAATAATTATTCATGATATAAAATTTAGGAGTGGGAAAATTCTCAAATATTATGTCCAAAAATTTAGTTCCAAAACTAAATACAACCATTAGTTTCAGTAGAAACTCCCATAACACCATATTATAAGCTTTCATAATGTCCAATTTAGTAATAAATCATTCCTTTTATTTCACAAAAATGAATATAAGATCTCATGAATGGAAATAATGGAAGAAAAAAAATTCTACCTTGCACAAAACCACTTTGCTAAACAAAGATAAATTTGGGAAGAACTAGTTGCAGTTTGGTTGCCTTTGAGAAGATTTTATAAATCAAATTGCAAAGGATGATAGGTTTAAAATTGGGAAATGAGTTAGATCCAATATTTTTAGGAATAATAATAAAATTTTTATTCATCTCATTCAAAACTCTTCTACTTCCAAAAAAATCTTTAGTTGATGTTATCACATCCTTGTCAACATCCCAATAAATATGAAAGAAGAAATGGGGAAAATTATAAGTTCCTAGAACTTTATTTCCTTCAAAGGAGAAGAAAAAAAATTAATATCCTCATCCATAAGAAATTTTCTTATATTAGAGTTATCTCTTCACTTAAGAGCTTAGGAATCTCAAGCAAAACATTCCTTTAAACATCCAAACCATTTTTTTTTTAATTGTGAGAATATTGGTGAATAAAGAAATTGCAAACCTATAAATCTATGATTTCTTAATGATCCTGACACCATTAAATTATATTTCCTTAATTATATTTTTAAATCTATTCTTTAGGATAGTAAGATGAAAAAAATTAGTATTTCAGTCTCCATTCTTTAAACATACTTCCCTATATCTTTGTCTCCAAAAATCATTTTCCTTGGAAATAATAGAATGAATCTCAAATAAGAGGTTGTTCTCTTGATTTATGAGGGGAGATTCTAGACCCAATTATTTAATATAATTTTGGATTGAGTCTAGTTTACCTCTTACCTTCTCTTTCCTATTAAAGATTTGCCCAAAATGATTTTTATTCCAACTCTAGATGTTGGTTTTGAGATTATAATTTTTAATGGATTTTTTGTATATAGAAGTATCATCAACTTATATTTTTCACTATTCACTAATTTTACTTTCTAGGTTTGGATGCAAGGTCCAATTTTTTTTAAATCTAAAAGGAAAAATATTTCTCCTCCCCAATCTATCTATACACGATTAAATGATAATGATCAAAATTGAGCCTAATGAGGATTGACAAAGAAAAAATGTGTGAGCAACTAATTTTGGGAGATCAAAGATCGGTCTAATCTCACCTAAATGAGAGTGACGTCAATACATATATTAGACCAAGTGAAGTTTTCTCCTTGTAGACCAAGATCCATAAGATTCTGGTAATCAATAAATTTTTCCAAATCTTCCCCACTCTCTATAGAAATATGAAAACCTCCCTTCTTGTTTCTCTCAAAGAGGTGTTAAAATCCCCCCATCAAGATCCATTTAATTGTAGGATGGATTGATAGATAAAGGATTTAAGACTAAATTCTATAATATTTTGATGTTTAAAATCAATAATTAATGAGTAACGTATTTTATATTATATTATGATATTGGATGTACCCATAGCAACCTTTAATCTTTGTCATAATTTAAGTGTTTGCTATTATATATTGATTTGGGTTGCAGGTAGGAAGACAATGTTCAATTCAAAATTATTTTCCATACTAATCACTCCATTATATTTCTTTTTACATGACATGCATTTTCAAAGATTTCATATGGTCAAAGATAGGAGAGATTGAATAATAAAGGAGTAAGTATTTTTGTGGGCTTGCTTTACCATTTTAGCACAACCTATAAGGAAAAATAAATATTCATTAAAAATTGAAACTAAATGGTTTGTGGCTAAGGGAACAAGCCTCAATAAACTTTACAAAAAACTATTTTAGGGTTTGGTTTTGGTAGTAGAAAGTTAAGGGGACTAATGAAGAATGCTAACGTCTGACTAGCTAGTGTACCAAATTAGTAAAAGTAATCGTAACATTTTGGAGTGTAGCATAAAAATTTTGAAGGCTGTCAAACCCAATGGAGACAATAAATATTATGAAATCGAATCATCTACCTTAAAAGTTTTAGCATGCGGTAAGCCAAATATCATAAAATATAGGTAATATTCATTTCCATGCAATCAACAATATAGAAGCACAACCTTGTTATGCCTTGCACACACACCTTGTTGTAAATGAGGACCCCCTCATTCATTTTCTCTTTATTTGATCGCTTTTTTAGGTTTTAGGTTAGTATGCTCTTGGTTAGTTCCAATTTTGGGTGCTTTCTTATTTTGGGTCCCTTTCAAGTTCATATTTTAGGCAATTTTATAGATATTTTTACATTGTTTGGATGACCTTTGATTCTCTGTAGAGTTGAGAGTCTCTAGTTTTCCCAAAAACACTTCAATTGCATGGATTTGACTATGACTAGGCCAAGGATGAGGAGTTGATTTTCAACAAGGTTGAAGGGGTTGTGTTTTTCTAAAAAGGTCGAATGAGTATCATATTTCCACAGGCGAGTGCTTGCCACCTTGTCTTGTAGATCATTAATGGGGGTTGGTGGGACAAGGTATTTAAATGTTTTGGACTCAATTTCAAGTAATTTGCAACAATTAAAGATCCAATTTGATGTTGTGGAGCTCAGTGTAACCTAATTTTATCCATCCCCACGATTTTTAGAGCTTCCTAACCATCTACTTTTATATTTTAATCACACTTCTAGATTTTCCCATGTCCTCATTCTCATTTAAGCATGTTTTGATTAGTTAGTTGGATATGATAATAATATTCAAGTATTATTTAATGGAATTTAATGTTTAATTTCTTGGTAAATTTTATTAGAGCATGTTGACCCTCCTTGTGTTAAACATTTGAATTAGTATAAATCGTGGGAGGTTTCGATTATTCTAACCTTAGATTTCACATTTGGAAAATAGAAGTCCTAGCACCTTAGGTCCAACTTCATGTCCTCATCCACCAAATTGAATTATTAAAGTATCTAAGTAAAGAATTGGTCATAATTGATTGGCTATTAGGGGAGAGGGGCCAGCAGTCATGTGGGGTCCAATAGTCATGCAGTCAATCATGATAATAATACCCAATCTTACCGCATATTTATACTATATATTATAAATAAATAGTCCAAATATAAATAAAAAACCAAATATTGACAAAAAATGGACCCATACTTGAACACATGAGAACCTCTAAATGTTATATTAAAAAAACATAAATACATTCATGAAAAAGTGAAATAAGTATTTTTTTGTCTCAAATAAAATATCATAACTATCCACTGTAAGTGTATCATTTAAAAAATAAAATGCTCATTTAATAAAATAAGACTCATTTAAACAAGTATTGTTATCATAGTGAAAAAATATTGTTCTTATGTGTACAACTATTGGGGTAGCAATGCACAAGCATTGGAGTATTTTATATTAATAGTTTGTCCTATCACAAATATAAAAGGTGAGCACAATAAATAACATGTATTTTCTCATTAAATGTGAAGGATTTTTAAAAAAAATTAGTGTTCAACTTATGGTCCATTTTTGTTTGATATAACTTATATTTTAAATAATTATGTGTTGTTTTTGTAACAACAAATAGTTTTTTTGTGTTCAACGATTGGTCCATATGTGTTGAATATAAAAGCTAGAGATATAAAAGATTTATGGTTATCCATAGGTATTTGGTCCATTTAGGTTGTATATTAATTTTATTTTCAATAAAAATATGATATTCTACAAACAAAAAATGATATTTTTTGGTTCAATTATTAGGGGTCCCATGATTAAGTTTTGGTCAAACCTTTAAAAAGTCAAATTTTAGTCACTTCTCAATAGATTTGTTGATGTGATGAGTTGCATGATGAGTCACAACTCCAAAACTTAGTTATAGATAAATAAGAGGCTAGTCTACATTTCAAAAAAAAATGAAGGTTCTACGATATTCGATTCAATTGCTACATGCTAACAAATTTATCCTGCACGACTATTGGCCCCTCTCCCCCAGGGTTTCATGAGATGGTTGGTCTTGTATTGTTCTTGTGAAGATCCCTAGGGTCATTTTCCTACAATGTATTACTTTGGTATGTGTCAAACTCTTAAGAGTCTTCTTTTTTGTGTGGTGCATAGTTTAAGATTATAGTTTTGGGTAATGCATTTTTTTATAAATTTATCCAAGTTTGGGTCGTAGTTATCTCCATGTGATGCAAATCATTCCTCAATTTATGGATATTTGTCGATGCATGGATCTAGAGGTCTTTTGGCCTTATCCGCACCTTCCTCAACTTTCTTCATTTATCTTTGATAGACCTTTATGTTCCTCACGAAGCTATCCCATGTGGAATTTTGATAGTTTCACGACCAAAGGTCTTCTTTTTGCATAGCTCATCTAGCCATCTTTTCATGCTGCAGGTTTTTTGGGGCACATTGATTTCCCATAGTTAATCTTAAAGATTTCATTTTTCTTTTTCAAACTCTATTTTGTGGAATTTTGATCATCACTTGACCTAAATTTAATTCCCCAAAAATTAGGTATGATCCTTTCCTCCACAAAGGTCAATTTAGTCATCCTTTGGAATATTTATGGAGTTTTAAGGGGTGCTTGACCTCATATTGATCCTCTAGGTTTTCTCCGCAAGGTTTTTTTCATATTATTCCTTCATAAGGTGATTACTAAGTAAAGGTATGTGCATTTCCCACAAAATCTAATCTAGATCATTTTTCCATAAAAGTAGGTTATACAAAGATTAAGGGCACACTTGGCCTTGTTTGTGTCTCTCTAGTTTCTTTGTGCTTGTTCTTTGCAAGGTTGTGTCTAGGCCAAATTTTCACAATTTTTTTTACATAAAGGAGGTAACTAGCACCCCAAGGTTGAGATATCAAATATCTACAAGGTTTTAGAGGTTATGTTTTTCTACAAAGGTTGGTTGTTTTGGATTTTCTATAAGTTTCTCTGGGTCTTGAATTTCTACAATGAAATGGTATAATTTAAAACTAATTACCTTTATAGAGATAATTGCTACATTATAAATTTTAGGGGTATTAGATGATATTCATGTATAATGATGTTGATATTTATGATCATTTCATGGTCCATTTAAATGCATTTATTAAGAATAATATGACTTGTTAATATGCTCATAAGGGGTTTTTTACAAATTTCATGGATAGAACAAATAAGATGAAGTTCAAATTCAAAGGTGTGCATCCCCCTACCAAGATTACCTCTAGCCGAAGCATGATTGGAGACACCAATCTGGGACACATGGGTATTGAATAATTTATAGAAAGTCTCTTTGGGGTCAACCCAACCGATTTTTCATGGAGGATAGTTCAAAGTGGGATTGCCCAAGCTTTTGGCTTGCCTACCATAGTGCAATGTCTAGAAACAATAATGTAGTGTAGGAAGAACTATCACAAGGATTCAAGGAAGATAATAATTGCTAATGGGAGAGTGTTATCAAACCTTTCCAATTCTTCCATTACATAAACTTTCGGTATCCCATCCTTTTCCACCATATCCCCAACTACCAAAGAACAAGACATATGACTATTTGTTGAGGGATAGGAGGAATGCATGAAGCTTGTAAATGATCATTAGATGAAGCATCCTAAGTCTTCTTCCTATAAATTTTCTAAGTTATTATACAAAATTGACTTCATCATTGAAGTCAATGAACTAGTTACTCTTTTAAGTAGAATAATGTTAATCAAATTAACATCTACATTCGAGATTTGGATGTTCTATTATGTTGAGGAGATCTTGAGGGGAACCAAGAAGTTCTATTGGGTTCAGTTTATAAGTGACAACCTCCACCAACAATTCTCCATAGTTAAGAAAATTGGGATGTTCTTCATAAATTTCTATATTGTGTACATCCTCGCTAGAAATTTCAGATATAAAGGAGTGACATGTTTGAATCGTATTGGTACCTATCCCAATCAACATAAGTTTTCCAATTGTTACCCTCAATTGCAAATGAAAAATGAAAAGAATCACTACAAGAGGGTGAATGATAATTTTGTGATGTTTATAGTTTTAACTCTACAAGAATATTTGAACAAAAGAATATTATCCTCAACCATGGAAATGATTAAAATATTTGGGTATTTGTTTATCCAATTCCCCAAGTTCACTTACTTCAAAATTGAGGGTTTCTTAGGGGCTCCATACAAACTGCCCAAATATCCTAATGATAAAATTGTAATGCTAGAGGTGAAAAGGTACCTCTGCACCTCAAACAAGATATTGAAAGATAAGAACAAAGTAGGGGCACCCTATCCTTTATCCATTGGGAGAGGACTATATGTTTTACCCTCAACTCAATTAGTCGAGTTTTCAAATGTGGAGATACAATAATTTGGCTTCAACTTCCATAGCTTTAGAAGTAATTTTATCCTTTATGGTAAGATGAAGAAATTGGGTGGGTCAATAATATGGAAATAAGTTAGATATTGAGGACTTATAGTCCAATTACCAAGATTACCTATAGGTTAGGAAGAGAACCTACTCTAGGTCCACCATGAAATCTATCAGAGCTCTCCATCTCTATGTTATTCCTCACCAAATGCAAGAGGATGAAAAGGTATTACAAGAGTATGAGTATAGTGAAGTAGATGATAAGAAAATTCCACTTCTTGATTGGGTGGAAGAGGAGTTTACAACCTTGGATCTTGTAACCAAACCAATTTTGATAAGAACTAAGAAATGGGTAGAGGCCTAAATTTTTTCTCTCAAGGCACAATGAGTAGAGATGACTTACAATGAGATAGAGCAAGAACATGATTTTTCAATGAAGAGGAGCAAGATAGTAAAGAAGATGAGCCCAATAAAGAACCTACTAGAGAAAAATAAGGGACTTATACCAAGGAAAAGGGGAAATCCAAAAGTACTAAAGAAGAAGATAGACAACCCACCAGAAAACCAAGGTTCTAAAAAAGAAAGGTTGGAATAGAAAAGGGAAGAAAGCCTTAAGATAAAAGAGCTAGAAGGGCTAGGATAGTCTTAGTTGAGCTGATAATTGAGGATCAAGAGGATTCATCACCATCACCATCACCATCACCATCACCACCACCACCACCACCACCACCACCACCACCACCACCACCACCACCACCACCACCACCACCACCACCACCATCACCATCACCATCACCATTACCATCACCATCCCCTACGATTTATGTTCCTCCACCTTCTCCTCTCATTTCCCCAACTTCTTCCACATCCACCATTCCTCTTACCATCTCTTCTTCACCTCATCCTATTGATATCTTTGTGGATATCACCACTTCCATCCTCACTCCCTTCATTGCTCCTACACCATTGATTCTTCCCCTAATACCTCTCCTACCTCTCATGCTTATTCTACATCCATTCCATATCCCCAATTCACAATTTCTACCATCTCTCTCACCATTCCATCTAATTCTCTTCCTCCTACTTATCTTTACCTTCCACAATATTTTATAGCTCACCTTTCCTATATGCCCAAAGAGATAGCTGCCATATTATTATCCTAGGTCAAAAATTCTTTGTTGAATCAATTGGTAGAAGATACACATCCTCCCTCTTTATAAGAAACACTTGATCCTCCTATCATAGATAATTTTGAATAAGTGTTGGAGCACTTGCAAAGGCAAGAAGAGGAGAGTATGACAAGACCAACCTTTGTTGAGGATGTTTCAATTTTTCCTCCATAGGATAAGCTCTTATAGGAATGGAAGCTTACAGAGGATGTCCCTAACCCTGAGCTTGAGACATAACAAGTAGTTGGGTGAGAGGAGGATGTAAATGTAGATAAATTTAAAAGTGAGGTTTCTTATCCTCCTCTTCAAATAAATCTACTAATAAAAATGCATCCCCTTTATGGCTGGAAGAGAAACTCAAACATAAGGAGCCCATCATTAAAGTCCTCGAGTTGAGCTTAGAGGATATTTGGAGTAGAATTGAAAAAACTAAAGAGAAGACAAATAAGATAAGGTCTCGTACGACCACAAATACATTTGCATCTAGAATCATACATGTAGCTGCCTCTACAATGGACAAAGACAACTGGAATATTTTTCTTGAGGACTTCAACATTTCCACAATTAACTCAGGTCCCACTTAAAAAGCATAAGAGATTGATTATTTATATGGATTAGTTTCTAACATTGTGCAAATAATGAATAAATATGAGGCAACAAAAACTAAGTTAAAGTCCCAAGTGGCTGAGATCATCATCTTCATCAAACATTTGATCACTCCCATTTAGAGTGAACCTGGGAAAAAATAACTCTAGTAGTCTTGTCAAAGGATGAGGTGGAAAGAAGGGGAAGATGAGATCATGGGCCCAATCCACCCAGAGTTAGCTTGGGCATATTTTTGATAGTGAGAATAAAGGAATAGATGTTTCTATTCAAGAGCATAATAATTTATTCATCTTAAAAAAAGTGGATAAGTTGACAGAGGATTTCAATCACAAAAAAAAGTACCATGGTTTGGTGTTTCCCAAAATTGAGGCCATTCTAAAGCTCTTAAACAAAGTTTTTGTAAAAGAAGGAATCTCGAGAAAAGAGAAGGTTAAAGAACCTCACTAATGGATACATGCCCTGAATTTATGCAGGGAAATAGTTGTACAAATTGAGCAAGAAGTGACCAAAATTGATGCACAAATAAAATAAGTCTTGACTTCTTGTGACCAATTTTTGAAAGAGTTGATGAAGTCCAAGGTGATGCTTCCAAAGAAATGAGCAAGTAAATTCTGAAGCAATAATGGAAGTTATTAATCCACGAAAAGTCTAAAGATGAGTTGTATATAGATTACATGGATTGATCTACATATATTTTATTGAAGATACATAATTTTTTTGGTCAGAAGGCTACCTAGATGGGTCTCCATCATCAGTTGATTGACCAATATGGTGTAAAATATTAAAAAATTCATGCCATCATTAGTATTCCTAATGAGGAAGTCACTCTAGTCCTAATAGGTTTTGTGATGTTTTTTTATCATAGATGTAGACATCTAAAATTGTCCATGTCATAACATTACCTAGTCAATACATGACCTTGTAAAACATCTTGTAATATTTTACCTTAGATCAATACATTATCCCACTTATCTCATTTATTCCACTTAATCACCTCTACAATTAATTAAATAAATCTCATTTATTTAATTAATTCCCCCTTCACATGTCTCAAAATAATTTAAATTAAATATTTGAATTAATCCCTCACTTATTGTCACATTGCAACATGTGTCACATGAATAAATTTTTTCACATGCACAAATAATTTAAATAATTTTATTATTTAAATTATGAGATTCCCACTCACATACTATTTTTAGCCTCATTCATTGTGTGTCATAGGCATCTTTTCCTCCAAAATAAATAATAGAATCCCTATATTCCCTCACATCCTAATTTTAGCCTCATGTCATAACCCACTTAAAGTGCCCCATAGGTACTAAAATAAAATTTTAATCCTAGCCATACATATCACAAATTTGACTTTTAATCTTGGCCATCGAATCAAATCAACCTTCTCCTATAAATCAAGCCTTTCACAGGCCATTTGGGAAGATCTTCTTCTAGCATCCTTACTCTGCCAAAATTTCTTTCAATCTTCTTATATATCTATCTATTTTTCTTCTATCATCTCCATCTCATCGTTATGCTGCAAAAGTGAGCGATCAACATATCAAAATAATCAAACCTTCAAAATCTTGCATTCTCATGCAGGTGGAGAAGAACAATGGAGATCAAACAAATCTAACTTGGAGATCGGTTTGCATTCGCTTGTTATTTTGATTTTCATGCTTGCTTGTACTCTATTGTGCTAGTTAGGGTTTGATATCTTGTTTTAGTTTTATATCTGATTTTCCCTAACTACATTGGTGAACCTGATGTTAAGAACCTTTTCCTTTTGTAGATCTACATGCTTTTTTTGCAGGTTTTTTTTTTTCTTGCAGATTTACCAGTTTTTGGACAAAACCTCAAGTTTTATAGATTTATTCATATCTTCTAAATGGTTTTGAAATTTTCTACAATATTTTAATAGAAGCTTTTAAATCATCTCAAGAGGATACAATAAAAAATTTGAGGGTTTATCACCATTTTTATAGGCATTATCGTGATTTTATGTTTTTTCCTAAAATTGACATTTTGGATGCAAATCAGTGAATTTTCCAAAAAAAATTACATTTCTGAAAATCTCTTGAAATTTTAATAGGGGTCTTTTTTTACATATTTGATTTTAAGGTAAAATAAGGTGCTAAATGAACTGATATTTATTTTCTATAGTTTTTTAATAAATCTGAGTTTATTGGCACAAAATAAGGAATTTTTTTGACTTCTTTACATTTCTGGAAAGCTCTCAAAACATTAGTAAGGGCCTCTTCTTTTAGTTTTACTTGTTTAGATCAAAAATGTATTCAAATAATGGAATCTAATTTGGCTATGTTAAAAACATTTATCTGAAATTACAATTTCTTGATGATTTTTTTTTTTTATGGCTGCATTATAATATCATTTTTATTATTTTGTAGGTGATCATAAGGATATTTAGTAGAAGAAATATCAGTCATACACATCATATTGGAAAGCGAAATTTTTTGAGTGCACTCATTCTATTATCTTTATCTCTCATTTGATCAATCAATCTTGTTTGCAAAACACTTGAATTTGGGGATTTCAAACGAACATATTATTTGCAATCACACTTTGAAATTGGACTTAAAAAGAACCATTGTCTTCCATCACAAATTTTGGCTTTGGGTTAAAAATAACATGTGCTTGAACTTTATTACACACATTTTGATTTTCTAAAAGGAAATTAACAACTATGAGTGTGAATCAAGTGCGTGTGTGATCAAAAACACCTCACTTGGTTCACTTTTTTCATACCCTTCTTAGGAGGCCTGATTGGAGCACACACCACTCCAAGGGATGACCTCAATTGATGTGTGAATCGAAATACATGCTTCTTTGGGAGTTAAAATCTTGTCACTATTGGCTAAGCCCCAAAGAACTTTATACCTTAGAAAAGTGAATGTGAAGGGTGGGTTACCCATTTTTCCCATCTATGTGGCAAGATTTTTCTTTCAAATTATCCATAGTCAACCTCATGCATCCTAGCTTAAGACCTAATTGGCCATACCCACTTGAATAGTTCTAGGACTTGTTGATGTGTCTTCTTCAAGTGTGGGCTTAATCATCACATTCATAATTTAAAATTCAAAATTTCTTATGTTTTTGCGTGTGTGATTCATGTGTGTACATGTGTAATAATTTGTTTGTAAATATCCATATCAATCTATAAACACCAACACATAAACATATCATTCTAATCATATTCCAATCAATTTCATCCTAATCAATCCAAGTCATCCAATCTAATCATTCCACATAATCATCATCACCCTAATCCTAGGGAAGCACTTGCTACAATGGTCCTAATCATTAACAATCTTAGTCACAAGCCCAAGGTCATACTTCGAGGAGCCCCTTCACCTAATCAGGAAGATAATCCAAAAACATATATCCTCCAAGGTGGGTCAAAATTTTCTCCTAGTGATGCTGAGAACTTTTTAGATCCTAGTGATGATGAAAACTTTGTAGAAATGTTAGGTCACCTTAATGATACTATTGACAAGGGAAATACCACCCTAAGTTTGGAATCATACACCATTCCATCTACTAGTCTTCCATCACCATCTAATAAAATTCCTATCTCAAAGCATACTAGTCCTACGTCAACACCACCATATAACTTCTCAAGCTCTAATCTATCAACCAAATAATCCTTTAATGATTTTCTCCAAAGACTACTAGCACAGAATAGACCATCTACATGTCAAGCACCCATTAACCATTTTACCAATGAACCTTTGAATACCATGCCTATTCTTTGAACTCCATCATGTGGTCCACAACCTATTGATCTTATATGTCTAAGTCAAATTCCATCATGCCCTCATGTTGTTGATCATAAAGAGCATACCAAGCCTCTTCTAGAGCCTTCCACTTCCATTTCTACTCAAATCCAAGAGCTATGTCAAGAGCATTATCCTAAGGATGAGGAAACATTAACCTCTCATTCTAATCAAGATCTAGGCCCTTCTAATGCTCCCACTCATAACAGACTTGGCCCTATTCATGATGAAGCTTCCCTCTATGATCTAGATCCTACCTATGATCAATAAGGCCATGATGATCCTCTTAGCCAACTCTATGCATTACATGGTCAAGAGCATATCACTTCACCTATCCATGAAAAAGAAACCTCCATTTCTCCTATACACTCCCTACCTAGTCCTATCCATGATCCCACATTATCCACTTATCATTCTGAGACACATCCCTCCCAAGTAAATTTAGAAGATCAAACCAATTGTGTGGATCTAAATGAGAATAATCAAGATCTTAATGATCCTTCCACATACACTATCAACCCCATTTTAAATCAACCAACATTTCCTATTGGTTTATCCATCTTTATTCATGAATTTTCCTCCTTAGGACAACAACAACATTTATCCACTTCACCTTCTTCATCTAATAATGAACTCAAGTCTAGTGTCCAAAACATACCTAGTCCCATTGTCCATTGCATGCTTCAAAATGTTAACTATCAAGGTAAAGGATTAGGCCTTTATGAATAAGGTATTTTGGATCCAATCCATTTCAATGTACCTCCACACTCTTATGGCCTTGGATATATACCCCAAGAACACCAATCTAAAGATGGTACTTCCTCCATCCACCATAATTCCTCTTTCCACCATAAATCCTATCATATGCCTAAAAAATATGTTGCCATTCCTCCTCCATCACCCTAAAAATGTCAAAAGCATGTGACTGTACACCTTCCACCATCAACCTTGCAACCATTTATTCCAACTCCTAATATCCCTCCATATAATCTACCTCCACTACTCCCAACACCTAATATCCCCATTATCCAATCCCTTTATCCACCTATCCATAAATCCTCTAAAAATCCTAATCATGACCAATCGATGCACACATTATCTAAACATGAAGCTTCCACTCATTTCACCATACCCATGGGATTCAAAAGAAAAAAATTTCATGCCTCTATCTATAAAGCAAAAAAAATGAAGGGTTCTCATGCCCTAGGACATAAAAGAATCAAAGAAAAATCCATCCAAAAAGCAATATAAGCTCATACCTTCAAAAGAAAAGTCTAAAAACAAAATTTTTTGGGTACCTAAGAAAAAGGAAAACATGTCAAACAAGGCATCTACACCTCAAAAATCCCAACCATCCACCTCCACCTCACATTCCCACTCTATTCAAGAATCTCATATTCCATCCCACAAGAAAAATAAAATTCATAAAAATACTAAGTCTGTGTGGGTGCCTAAAGCACTTCATCACCCATCTCCTAAGAACATCTCCATTTCTTCCTACACCCCCTCCACATCAAAAAATTCAATGTTTATTATAGTGTGTGAAACCATTGGTCATGGTTCCCTTCCATTTCACAACAATTCCACATACCTCCATTTCCTCACCCTTCACTCATTATCCTACATATCTCCCCCATCACCTTCCTATGGTCCATGCTTTTGGCTAAGCCTCCCATTCATCTCCCTCCATAATCCACATCATAATCCATCATCTACCTACTCCATCTCCCTTTCATGTCATCCCTTACCAACATCTATGAGAATAATGACATTTGACATGGTCCATGCGATGAAATCCATCTCTATTGGGACTATCACCTATCATAGAACTAGACACTTGATTCCTTCCTATCCATATTCTCCTTCTCTTAACCAAAAATAAAAAAATTTATAAAAAAAAAAGTCAAAAAAAGTAGAGAAATCCCTTTGTCCAATAGTGAAAACTTGGTAAACAAGCACCTTGGATAAGTACGATGATGAAAACCTGGAAAATAGGCATCATCTATAGGTTGATCTTCTATGTCACTTACACTTGGGGACATGTTGTCTCAACCTACCATATCATTTTTTATCATATCATATCCTATCTTACCGTCTCCTATCTTATCATCCTTGGCCATCATACTCATATAATTATCATATTGAGTCCATTCATCCTCTCTTCCTCCTTTTGATCTTGATAAAAATATGGGGCAAAATGTTGAAACATGCTTTGGATATCTTTTGATACACCTCATCCTTCCAAACAAGCCTATCATTATCCTAGTGTCATAAGATTTGTAATGAAAAATCCTAAGTATTGTACCTAGAATGGGGCATGTTATTCCTATGTGACATAGTCTTTGGAGATCACATCCTTTCTCTCTTATGATGCATACATCCATTCCATTCACTATGAACTATCATTTTTATTGATCCATCTATCATGAGCCTTCTACCCCTTATCCCATCACCCACCCTTTCATCCATCAATCCCATCTATCTCCTTGCACATAGACTTTATTTTATTTTTCATTGGTATCTAGCACAAAGGCTACCCAAATTTTCATCCATTGACATATCAAAACATTTCAAAAATCCAAAAAAATCAAAACATTTCAAAAAATCCAAAAATATCAAAACATTTCAAAAATATAGAAAAATCAAAACATTTAAAAAAAGAAAAAATTAAAAACAAAAAAATCAAAACATTTCAAAATCCAAAAATCAAAACATTTCAAAATCCAAAAATCAAAACATTTAAAATAATCCAAAAAAATCAAAATATCCCCAAAAAATACAAAAAAAATGGAAAAGGGTCCTGAAAAAAAAAGATCAAAAATCAAATAGCCAACAAAAATCCAAGCAATAAAATCAAACCAAATCACTTCTTCCTATCAATTCAATGCATCAATTCAACCTCTTCAAATCAATCCTTCAGATCAATTTCTTCATCAAATTATCTAATCACATCACTTCTTCTAATCAATCACATCACTTCTTCTAATCAAACCCATTCTTCTAATCAATCCAATCATTATCATCAAATCAAATAATTTCTTCATCAATCCAATCAATCAAAATCATTCCAAGTAAATTATTGTTTAATTTAATTCATCAATCATCATCCAAATTTTCAAATAAATCATCTTCAATTATTCCAAGCAATAATCCAAATGCAAATCAATCCTTAATCCATACCAACCAAGCTAATCAATCTTGCCAAATTATCCAATCACATCCTTTGGTCTTGATCCTTATCTTGTTGTAAACCCAATCAATTAATAAATCAATTAATCAATCAATCATCCTTGTGTTGATCTAGAGATATATTGTTCCCCACAATGACAAGACTATCATCATCATTAATCAATTAATCATCGATTTACAACTTGACAGGGTAAATACCTTGTTTGTTTTTGTATCATTTGTGCATGCTTTCTTGCTTTATTGTGTGATAATTTTAATTTACATTTGCATCAAATCTAAATTACTCCCAGCTAATATTCATATCTTGTATCTAGACAAGGTTGTATTACATTGGGGCACAAGAAACATCATCACATTTGTCCTTATACCTTGGTGCATAACGTTTAGTGCTATATCAAACATATGATTTCTCACTTTATTGTAGTATAGCATGCCATTTTTCTTTTTCATCTACTTCTTATCTTGTATCATTCATCTTATCCCTCATTTATCATCTCATTCATTTCAAGAGCATATCCCATTTCTTCATTTCTTTTGCATTATCATATTCTTTTATCACCCCTTTCCTTCATTCATCTTACTACTCACTTCCTCACGTGGTTGGGCTATCATCTTTTTTTCATCTATCCATACCTCAGCTTCTTTGAAATGACGTTATTTGACCTAAAATTGTCCATGTCATAATATTACCTAGTCGATACATGACCTTGTAAAAAATCTTGTAATATTTTACCTTAGGTCAATACATTATCCCACTTATCCCATTTATTCCACTTAATCACCTTTCCAATTAATTAAATAAATCTCATTTATTTATTTAATTCCCCCTTCACATGTCTCAAAATAATTGAAATTAAATATTTGAATTAATCCCTCACTTATTGTTACATTGCAACATGTGTCACATGACTACAACTCTTCATATGCACAAATAATTTAAATAATTTTATTATTTAAATTATGAAATTCCCACTCACATCCTACTTTTAGCCCCATTCATTGTGTGTCATAGTCATCTTTTCCGCCAAAATAAATAATAGAATCCCACTATTCCTTCACATCCTAATTTTAGCATCATATCATAACCCACTCAATGTGTGTCATAGGCACTAAAATAAAATTTTAATCCTAGCCATACATATCAAAAATTTGACTTTTAATCTTGGCCATTGAATCAAATCAGCCTTCTCCTATAAATCAAGCCTTTCACAAGCCATTTGGGAGGATCTTCTTCTAGCATCCTTACTCTGCCAAAATTTCTTTTAATCTTCTTATATATCTATTTATTTTTCTTTTATCATCTCCATCTTATCGTTATGCTACAAAAGTGAGTAATCAACATATCAAAATAATCAAACCTTCAAAATCTTGCATTCTCATACAGGTGGAGAAGAGCAATGGAGATAAATCAAATCTAGCTTGAAGATTTGTTTGCATTTGCTTGTTATTCTAATTTTCATGCTTTCTTGTACTCTATTGTGCTAGTTAGGGTTTGATATCTTGTTGTTTTAGTTTTATATCCGATTTTCCCTAACTACAATAAAAAAAAGAAAAAAAATGTCATTTATGATAGATTTTTTGATGCGTAAGTTGGCTAATTTTTGGATATATTCTAAAGTGGCACTTTTTGAAAACTTGTGCCCTAGATTTATTGGGATGTTGTAAATGTAATTTGATAAATAGATATAATATAACTTAATTTTACATATCCATAGGAATATAATAACAATATCCTATTAGAGATAGATGATGAATATGTAACAAATATTTAATGCTCTCTAAATATGAATACAAATGTAATCTTGGTTTTTGGTGTTGAGATGATATCCACCATTTATTATATCCTAGGTTTTGTTCTTTCCCATAAAGGTAGTTCTCTCTTATTTGTAAAGGTTGTTTAACATGAATTGTTGTAACTAGAAATTTCGAAATCAATACAAGTAAAGTGTTGAATTGTGATGTTAAATTTTGTTTTATCATGTTTGGATGGTTCATTTTCTTCAATATTAGATATAGTTCGGTTATAATAATGATAAAGTGTGAAGATATTTGATAGATCTTTGTTCATACCATTTTTAGCTTGCTGATTGTAAGTTGCTTTGTATGGTTAGTTTGAAACTTTTTTTAAAATATTAGTTCAATTGTGAAGATTTATTTAAGTTTCACCAAAATTGGGTATTTATATGAATGTTCATGATCTAAAAATCTAGAGATTTTGATTTTGATTTGAGAAAGGTCACCCAAGTCATTCTAGAGTAATCATCTATGAACAACATAAAATATCTATCACCTTGAGAAATTTTTGTTTTGGTAGGTCCACATAGGTTTGTATGCACCAACTCCAAAGGTGTTGTGGTAGAATATTCCTTAGTTTTGAACCGCTTCTTTGTTTTCTTTCCAAATTGACACTCCTTGCAAATTGTATTGATAGGATTTGTAATTCTTTGCAGATCTCTAACAACCTAAGTAGAGTTTATCTTCACTAGGCTATCAAAATTTATGTGACCCATTCTTTTATGCCATAGCCAAATTTCATTGATTTGAGATAGAAAACACTTAACAACCACCTCCTTTAAGCTAATAAAAATTTCCTTCTATTATTGTTCCATTTGTAACCAATGTTTTAGAGCTTCCTTTTCTTATTTCACAACCATCACCTTGAAACACAAAATTGTATCCTCTACTACACAATTTTCCTACACTGAGAAGATTATGTTGAAGACCCTTGACATTAATAACATCATCTATCTTATGCTTTGCATCAAAACTAATTGAAGATTTTTCATAGATCTTAGCAGATGTATCATCACCAAAATTAACAAGACCACCATCATATTTTTCAAGCTTAACAAACTTACTCTTATCACCTATCATATGATTTGAGAATCCATTGTTAATTATCCAGTAGTTTCTCTCCTCTCTTGAATGAGAGGCATTCAACATAGTTACTTCAATATTGTGACCTATTTTTGTAGCAATTTCCTTAATAAATATTTTAGGATTAGTAGAATTATTTCCAACATTTTGAGCCATGAACAAGAATTCATCACTTCCATCATCTAGATAGTTTGATTCCTCATCATTAGATAAACCACTATATTCTTTAACATAATAAATCTTCTTGACATATCTGCCTTTATGATCTTTATGTTTCTCATTTGAAACTTTGATTAGACATTTAGAAGCGTAATGACATATCTTTCCACAATGAAAAAAATTGAAGGGTAACTTACCTCTATATTTTTAAATGCCCCTTTTCAACCTCACAAATTTTGCTTCCAACCTATCAAGATCATCCAAATTATATTCATCATTCTTCTCTTTCTTGCTAGCTTTAAAAGTAGTTTCTTTCCTTGAAGCATCTTGGTCAAACTCTCTTAATTCAAAAGTAGTTAAAGCACCAAATATTTGATCTTTAGAATATTGATCCAAATTTTGAGCTTCCTAAATAGCAAAAAAATATCACTATAAGATTTAGGAAGAGTTGTCAATACCTTCATCCACCCAAAGCATGTAGCCTGCAATATCTTCATATTTGATATCGTTAGGGTTTTAAATTTGGCTTTGAAATTATTCATCTTTTCTTGCTTGACCTTATCATCTCCTTCATAAATTCTCTACAACTTTGTCTAGATCTCTTTAGTATTTTTGAGGCTTATCACCTTGACAAGTTTTGAATCAGAAAGCACACTCAAGATAACATTCCTTTCTTTGTCTTTATTATCATAATCCTTGATCTCATCATCACTTTCCAGAGGAGTAATAGACATAGTGTATCCATTTTCAATTGACTTCCAAACAACAAATCCTAATGAGATAAAGATAGTATTCCATCTTGGATTTCTAGAAATCATGTTTTGTTCCGTCAAACATAGGTACCTTGACACCATTCCTATGCACCATCTATATCTACCTCAAGTGGTTAAGATTATTCCAAGGAAACATAGCCTTATACCAGTTGTTAGACACAAAATACAAATGAGAGGGGGGTGAATAATTTTTACATTAAAAATTTCAATCTGTCATTAACCTTCAAACCCTTATTATGCATCAACATGAATGTAAACTAATTAAACACAAACACATCCACAACCATACACCACAGAACACCAGATTTATGTGGAAAACCCTAATCAAGGAAAAATCATGATGAGGGTTAACTCACATATATATGAATAAAAACACCAATTACAAGTCTCACTACTAAAAGGGTTCATTTCCCAGAAAAACGAATGGCTCACTACCAAGGGCTCATTGCCTAAAGGACCCACTTCCTGGAATAGAAAGAGAATAGAAGAATATTGTTACAAGGAGGTTCACTACCTAAAATAAATAGGAAGATCATCACAAAAACTCTACACCATACACAACCTTCGTCTCACTACATCTAGTAACTTAGGTACATTGAAAATGCAGACACCTTTTTCTCACTACTTCTATTAGCCTTAGGCATTTAATCTCACACTTAGATGACAACACTTGATTAAATTCACATCATAATTAAAACCACTACACACCACACACATCTCGAACATTTAACCTTGATTATATATCTTCCATGATCTCAAACAAATTCTCTAGGTTGACATCAATGAAATGTATGCACCTCAAATGTGAAACAACCAAATAGGTCAGAAGCAAACACTTTCATGATGGAAAGAAGTGAAGGTGGTCCAACCAAGGGTTAAATAGGACCCAAATCTATATTTAAATGCTACACCATGCTTCCAAACACAATAAAAAATCTCTATGAAGGATGGAAAATTGTTGCTCTATAGTTTAAGACATAAAACAACAAGTTTTCTTCTCTTTTCATTCAAGGATACCCTAGAGATATCAATCCAAGGATGGAATGAGGGAAAGATATTTTCAATAGGTATGTTCTAGGGTATGATTAATGAATAAAATGGGGTTCGGCACCAAACTATGTCTTTGAAAGATAAGTAATATGAAATATCTAATGATAAAACCTAATGATATGCAAGGCTTGAAAGCTAAGAGAAAAGAGATGTGCATGTGGAAACTTGTAGAAAATTGATTGAATAATTGAAATGCTGAAAATTTTGTATTTAATGCACACTGGGACTCATACACCAAATTGGGCAATTTAGTCCCATATTAGGGTTTTTGAGTAGGAACAAAAATCTGGCATAGATAAGTCTAGAACACTTGAAAACTAAAAAAATCCACTATACTAGGACTCATATTCCAAAAGTGACATATCAATCCTGATTGGATTTTTTAGAGGATAAATATCTAAATCTTCAATTCAATCTTTTCCCTATCTTCTCAATCTAATTTTTGGACCTGAATTGCCGAATTCTACTTTGTAGGTGTCTTTTATTGATCTTCTAAACAAGGAGACAACTTGGACAACTTTTCAACTCTTCTCCAATTTTTCTTCAACCTAAATATGCAAATCAAACACTAAAGAGAGGGGGGAAATGTTGTTTTATTAGTGGAAAGGGGTTTTCCTTGTGAAATGAAGATAAAATAGGTGAGGGGATACCTTCCTATTTTATCTTGTTCATTCAAGTATGTCCTAAGAACCCTAATAGGATTGAATATCAAACTATCAAGGTGAGTCAATACACAATTAAGAGGACTTAGGAGGGGGTCCTTTTCAACTTTAAGGGGTTCACCACCAAGCAAAGGCTTGGAAAACATAATGTTTGAAAACACACTATGATATGCAAACAACCTAAAATGAGCTAAATGAAGCTTATAAATATTGAAAATGAACAAATCCAAGTTAGGGTATGTGTACCTAGGAAACCTAGAAATGCAAACAAACCACCAAAATATGCCTTAGAGGACTAAGACACCCAAGATGGTGTTTTAGTTTTGTTGTTGTTTTTTGAGGCAAACACAAAATCTTCAGATAACAGAACAAAATCTCAAAGAATATTTGAAAGATTCCACTTGGAGGACTAATACGTCCTTACTATCATCTTAGTCTTGATCTAAATTTATGAAAAGTATAAATGTGGTCTTGAGCTCCCCGATGTGAAATTGCTTCCTCTCGGATCTCAGGTTTTGAAACAGTCGGATCTGACTTGTAGGTGAGTTTCCGTGAAGATGACAACCTTGTAATGCAACTTTGCAACTTTGACAAATTTACACTCCAAGTGATCTTCAATTCTTAAACCTAGATATGCAAACACAAATGGACAAGATGGGAAAAACTTGTTCAGTGTTAGTGAATGGGGTTTGCCTTGGTTAGACCCCTTGTTGGTAATTAAACCTTGAAATGAAATAGAAATGGTGAATGAACATGCAATGATACAACTCACCAAACCCTTTCAATAGCTACAAACTTGTGTGAAATGGCTAAAATGGATATGGATCTTGAATTTCTTTCTTACTTAGATCAAAACCCTACATCAGAAATGTTAGCATAACAACACACATGATGTAAGAAAATCCTTTGACATGATTCTTGAATCTTGATGATGGCTCCAAATTCTTGATGATTTTGTCTTGAATGCACTTGATCTCATATATTTTCCTTATGAATCAATACTTGAATTCTTAGGATAGAAATGAATGAATGAAACTTGTATTTATACTTGTTTATGCTTAATATCCCGAAATCATATCACACCAAGCTGACATGAATTCATTAAATGAAGGAGGTTAAATCCTGCCAAAATTTGAAATTAAATCCTGAAAATGACTCAAGGAGGACAAAGACACCCTAGGTGGCATCTTAGTCCCAAGTGATGAAACTTGGGGCACATACACAAAAAAGGGTCCCAAATAAGATACCTCAAAATTAGGGTCCTAGGACCTTGGGGGACAAAGACGCCCTTAGTGTCATTTTAGTCCTGAACAAAAAATAGGGACACACCAATTAGAGCCATTAGGAGATCATTTAGGAATTGGATAATGTCAATATTAACTAGACAAATATGTCATTCATAGGGCTTATGGACATAAAATGGGGCCAATTAAGCCATAAAGTAGGATAAATAAAGCAAGGCGGGACCAAAAAAGTGTGAAAATACAAGGGTATTCATTTTACTACACTAAATTTAGCACCCACTTTAGTGAGAGGATGAACTTGCTTCAAACTCACACTAAAGTATCCAACCGTGCAATCAAGAGGGGTTCAAATTCACAAATGTTAGTAAGATATGATGATAAAAATCAAGAGGGTGGCCAAGCCCCTAGGATCATGATGCTATGGCGAACCAAAATAGGTACAAAGGAACACACATGTGGATGATATATGAAGCCAACACCAGATCACAAATATACACCATCAAAGACAAGAAAGAGGAAAAAGGAAAATAATTGCAACAAATCAAGCTTTGATTAGCCGTCCAACGTGATGGATTGGGTCTAGGCTTGAAGAGGGTTTATAAGTGGAACACATTGTCCACTATGCAAATAAAACACATGCTCATGAGGGATAGTGGGAACTAGTTGTCCACTAGGTGAGCCCCAAGAGGGACCATATCAAATCCATATCTCCATGACTTTAATAAGGTACAAAAATACACACTCACATGAGCGAGTGAAGCTAGTTGTTCACTAGGTGAGCCTCAAGAGGGAACATATCAAATTCATACCTCTATGACTTTAATAAGGTACAAAAATACAAGATCACACGAGCTAGTGAAGCTAGTTGTTAACTAGGTGAGCACCAAGAGGGACCATATCAAAGCCATACCTCCATGACTTTAATAAGGTACAAAAAATGAACGCTCACATGGACTAGTGAAGGTAGTTTTTCATTAGGTGGGCCCCAAGAATTTCATATCAAATTCATACCTCCATGACTTTAATAAGGAAAAAAGGAAAAAAATACAATAGAACAAGAAAGAAAGATGATGTTCAAGGGGATTTTGCTTAGTTCATGTGAGGTCTTACTCTTAGTAGACATCAGTCCTAATGTCTCCAAGAGAGGACTAGTTAAAGGATAAAAGATTCACCAGTTAGAGGGTGTAGTGCGTCACACCACCACTAAGGGGAATATAATATGTTGAGATAGGTCACACTCTTGAAGGACATTACTACCAATGTCACGACAAAGAGGAAAATGCATTGTATGAAGGAATAAAATCACATCAAGGAACATGGAAAATCAAATGCAAATGAAATAATGCTAAAATAATGTCAATGTGTGCCCCCACTTTAAAGGAATTGCTAACACCATGCTATGAGAAATTACTTTAAAGTAGACAAACATAGAAAATAAAAAGGAAAAGAGGGTTTCCCCCTAGAAACACATAAGGGATCTATGGATTCAGGGTCAATATATGTCTTTGCTACAATGATATTAGAGAGCTCAGAATTGTCATCATTCCCCAAATACACACAAAACTAGAAGAATAACACAAAGAGAGTGAAAAAAAAGAAAAGAATTTTGGATCAACATGGAAGAGACATAGGGTGTATCGATGCCTTATGTCATTCCCAAAAGTAAAACACAAGAAAAAAGATAAAAGATAAATGGAAAATATTTTGGGTCAACATGGAAGCAACATAGGGTGTCTCGACACCTTGCGTCATCTCCAAAAAGGAAAACACAAGACAAAAGTGAAAAAGAAAAATGAAAAAGGTGAAAGCTTATGACATAGAGAAGAATGAAGATACAAATAGGGGAATGCACAAAGAGAGAGAAACATCAAACATAACATCATGGGGCATCAAAATACACACATGCAAGTGAAAGTGAAAAGAAAACGAAAAAAAGACCACTAAGACACAGGCGAGTCAATCTAAAGTAGGTGATCTACCTCCCAATCTCAGTCTATTTAAGAAGAAGGTAGATAACGAACCAAAGGGACAAAAAAAATGCCTAAATAGTACAAGGCCATGAAATTATTGTCCCCACTAAGTGCAATACAAGAATGGGCTGAGATAGGTGGTGAGAAGGGTCATGTAATGGTGAGAATTACAAGATTCTACAATGATTATTGTTGACATAGGGATTTGCACATGATGAAAAGTTGAAAAACTATTAAATATCATGCAACAAGGGAATAATCTCACGTTGTGGGTATCCTATTGTGAGAGTAGATCTCTAGATTTATGGGTTGGATCCCTTTGAATATATATTTATTAAACTACTGATTGAGATTGGAAAAAGGTAGGAAGGATGATACAAAAATCGAGAACTAAACTATGAGCTGATTCACCAACTGAAAATGATTTGAATTTTTATTTTAAAATCTCACAAGATGACTCAACAAATCAAGCTACAAACATTCACTACTAAGGCTAATATGTTCTACATAAATGTTTCATTTGAAAGGCTTCTATGAATGAAGTATTCTTGAAAGAAAATAGTGATATTTTCATAACAAACATTCAAAAAATGGAAGAAACACAATCAATGACCTGCACTATAACATGTTGTACTTGAACAAGACACTGAAGAAATAAGATAAAATAAATGATTTCATAAAAATCACAAAATTTCAATCTAAGGACTCACACACAATGGTTTGAACAAGACAAATCTAAGAGGGAAAAATATTTTTTTTTATTGAAAATTAGGAGGTATATGCATTACAAAACTATGGAACTCATAAGAAATGAGTTACAAAGCATGTGTAATCTTCTACAATAGTCACCAAACTCAGAACTAGAGAAAAAACTATGAGAAGAAGAAGACTTATAGAAAAGGCTCCAAGAATTTAATTTTTGAATTTTGGCTCCAAAACATGATTTGTTGTCAAACTTCAACCCCTCCCTCAAATCAAACATGTGACTGAAAGCAAAATCCTCCAAGAATGTATGAGTTGTGAATTTGAAAAACTACTCCAAGAGTTGTATGTAACTGAAAACCCCTCTAAAATAGGGTTGTAACTGCAGGAATCATGGAGTCAAATATTGTAAAATACTCTTTGTCCCATACCCCATCCACTCGGCCCCTTAACTGGAGTTGAATTGATGATTGAGTCATGAATTTTACCTAGTCTTCCTCCATAAGTTTGAAAATATCCTCAACAATCTCCAAGATTTATTCAAAAATTTAAAGCCTTATTTAACTCCTTTTTAGAACCATCCCTCATTAGCATCTATGATATCTCTATTTTTTCATTTCAAATATCATCTATTTAAATTTATTTATAATTATCACTTAAATAAAGATTTACAAATTTTGAATAAATGTAAAAGATAAAGAAGTTTAAAAAAAAACATAAAGAGGCTTATTTGACTAAGTCTTTTAGAAGTTTTTATGAAACACTTAAAATAATTACAAGGCATATAAGATGCCACAACATAGACATGTCAATAAAGGTTTTTTTAAAAACTAAGGAAAAAATGCCTTCTTTCTATCGACCTTTCTTTAGGGTTTCATAACCCTAAAACAAATAAGGTAAGCATTATTACATTTCATTCTTTCTTTCCTACCCTTGAGAGAGGATGCCGCCATGGAACCCTTGGTCGACTGAAGCTTGCAAATCTCTGCATCTTGCTATTTTTGAAGGATCTTTTGAAGATTTAATGCAAAAAAATGGTAATTCCTCCATTGTAATGAATTTGATGAATTTTCTCCATTCTTTGAAGCTTTTTGAGAGCTTCCAGGTCGCGACCTTGCATATTTCTGATATATTTCAATATTTTTTTTTCATTTGTCGACTTCTGTATATTCAATGCTGCCATGGAAAACCTATTTCGAGGTTTTGAAGACTGAAATTTCTGGGAAGAAACCCACAGGTTTCTATGAGACTTTTCAAATAGAAACCTAGGTAGGTTTCTTATTGATTCCCTCCCCTTTAATCTTTACAAAAGATGTTCAATTTAAACAATGAAATGAAAAAAATAATGAGTGTTCTTTGTTCCTTGTTCATTTGTTTTTATGGATTGGCCACAAACTGAATGCTTTTGCTATTAATCTTTTATATGTTCTCTTCATGGAGGTCGTGGGTTCCACTCCTATGTCACGGTTTCTTCTTTTCTTTGAAAGTTGATTTTACCTGAAAGCTCAAATCTTTTCTATTGCTCTGTATTTTGAATCCCCAAAAAAATAAATTGCCTCCTAGGCCTCCATGATGAAGCCCTGACATGAGCTCTTTTGAAGACAATTTTGGAGTGCCTTCATAAAGGCCACAACCATGGCTTTTCATTTTTCACTTCTCTATAAAATAAAATAAATGAATTTGAATCTTGATGGCTTTTCATCTAAATAATTGGACTTTTCCATCATTCTATATTTTGAATCCATAGAAAAAAGAGACAAACTCCCATGCCTCCATTCTGAAACCCTAGATTGAGCTCATATTTTTCTTTTCTAGAAACAAATTCTATTTGAAAATCATAAAGTTTGTAAGATGAAAGGAAAACATTTGTAACACATTTTTCATTATTTTCCTGGAATCCTTCATACTTCAATAGTCATGACCTATTTGTGAAATAGCTTCAAAATGCATATATTGATATCTCCAAAAATTGGTATTTGATGGGCTATAGCCTTTTAATTCTATTACTATTTTCAATTTATGATACACAAGAGAGAACGAAAACCCTAATTTTTTATGTTATGTTATTCTTTATAGTTCTATATTGCACTGTTCTTGGCATAAGTCTTGAAATAGAATTGTTCTTCATGAAAATATTGCTAATCTTGCAAGAATTATTACTATTTCATTGCTTCTAATATCTGAATGCTATGAATAGCCTTTGACAAGGATTGATTCAAATAAAAATTTCTTCAGAGGACCAAAGCTTTGTATAAAATTTCTGAAGAATCTTTCATGGCTTCTTTTCTTCATTGGAAACTCAACATTGTGTACTTTCTACATTGTGACTGAGAAGTTATCATGGTTTTCCTCCATCTTTGTGCATTTAATATCATATTACAAAGACTTTGTGAATGATATAATGTATTTCTTCACAGAAGATTATGTAAATAGAACAAACATAAAACCTCCTTAACAAAAGTATGAAATTACTTGTTGTTCTTTATTGTAAGAAATGTTCATTATATTTTTTGATCATGCTTTGATGGCACTATAATTTACATTGATATGAGCTAGGATCAACCCTTGTGGGAGCCAAATTTTTCACCACTCATGGTGCAAACATATGAAATAATATAACAAAAATTGACCTATATCTGCACAAGAAGCAAACAAGTTAGAAAAAAATAGTGAATCCAATGATTTTTGATGATTTGATCTGGCAATTTTTTTGCATTTATCTATCTCTTGATAAATAAGTTGATTTAATCTGATAATGTCTAAACATTATATATCTATTGATGAAGCATGTAACTGGATCTCATGCCCTGAGCTCTAACAACAAATTTCAAACAACTGCAGGTGCGTCTGGAACTTAGGAGCAAGAGGAGATAAGGACATTGAAGATCAAGCTAGAGACTAAAGAAACAACCCTACATCATCCCTTAAGGAAATGACAAACATGACCTCCTCTTATGTGTTTCTTCTTCTTTTAGTTGATCTTCAAATGTATATTTTATACTCATTATTGAATTAAATCAACTTAGTATATGTAATTACTTGTATATCCATTTGAACTTGTTCTCAATTACATAATCTGAAATAACTAAAATGAAACTGTTCAAAGCATATATTTTGTAATCAAAATGAAGTAATAATTTCTACATATCTTTCTCCAGCACTGCAATTATTTTATGATAAATAGAAATAACATAAATTTCATAGAATAGTTGAGCTTCCCAAAACATCTTTGAATGTTTGTTCTCTAAATGAAACTTGTTTGTTTCTTTGTCCAAATTGTTCAATAGTTTCAATAAAACTTTTTGGATGATTATGATAAATCAATCTGAAACCCTTTCATTTTGAAATAAAATGTTCAAAGTATGTCTACGCATCAAAATTTTATACCCCATGAAGCAATTATCTACTAAAACCTCACTAATTTGTGCAGGAAGAAAATAATTAGTAATAGTTCTGGTGACCTCTTAGGGGTGTTTTCCTGCTAAACAAATAAGGCCAGTTACCTTGCTTATCCATTGGGTATGGATTCCTTTTTTTCCTTTTCCTCTTACTCAAAAAATTTGTAAAGAGTTGATTCATATTGTTTTAACTGTTTGACACCTTGCTTCAATTGAGTATAGTTCAATGAAAAAACATGTGTTGTTCATGACATTGAACTCTTCATTCCATGTTATGAATGAGAGATGTCTATTTTATTGAACTATAATTAGTTGAAGTAAAGTTTTTTTATTTCCCCCCAAAAAAACTCAAAGTAAACTAACCAACTGTGCAAAACAACACTTAGGGAAAGTGAATATGCAACTAATCTATGTGCAATAACACTTATTTGACATCTAGAAACTACTTAAATATGTATAGATTCATATCATACCTTAAAATTAATTCTTGAGGTGAATCCCATTCATTGGGATTGGCTCCACTTCACCATCCAATTTAGACAATTGGAAGGCATTATGTTGTTTACGCTCAGTAATAATGTAAGGCCTAGTCCAAAATGCATCAAACTTGGAGTGTTTTCTAGGTCTGATTTTAAGTTCATCCCACTTCAGCACTATCCCACCTTCCTGGAACACTCTTGGGAATGAATTATTAACAAATGACCTCTTTATTTGAGCTTGGTGTTGCTCAATATTCTTCATTGCTTCACCTCTAATCTCTTCCAGCCTAATCAACTGAGCCAATATTGTTTTCATAGGTTCTTCTTAAATTATGTCAAGCTGATTGACTAAATCAAGGACTGGAAGTTCAAGGGATATAGGAAGTCTTGCCTCTTTTCCATACACAAGCATATATGGTGATAGTCTTGTTGACATTTTCAGTCTAATTCTATTAGCCCATAAGGTTGATTTCAACTTGGTATGCCATGCTCTTTGATTTCCTTCCATGGTCCTCTTGATAATTTTGAGAAGATTCTTATTTATGGACTCAGCCTGTCCATTTCCTTAAGGATAGTAGTTAGATGAAGTATTTAGGTAAATACCATTTCTAACAGCCCAATCAAATACTCTAGTTCCTATGAAAGTGAGTGCATTATCTCAAACTATTGACTCGGGAACTCCAAACCTTGTTATTAGTTCTTCATAAAATTTTAGAATAACCATCTCATTAGCCTCTTTAAGTACTATAGCTTCAGTCCACTTTGAAAATTAATTAGTGGCTATGAGCACCCACTTGTGGCCTTCACTTGAAGGTGGGTTTATTAATCCAATGAAATCCAAACCACACTTCATGAAGGGTTGTTCAATCTGAATTAGCTACAATGGAAGGGATTCTAGCTTCTCTTTTCCTATAAATATGGCAGTCCTTACATTTTCTCACCCATGAATGTGCATCTTTGAACAAACAAGGCTATTAATAAGCTCCTTTCGTTATCTTAAGAGTTGTAGCTCTTGGAGAGAAATGACCTCCGACTGATCCTTCATGAAACTCATGTAAAACTTTATCAACTAGATCAGTTTATATACATCTCAGCAAAACACCATGGAAATATTTTCTAAAAATCAAAACATTCAAAAGCACATAAGGTATACAATGTAGCCTATAGTACCTTCTTTTTGATTTACTCAAACCAAGAGGAAACTCACCAGTTAACAGTAAATGAGTCATTTATTGTACCCAACTTGTAGAAGAAATAGGTCCAGTAATCTGTTCATCTTGAAGAGCTAGGATGACCTCCTCTTCCTTTTTTGTAATTTTGTTAGTGTTTCTAGCAAGCTTCTCACATAGAACCTTACCTCTTACTAGCTTGATGACCTTAATCTCAATATTGTATTCCATTACTTTAGTCACCCAACCAACTCTTTTACTAATCAAGTCCTTTCTCAGCAAAAATTCCTTGCTTGAAGGGTGAGCAACCAACAACTTAATCTTATTGTTAGAAAGCACGTGTCTAATTTTTAAAAAAAATTTGATAACTACAAGTACATTATTTCCAACAAAGGAATAATTAAGCTCATAATATTTGAGACCTTGACTAATAAAAACCAAAGGCTGCTCTAAACCATGATCATTCTCTTGAACAAGCATAGCTGAAATACTATCAATATTCCCATATGCATATAATATAAAATATTTTGAGAAATTTGGATTTAGCAGAGTAGGAGCAGCTACATGTAATTCTTTGATAAGATCAAAGATCCTTTTTCCTTATTTATTCTATCTGAGGGAAACATTCTTCTTTAACATTGAAGTAAGGGGCACTAATAACTCAACAATATCTGGAATTAATCTTCTAACAAATTTGATTCTACCCAAGAAGCTTTGCAACCCTTTCTTGTGTGCTGGTAAAGGAAGAGAAAGAATGGCACTTACTCTCTCTGGATCTATGGTGATGCCATGTTTTGATCAAATATATCCCAACAACTTACCTTCATGTACAACAAACACATCATTATTTGGGTTGAGAGAAATACCAAACGCTCTACATCTTTCAAATATTTTCCTTAAGTTATCAAAGTGTTCATCTGATTTAAAAAAAAAATAGTTATGTCATCCAAATAAACTAGTACAATTTTATACATCAAAATTTTGAAAGCCATGCCCATTTCTTTCTGAAAGTAGCTCCAACATTTGAAAAACCAATTATAAGCCATTATTCCCTATTTAGTTGTAAATGTTGTCTTAAATTGATCTTCTTCCTTAACTAGGATTTGATTATACCCTAAGAAGCCATCTAATAAAGAAAACCTCTCAACACTTGAAAAAAATTGAAGGATTTGTTCCATGGAAGGCAAAGGATGACGATATTTTCAGGGAAGCTCTATTAAGATCTCTGAAATCAACACAAATTCTGATTTCACCATTCTTCTTCCTCATCGGAAGAATATTGGATACCCAAGAGGTATGTTTGATTGGAAAAATAATATTGCTCTCAATGAGCTTATTCAACTCTTTGATCATGAGGGGCTCAAGCTTGAGGTTAAGTGGCCTCTATTTTTGTCTTACAAGTTTGGCATTAGGCTCAAGTTCAATGGTATGCTAGGAAATATTAGGATCAAAACCTTTCAAATCAGAATATTCCCATGAAAAAATATCACTGAATTCCTGGCAACGTAAAATAAATGCATGCCTCTCTTCTAATGTACATACCTTGCCAAGCTTTAAAATATTATCTTTGAAGATATCTATATTCTGATAATGATCCTCTTTAATGTGCATGCTAGATTTTTATTTTCTCACTTGATCATCAACATTGAAAATAGACTCCAATGCAACCAAGCCTTTGGGCAATTTGTTGGTTTTCAGCTGTATGATCCGATCTTCATACTACTGTCTGAATTTCTCCTAATTATCATTGGAAAATTCTACCTTTTCTCTCAAGAAGTTTATGATCTATTGATCACTATCAAAAACTTTCCAATGCTCATTATTATTAGGAATATAAGATCTAAAAATTACTTTAACATACTATTTTTCCTTAGAATTTTTTATATCATTGGGAATATCATACTGAGCGCCTATGGCTGCTAGTCTATCAACATGTTTATTTGCACTTCTAAGTATAGATAGAAAATTAAAAGCTTGAAAATATTCAATAATATCCCATACTCTATGCTTATAAGACTTCAAAAGATCATTTTTAGTAGCATGGAGACCTCTCACTTGATTGATAATCAATTTTGTATCACCAAAAACCTATAAATAGAAAATACCTCTCTTCTTTGCCCATTGGAGACCATGAATCAGAGCTTCATACTTGGTTGTATGATTGGTACAGTTGAATGTGAACCTGAATGTTGAGTAATACTTGTTACTAGTACGAGAAATGAACATGAAACCACCTCCAACACCATTTTTACTCTTTGAACCATCAAAAAACAACTTCCATACTTCATTAACTTGTTGATCAGAATGTTTTTCATCACTTTTTACAAGATTAGGCATGAAATAATTAGATTCATGCATCAAATAAATCCAAAAACTTACCTCCTCATACTATTCATTTAAGACATCATGAACATTCTTAGTTGCCCACTCATCCAATAGGACTTCAGGGCTCAATATAGTCTTTGGAGACATGTTCTGATTTGATAGCACTTGGATTATAGGGCTCAATATGGTCTTTGGAGACATGTTCTGATTTGATAGTGACCTTGGTGTCATACCTAATCCCAAACAGCATATAAGACCAATCTGAGGACAAGTATCCTCCAATTTTAGTTGTGAAATCTCATGATAAATATATGGAAAATTATGGAGTCACCTTTATGACATAAATGTCCTTAGGTATTGAGAATTTTGGACATGCGTGCAATGTGAGTCTCATATTCTTAATGAATCCTACTATATTAACAACAACACCATCTAGTTGGACTACCCCTTTTCTAATGGCTCATACTGTATTCCGAATTTATCAACAACTTGTTTGGGCATGACAGAATTGTTGGCCCCTGAGTCAATCATACAATTATGTACTAAATGTTGGCCAAAAATCAGAGTTACATAAAAAGGGGGTGGTTTGATTGCATTAGTATGTTTTTCTTTCTTTTCTTGAGCATCACTGGTAAATACAACCTTAGAAGGTTGTTGGTTAGACACTCCATCAGAAAAAGAAAACTTTGACAAAGCTTCATGTAATAGATCCTTTTTCCCAGGAAGAGCTAAATAATCCCACATAGAAACATTAACGATTTTTTCTTCATATGTTCTAATATATTGAAATTACCAATACTAACCTTTTTTGGTCCCTTAGGAACAACAACATCCCTTTGTGCTCAAGTTCTAGTTGGATTGGTGCTTTAGGATGATCTTTGCCAACCAAAAGTTGTACTCTTTCCAAAACGTGAACATTCTGTGAAGAAGAAGGCCTCACTTGGCCTTGTGAACTTGTAGATAGCTGATTTTTGTCCACATCAGTCTACTACCCCAAGTCAACAACCCTTTTCTTAGATCTTGTATTGGTTGCTAAAGGTTCACTTGAATGATTTTGTGCATTGTTAACTCCACAAAACTCTTCACCTTTCTAGCTCAGCAAGGTGAACCACCAAAAAGATAATATGCTAAAAGGGAAAGAGGATTCCCCTTGCTAGGCCCCTAGGGTTTTCACCTAAGGAGCACTTGGTTTAGGAAATGGACTCTCTTTCCACTTGATGATATGCTCTTTTTGGTTGAGTTCATTCAAAAGGGGATTTGGGGGCTCAAAGTGATATGTGTAGGATGCCCTAAATGGAATAAACTGAAATAGAAACTAACTAGTAATATAAAACCTAAGAAATGTAAAGTGCTAGAAAACACATTATGATGTACAAAAGACTTAAGAAATGTAAGGAAAATATTAACAAAATTGAGGGAAAGTAAGATGTGCACCTAGAAGATGAAAGGGGATGGCATGAAGGTCTCAAATCTTAAAAAAACTAATATAGAAGCCGAGAAGGACACTTATGCCATTCTGGGCGACCTAGTCCTTTTTCTGTGAAAATCTATCGAGACTTGTTTCTTCCAAAATGGTACTCAGATCTACAAAAAACCCTAAAATGCAGGTATGGTGGGACTAGGTTTCCACTAATGGTGACTTAGTCCCTTTCAACCTTTTGAAAGGTCTAAAAGTGGGATCTAGAGGTCTCGGTTTTCACTTTCTACTTCTTGAGGTACCCGAATCTGAAACTTTGATTGTCAACCTATAAGAGACTTTTAATGGATTTTTTTTCCTAGACCACAAGGAGGTGTCTCCAACAATTCTTCAATCCACTCTTCAATTATTTCCAAACCTGCAAAATACCTAGATCTACAAACACACAAAGAAGGAAGAAGAAATGTTGATTGTTAGAGTATAGGGGCTTACCTTGGTCAAGCCCCTTTTAGATAATCAAATCAAATGAAGAGATAATGTAATGAAACATGAAATGATGGAGCTAATATCTTTCCATGATGATTAATCTTGTGTTGTTACAACAATCAGACCTTGAATGCCTTGGAGAGATGTCTTGATGAATTTGTATGCAAAAACCCTAGCTTGCTTGAGAAGAATAGTGGATGAGTGCTTGAGAAGATTGAGTGAGGAGAAAAATGAGATGGAAGAAGTGCAAAATGAGGGGAAAAACCATTATTTTTAGAATTTATGTCTTAATCTCCCCGAAATAACACCATACAGGCCAAACTTAGGGTTTTGGAGACAAAATCCTGAAATAATTTTAAGTTTATTTTAATTTTTATGCCACATGGGACTAGGTAACCCAAGGTGGTGACCTAGTCCACCTGGGAATTTTTGATAGGTGGTCAGGGATTAAATTGTGTTTTTTTTTTCAGGATTCTCATAAAACACACTAAAATAAGGCATGCATGTGCATTAAGGGTTCATTATTCCATAAGAAAGGGTTGATTGAGTGATGAAAATCCTAGGAAAGTGTGAAATTTTTTTACAACACCTTGACACAAGGCTTGGAAAATGGGTAAAAAGAGGTCCAAAATCCATAGGAAATGGCCCAAATGAGTGAAAAGTGTCAAGCCTACACTTCTTGGCGACACATTTAGTCCCCACTTTAGTGAGAGGATGAACTTGCTTCAAACTCACACTAAAGTAGCCCAATAGAGATGGTGAAGAAAGAAAAAGGAGGAGGTCGAACCCCCAAGGATTCGAGATTCTAAGTCAAAATGACATCAATGCAAGAAGACACATTCAAGGGTGAATCATTGTAGCAAGATGAGATGCATGATCATACACTGAAAAGAACAAGAATGAAGAGAAGGAAAGGTGAAAAAAATGCTCACTCTGGGGCCATAGAACATCAGGCAATCCGTGGGGTGAGTTTTCCCAAAAGTTGAGAAACATACACATGGTCGGTACGTACTGACACACACATAGGTGACTATGGGGAAAGTTGTGCTACTTTTTGGGCTTCCCACTTAACCATACCAAAATTATACCTCATGATAACTTTGATAAGGCACCACAAAAGAAAGTGATGGTGTTCAAAGGTATTTTTCTTAGTTCATGCAATGTATCATCTTAGGGAACATTATGCATAATGTCATCAAGAGAGGAAGAGTGCAAATGGTCTGGTTGTGGGCAACATTGTACGTAATTTTTTCAAGAGAGGGAATTGCAAGAGAAAGAACATTGCATAGTGAAATGTGAGTGTTGATCTATTCCCCCACTTTAAAGGAATTGCTACACACCGTTCTATGAGAAATTTCTTTAAAGTAGAAGAAGAGAAGAGGACATGAGAGCTTTTTTGGAAATCCCTATGCCGAGTCATATGTTTCCAAAAAACCACATCATGAAAAGGGAAGTATGCCACATGCGAGTCAACTTAAGACATGTCAACCACATCCCAAGCTTGCTCTTATATGTTCATGAAAGGTGAACGAGTAGTCAAAAGAGACAACGACAAGTGAAATACAAGGAAAAAGGCTAACTAACCTCTTGCCCCCACTTAGTGCAGGACAAGAGTGAGTTGAAAGGATTGAGGGGATGTAAGGTTGAGTGAAAATTTGTATCAATTAGAGGAATTAGGTTCCCCCACATAAGGGAGACCACCAAGCTCCTTAAGATGTTTAATTTTTATAATCAAGGCCTTACACTCATTTGTGTGATGACCATGAACTTGGTGGTAAGCACAAAAGGAATGTTTGTGAGAAAATTTATTTCAAGTTCTAGGAGGCAAGGTGATCAAGTGATCTTGGAGGAGTCTCAACAAGATGCTCGCTTGATCGAGGGTAGAAGGTGCTCCTTTGGTTTGCAACAAAAAAGTGTCTTGCTTAGTAGAGGATGTCATACTTACACAAGGCACTATAGATTGTGAGATTTTGTATACTCTTTTGGAAGAGTGTGTAAAATATGAATCAGTAGTGGGTTGTGAGATGACATTGGTGTTAAGTGAAGATTTCTTTATGTTTTGCATTGTGTACAAAGGATCACATTTGGAAGGTGATTTAGAAGGATGGTTTGAGATGGGGTTGGTGTTGGTGTTGGAGGAAGGTTTGACGATTTCGATGAAAGGAAAAAATCCAAGACCATGATTGGATGTTTGCATGTTAGGCTTGATAGGGTTTTTGATACCGTGTTCGTTAGCACCACATACTTGTCCACTATATCCAAGTTGTTTCATGAGCTCATAACCTTTTCCATAGATATTTTTTAGAACTTTTGGATTGGGTGAGGGTTCATTGTTTGCATTGGTGGCTAAAGTAGTGGAGGTGGATGCTTGCGAAGGAGCAACCAAGTCTTGTGTGGACAAGACTATGTTTCCCTTGTTAGATTTTTGGTTGGTGATCATGGAGTCTCCTAGTAAAGGAGGTGTGAAGTCTAAGGAACTCCAATCATCCAAGGGTGGACATTGTATAGGTTCCACTTGGGTGGTTGGTGTAGAAGTGGTGAAGGGCTTGGATTTGTTTTTCTTAAGGTGTAAGACACTATAAGGCTCGGGATCAACTTTGAGTGTGTACAATTTGTTGATGTATATGTAGTTCATCTTGCGATGAAGAGTGGAAGGCACACCATTCATTGCATGAATCCATGGTCTACCTAAGATAAGGTTACATGAAACATCATTAGGCATAACATGGATCAATGTGTCTAATGTGGCCACTCCAACTGGAAGAGGAAAAGTGATCACACCAAGCGGTTTTGGTCCTACACTGTCAAATCCACTGATAGCCAAGGCGGTAGGTTGAATGGTTGATTTATCGATATGGATCCTATCCAAGAGATTTAAACTACACATATTGATAGAAAATCCATTATCAACAAGGTTTCACTTTATCCTGATGCATTTGTATTGAGATATGATCATGAAGGCTTCAACTTGTTTCTGCACAGCCAAAGGAGGGAGCTCACTTTGGTGGAAAATAATGTCAACATTAAAGCCTTGAATCATAGCTGATATGCCATTTGTTTGTGCATTATATGGGATAGGAATTTGTTGTAATGAATTTTGCATCATGTTGTGATAGTCATGGGAGCCTTGAATAAGGTCCCATAATGATATTTTTGTGGGAGTATTCCTTAGTTGGTCAACAAGGTCATACTCCCTAATGATTGAATTGAGGTGAGGGGTAGCATGAAGAATGGGAGTGGAGGAGGGTAAGGATGTTGAGGTGGGTTTTTGTGAGTGGGTGAACCAAAAAAAGTGGTTTACAATTCGAATGAGGGAGGAAAACTTCCAAAAAACCTCACCCATGCAAAAAAAAATCATTTTGAGGGGTTCAAGCGAACTCAATGTTTGAACAAACCCAAAAGGGGTTCACTCGAACTAGGGTTCAAGTGAACCACTTTTCATGTGGGAACCCACATTTCCCATTGTGGAAAGGGGGTTCGATTGAACCTTTTTTCAACTGAACAAGGGTTCGAGCGAAATAGGTTCGCTCGAACCACCCTTTTCCCACATTCCCACCCTCTGACACAAAAAGACTCCAGATTTTCGCCCTTTGAAGCTCAAGTTGAGGACGAAAATGGAGGATAATTCACAGACATAATTGGAAGATGGTATTCCTTAGAACGAGCTATCCAACACATAGAATTTTAATATGTTTTGGTTTTATTATATATGTTTTTTTTAGTTTTATTAAACATAGGTTTTTCACTGAAAATCAAGCTTTATGTTTTGCACATGTGGAAAAATAGAAAAATATCAAAATATTTTTTTTTCAAATATGTTCGTGTTGGATATTGATGTCCTTGATCCATTAAAAATAAATAAATTGAATTTCGATACATACAGAAAAAGTTATGTTGTATATAGTCTGTCTATGTCTGAATTGCAATTGGTTTGAATTCAAAACTTGATTAAGGAAAAAATATTCACTAAAAAAATATGAGACCAAATAAAAGTGCTAGATATTGTAGTTACAAATCTAAATTAAAAAAAAAAAGAATTTTATCCTTCATACAAAAAAAATTATGTTATATACGGTGAGCATAACTTTTTAAAAATGATGTTTTCTGAAAAAAACCAGTTTTCATGGGAGATGGAAAAAGAAGTGCAATCTGATTCCAAAAAAATTTTAAAAAATAGTTTTAGAATCTAGAGACAAAATGTGATGAGACAATAGTTTACACCATCTTCAAATTCCTCACGGTTTAGCTGCTATAGGTGCCCGAATGTGAAGATTTAGTTAAAAATAATAATTACAGTGTCCAATTTGGCCAAAAATTGTAAACCACTATTGTGGGATCACCCGAGTGTGGGTTGTTGTGAGTGTAATGTGTATGAGAAATGGTATCTTGAATCAATTTTTGTAACACATTATGCGTATGTGGGTAAAGGAGAAGTTCAGGTTTATGTGAAGGTGGGTAAAGGACAAGTTGAGGTTGAATAATATTAACAACCCCTTGGGAAGGAGAGTCAATGTTATCCTTGGCTTGCATCATGATTTCCACCATAGGAGGAGAGATTTGAGGGGAACTAAAAGCCTCATGTTCTTGACATAAAAGTATTAGTTCTTCTAAAACAAATTCATCACAAGTAGGAGGGTGATCAATGATGGGATGAGGAGGAGAGGGAGAATAGGGTTCTATTTGATTGTCCAAGGTCTCATTCTCTTGTGCCATACTATCTACCCTAGTAGGAGAGCTCAAAAGAGGTTCATGAAATGCTTCATCACAAGGAGGAGAGGCATCACAAGAAGGACCACTATGATTTTTAAATAGATTATCCCAAATGGTGGTAGCATTAGGGAAGGGAGGGTCAAAAGTATTATGACTTGTAATGGGTGTATCTTCTAACACCAACCTATCCTCGTTGCATCGAGGAGGGATAAGAGAAGAATAAGTTTGATGGTCATGGGTATAGAGATGAGGTAAGGGGATGATGTTTTGATTGTGTTGTTTAAAGTGTTGCAAAGGGGAAGGAGGATATGGAAGAAAATCAAGACCATCAGGATCCTCAATGGTTGTGTCTTCTTACACTAAGATACCTTCGTCACCAATAGGAGAGGTATCAAGAGAAAAACAATTATGATTATCATGATTATTGATGTTTGTATCCTCATCAGTCAAAGTTTTAGTGGATGAGATAGAAGATATGAAGTCATCAAGGGCTTCATCTAACATGTCCAAGTCATCGCTACTAAAGGGCTTGATATCTCTAAGTTTGTGAGTGGGTGCATGTGATGTTGTTAAAGTGCTGTTTTCATTTTCTAAAGATTCTGATTTAAATGATCTAGGAATTAATGCAGCAAATGAAAGTAACTTAATGCTATCCACAACTACCATGAATTCTATTTAAAATGTAACAAAATCTATGTAAACTTAAAATGCAATGTAAAGGATAGAATGCAATACAATTTTCACATGAAAAACAATGTAATTTACTGATTATATTATGCAATAATATGAAAATAACATGTTGTAAATGCAAAAGTGAAAATGTACAATGCATGAAATAAGCTAATTTATGCTAGATTTAATGAAATGCATGATATAGAAACAAAACCCAGTGATATGGATACATAATGGCACAACATAGAAGCATAAAAACAAAGTTTTCAGCCCTGTAAAAGACAATTTTAGAAGCCTACAGGAACTAGGTCGCCCAAAGTGGCAACCTAGTCCTCCTGGTGATTTTTTTGAGATTTTCTAGATGTTTTAGATTGATTCAGGTGGTTTATATATGGGGTGATGCAGGCCTAACATGAAAATGCAAAATTTCAGAGATGTGTAATGTTCTAAGATGCAAAAATGCAACCTATTATGCACTTTCACTAATGTAAATGAAATAATGCACAATGCAATGAAATGCAAACCTGCAATGCTAAAGAAGGCCAAATCAGAAGAGAGGGTATAGGAAAGTTAGGTTCACCAAAATGAACCACCAACAAGATAATATACTAAAAGGGAAAGAGGATTCCCCTTGTTAGGCCCCTAGGGTTTTTCACCTAAGGAGCACTTGGTTTAGGAAATGGACTCTCTTTCCACTTGATGATATGCTATTTTTGGGTGAGTTCATTCAAAATGGGATTTGGGGGCTTAAAGTGATGTGTGTGGGATGCTCTAAATGCAATAAATTGAAATATAAACTAACTAGTACTATAAAACCTAAGAAATGTAAAGTGCTAGAAAACACACTATGATATGCAAATGACTTAAGAAATGTAAGAAAACTATTACATAAATGGAGGGAAAGGAAGATGTGCACCTGGAAGCTAAAAGGGGATGGAATGAAGGTGTAGAAGCTTGGAAAAATTGATGCAAAATTTGAGGACACTTACACCACTCTGGGTGACCTAGTCCTTTTTCTATGAAAATCTGTTGGGACCCGTTTCTACCAAAAGGGTACTCAGATCTATAGAAAACCCTAAAATTCATGTATGGTGGGACTAGGTCACCACTAATGGTGACCTAGTCCCTTTTAACCTTTTAGAAAGTTTGAAATTTGGATCTAGAGGTCTTGGTCTACACTTTCTGCTTCTTGAGGTACCCGGATTTGAAACTTTGATTCTCGACTTGTAAGAGACTTTTAATGGATTTTTTTCCCTAGACCACAAGGAGGTGTCTCCAAAAAGTCTTCAATCCACTCTTCAATGATTTCCAAACCTACAAAATACCTAAATCTACAAACACTCAAAGAAGGAAGAATAAATGTTAATTGTTAGAGTATGGGGGCTTGCCTTGGTCAAGAGGCTTTTAGATAATCAAATCAAATGAAGAGATAAAGTAATGAAACATGAAATGATGGAGCTAATAGCTTGCCATGATGATTTATCTTGTGTTGTTGCAGCAATCAACCCTTGAATGCCTTGGAGAGATGTCTTGATGACTTAGTATGTAGAAACCCTAGCTTGCTTGAGAAGAATAGTGGATGAGTGCTTGAGAAGATTGAGTGAGGAGAAAAATGAGAGGGAAGAAGTGAAAAATGAGGGGAAAAAACCTTATTTATAGAATTATGCCATAATTTCCTCGAAATAACACCATACAGGCTGACCTTAGGGTTTTAGAGACAAAATCCTGAAATAATTTTTAGTTTATTTTAATTTTTATGCCACAGGGGACTAGGTCACGCAAGGTGGTGACCTAGTCCACCTAGGAATTTTTGACAGGTTGTCAGGGATTAAAGTGTGATTTTTTTTTAGGATTCTCACAAAACACACTAAAATAAGGCATGTATGTGCATTAAGGGGTCATTATGCCATAAGAAAGGGTTGATTGAGTGATGAAAAGCCTAGGAAAGTGTGAAAATGTTTTACAACACCTTGACACAAGGCTTGGAAAAGGGGTAAAAAGAGGTCCAAAATCCATAGGCAAGGGACCAAATGAGTGAAAAGTGTCAAGACTACACTTTTTGGCAACACACAAGGTGACATCCAAATTTCCTTATTTTGCACGAGCAGACTACAATTCATGACCCTCCTGAGATGATTTTTTTGGAACGACAACACTACTTTGCACCATTAATGCTTGATTCAGAATACCATTAGAATAAGTAGATTGGTTATGTGGCTGATTACAAGGAAAACACCACTCGTAATCAGCTACCATATTGTTTTGAACATGTACCACCTCTTTAGAAGAGCTAGGTGTATTAGGGTTATAAGGCTGGAAAGGCCTTTGGTTCTAGTTCCTCCTTTGAACTTGAGGACTAGACTGGTATAGAGCTTGGTAAGGAGCCTTTTAAGGTGGTTGGTATTGTTTCTTTTTTGATATTGACCAACTCATTACCAAACATTTGCAAGGTATTATGTATGTTGTCATTTTTCTCTTTAAGGCTTACCATCTCTTGAAATTAGCTAGAACAACATGCTCTTGAGTTTCTACTTGGGTATTAAATGCTGGAAATGAAGGGACATCAACTATAGTAGGTGGCATTACATGGGTAGTTGGTTGTATATCAGAAAAATATGGCATTAGAGGTCTAGGTGCTATCTTCCCTGCTTGGATCAAACTATTCTCAACCCTAACAACAACATCAAATGTTGTTGGTAATGTATTCCCACCCATAGACTGTATCATGAGTGAAATATCACTATTTAAATCCTTTAAATAAAATAAGAAATCACATTCATTAGAGGTATTTACCAAGGCTAGAATCCCATTCTAGGTCTTCTTGAAGCGGTAGTTGAAGTACACCATATTCTCATGTGGAGATCTTTTGATGGTACTAAGTTTCTCCACCAATGAGAGATGGTCTTATTTACCCTTGAATTGCCTATTTAGTTGCTCTCCTAATTGGTCCCATGTAGCAATTGAATTTATAGCAAGGCCTTTGAACCATTGGAGGGCTTTACCCTTTAAAGAAGCTGCCGAAAGCCTTACTGCTACATCTTGTTCGGTAATATGGTGTAACCCACACAATGAAGCCACATCTCTAATATGCTCTATAGTTGTTGTTTGATCTTCTCCAGTGAAAAATGGTAAGATCTTATGGGATTTTGTTGGAATTTAATTATGTTGGGAAATATTCAAGGGGCTTCCTTGATCAAATGAGACAAAAGGTTGATTCCTAGGTGGTGGTGGATGATCCATAGTGACTATTAGAGGGTTTGAACTACTAGGAAAAGTGGAACTCACTAGTATCTGGGCTGCAGAACTTGTGAAAAAAGGATTGTTGAAGGTTGAAACTAAATTTGTTGCCCTCATAACAACTCTAGTACTTCTTGATGGTAGCTCAAAATTCTCAACAAGTTTTTCACTTTGTTTGGTTTGATAACTTCTCATGTGCTCATTCACTGAACCTATTGAAACCAAAGCTCTAGTGTCACCAAGTGTGAAAAATATCCTTCTTGAAGGCTGGAAAACTATTTCTCAAACCAAAATAGTAGCAACATGAAGCTCGTTTTGAATTGAAAAATCAGTTCAAGGTCCCACCGGGCATGCTAAAAACTGTTGACACACGGATTTGCACCTAATGAAAAGTTGAAAACTCTTAAATCCCATTCAACATGGGACTAATCTTAGGCTGTGGGTATCCTATTGTCAGAGTAGACCTCCAAATTTATGGGTTGGCTCCCTTTGAATATATCTTTAATAAACTAGTGATTTAGATTGGAAAAGGGTAAGAAGGATGATTCAGAAACTGAAAAACTAAACTATGAGGTGATTCACCAACTAAAAAATGATTTGATTTTTTCTTTTAAAATCTCATAAGATGACTCAATAAATGAAGCTACAAACATTCACTACTCAAGCTAATATGTTTTGCATAAATGTTTCAGTTGAAAGGATTCTATGAATGAAGTTTGCTTGAAAGAAAAGAATGATTTTCTTAACACACATTCAACAAATGGAATAAAAAAAATCAATGACTCACACTATAACATGCTACGCTTGAACAAGACACTAAAGAAATAAGATAAAATGAAGGATTTCATAGAAATCACAAAATTTCAATCTAAGGAATCACACACAATGCTTTGAACAAGATAGATCTAAGAAAAAAAAACTTTTTATTGAAAATCAGGAGGTATATGCATTACAAATCTATAGAACTCATAAGAAATGAGTTACAAAGCATGTGTAATCTGCTACAACAGTCACCAAACTCAAAACTAGAGAAAAAAATGACAAAAGAACACTTATAAAAAAAGGCTCCAAGAATTCAATTTTTGAATTTTGGCTCCAAAACATGATGTGTTGTCAAAATTCAACCCATCCCTCAAATAAATCATGTGACTAAAAGAAACCTCTTCCAAGAATTTATGAGTTGTGAATCTGAAAACTACTCCAAGGGTCATATGTAACTGAAAAACCCTCTAAAATAGGGTTGTAACTTCAAGAATAATGGATTCAAATACCTTAAAGTCCTCTTTTCACCATACCCCATCCACTTGGCCACTTAACTAAATTTGGATTGATGATGGAGTAATCCATTTTACCTATTCTTCCTCCATAAGTTTGAAAATCTCCTCAACAATCTCCAAGATTCATGCAAAAATTTAAAGCCTTATTTAACTCCTTTTTAGAACCATCCCTCATTAGCATCTATGATATCTCTATTTTCGCATTTCAAATATCATATATTTAAAGTGATTTACAATTATCACTTAAATAAAGATTTACAAATTTTGAATAAATGCAAAAAATAAAGAAGTTTTGGAAAAACCATAAAGAGGCTTATTTGACTAAGTATTTTAGAAGTGTTTATGAAACACTTAAAATAATTACATGGAATATAAGATGCCATGACATAGACATGCCAATAAAGTTAAAAAAAAAAAAAGGAAAAAATGCCTTCTTTCTATCGGCCTTTCTTTAGGGTTCATAATCCTATTATTACATTTCATTCTTTCTTTGTTGCCCTTGAGAGAGGCCACCACCATGGAATCCTAGGTCATCTGAAGCTTGCAAATCTCTACATCTTGTTGTTTTTGAAGGATCTTTCGAAGATTTAATTCAAATTCATCATGAATTTGATGAATTTTCTACATTCTTTGAAACTTTTTGAGAGCTTCCAGGTCATGGCCTTGCATATTTCTGATATATTTAAAAAAAAAAATCATCTATTGACTTATGTATATTCAATGCCACCATGGGAAACCCATTTCAAGGTTTTGAGGATGGAAATTTCTAGGAAGAAACTTGCAGGTTTCTATGAGACTTTTCAGATAGAAACCTAGGTAAGTTTTTTTTTAATCAAAAGTGGCAAGCCACCATTTATTATTATATTATTTATATATAAGTTTAAAAAACCTTTTCTGACGAGCATACCAAAAGGAAAGAACTAGGAAGAAAACCTTCGGTTATAGCTCAAATAGATTACAAAAAAACTTGCATACTAAACCATTTTCATTGTGGCCTTTTTACAATTTTTATAAAGATATTTTAGCTTAAATAGCCAAAATTTCCACTTGATGTTATGATGGGTGGACATCTTTGATCTTCATTTACAAATATATACCCATAATCCAAATATTCACTACATCTGTTTAATCTTTAAACAAAAAAACCTAGTTTTTACCATTTGATCTTGATTTCTGCAAAATTAGTCTTAACCAGCTGATCAAAAATTGCAATCGAATACCTGGACTTGTCAAAAAACTAGCACCACAATAAAAATTTACCCTCATCCACATTCTGAGATTTGAGAGAAATATTCATATCTGGAACAACTCTAGTGGCAACCCTACTATAATAATTGGCTCCTTGATTTTGAGCCAGTGAGATGTTGTGAAGCAGATTCTGAGTGACACTAAGTGAATGTGGATGTACACTGCTTGGTTGATGCTGAATAAAAGGAGAATATGCATCAGCTCATACAAAGAGGCCAAAATGCATAATCCAAACGTGTCATACTTTTGATAAAAAAAATCAAAATTTACTTTCAAATATTTGTCTCAACGCCAGCCTTATCAGCAAGATAACAACCATCGGAGATAGATAAAAAAGTCTCCCCACAGTCACAAGTCACCTCGATGACCTTAAGCTCACTTGTAGTTTAGAACACCTCATTGGAAAGATTCAAACTAATGAATGACCAAAAAAAACACATCGAAAAGAGAACACGCTTTGGTAAAAGTCACAACAAAGTTCCATGTCCTCTCGATGACCCAACCTTCGCTCGGATTGGCAAGATTCTCCTCGACGAACTCTTTGGCCATAATTCCATCATCGCTAAAAGAAGGAAAACTCATACCAATAGTTTAGGGTCACACCAACGAAATTTTCTCAGATCGGAAAAAGTCTCCTTGATGATTTCTTTAACCAGACTTTTAACCTCATTGAGAGATAGAACACTCACACCGATAGTTCAGGTCACATCGACGAATTTCATTGGCAAGACCGACCAAGAGTCTCACTGATCTAAACCATGAGATGAACAGAATAATGAGTTTTCTTTGTTCCCCATTAAATTTTTTTTATGGGTAGGCTATGGGCTGAAAGCTTTTTCTAATTATCTTTTATATGTTCTCTTTATGGAGGTTGTGGGTTCCACTCCTATGCCGTGGTTTCTTCTTTTCTTTGAAAGTTCATTTAACCTAAAATCTCAAATCTTTTCTATTGAATTGTATTTTGAATCCCCCCAAAAAAAAATAGCCTCCTAGGCCGCGATGATGAAACCCTAGCATGAGCTCTTTTGAAGACAATGTTGGAGTGCTTTCATAAAGGCCGCAACCATGGCTCCGCATTTTTCACTTCTCTGTAAAATGAAAAAAAAAAAATTGAATCTTGAGGGTTTTTCATTTGAATACTTGGACTTTTCCATCATTCTGCATTTTGAATCCACATAAAAAGCATGCCTCCATGCTGAAACCCTAGATTGAGCTCATATTTTTCTTTTCTAAAAAAAAATTCTATTTGAAAATCATAAAGTTTGTAAGATGAAAGGAAAATATTTGTAGCACATTTTTCACTATTTTCTTGGAATCCTTCATACTTTAACAACCATGGCCTCTTTGTGAAATAGCTTTAAAATGCATATATTGATATCTCTAAACATTGGTATTTGATGGGCTATGACTTTTTAATTCTATCACTCTTTTCAATATCTAATACACAAGAGAGAATAAAAACCCTAATTTTTATTGTTATGTTATTCTTTATAGTTCTATATTGCACTATTCTTGGCATAAGTCTTGAAATAGAATTTTTCTTCATGAAAATATTGCTGATCTTGCAAGAATTATTATTTTTTCATGACTTCTAATATCTGAATACTATGAATAGCCTTTAAAAAGGATTGATTTGAACAAAAAATTCTTCAAAGCACCAAAGCTTTGTATAAATTTATTGAAGAATCTTTCATGGCTACTTTTCTTCATTGGAAACTCAAAATTTTGTACTTTTCACATTGTGATTGAGAAGTTATCATGTCTTTCCTCCATCTCTGTGCATTTTATATTAAATTACAAAGACTTTGCAGATGATATAATGCAGTTATTCACAAAATATTATGTAAACAAAACAAACATAAAACCTCCTTAACAAAAGTATGGAATTACTTGTTGTTCTTTATTGTAAGAAATGTTCATTATATTTTTTGATGATGCTTTCATGGCACTGTAATCTCCATTGATATGAGTTGGGCTCAACCCTTGTGGGAGCCACATTTTTCACCACTCATGTTGCAAACATATGAAATAATAACGAAACTTGTCTTGCATTTGCATAGGAATCAAACAAGTTAGACAAAATAGTGAATCCAATGATTTTTGATGATTTGATTTGGTAGTTTTTGTATTTATCTCTCTCTTGATAATTGAGTTGATTTAATTTGATAATGGCTAAAAATTATATATCTATTGATGAAGCATGTAACTAGATCTCATTCCTTGAGCTCTAGTAAAAAAATTCAAACAACTATAGGTGCATTTGGAACTCAAGAGCAAGAGGAGCTAAAGACATTGAAGATCAAGCTAGAGACTGAAGAATCAACCCTACATCAGCTCTTAAGGAAATGAAAAAAATGACCTCCTCTTATGTGTTTTTTCTTCTTTTAGTTGATCTTTAGGTGTATAGTTTATACTCATTGTTGAATTAAATCAACTTAGTCACTCCCACGACTTGTGTGGAATTACAAAAACACTGTTTTTAATGAATCAACTATTTCATAATTTATAATGACTTGTATATCCATTTGAACTTGTTCTCAATTACATAATCAGAAATAACTAAAATGAAACTATTCAAAGCACATGTTTTGTAATAAAAATGAAGTAATAATTTCTACATATTTTGCTCCAGAACTACAATTCTTGTATGATAAACAACAATAACATAAATTACATAGAATAGTTCAGCTTCACAAAACATCTTTGAATTCTTGTTTTCTAAATGAAACTTGTTTGTTTCTTTATCTGGATTGTTCAACAACTTCACTCAAACTATTTGGATGATTATGATAAATCAATCTTAAACCCTTTTATTTGGAAAGAAAATGTTCAAAGAATGTCTATGCATCAAAATTTTATACCTCATGAAGAAATTATCCACTAAAACCTCACTAATTTGTGCGGGAAGCAAAAACTTAGTAACAAGTACATGTCAAGGGGTTAAGGCTTATTCAATCACTGGATGGAAATCATCGTCATTGAAGTGAAAGCTTTGTAGTATTAACTTGAATGTGCAACACTCCTTAGTGCTATGTCCAAGAGTCTGATGGTATGTGTAATGTGGGACTTTAGCATCCTTAGGATAGAGGACTAATCTATTCATAGGAGGAAATGTTATGAATCCTTTGTTGAGAATTATTTGTGACTTCCTTTCAATTTTAGGTGGTGGACAAGGAGGTTGTAATTTTTGTTATTTGTAAGGTCTTTTTCATTCGCTAGACTCACCAACATCCTTGTCATTGTTGGGAGTTAGGAAATTTGTATCTAAAACCAACATACCATCACTATGAAGCTTTAGGTATTATCTAGGTATTTTTATGTTGTGAGGGGGATATTGATATCCTAACCCTTTTGTGTTTTCAATAGTTGGAACTTTATTTAGGAGTTGATGAATTTCATATTCACTTGTTGTGTCGCATCCTTGTTTACTCAAGATTGTGAATCCTTTTCCATATGTTTCTTTGAGATTGATTGAAGTTTTTGTTACTTTATTATCATAAAATGGTTTATTGTTTTATTGTCTACAAGAACTAGATTCACCTATTATAGGGAACTTAGGGTCAACTTTTTCTTTAGTTTCAGGATGTAAGTAACCAAACATATCAAGAAGTGGTATTGTAGGGGGATTTGGTTGTTTCATGGATGGGTAGAATGATACATTAGCTTCAAGGCTATCAAGGAAATTGTTTAGGAACTTATTCATGTTGTCATCATCTTCTCCAATGATGTCAACATCACTAGGAGGACATAGATTAGGAGTTCAGAGAGAATGAGTGAGCTCAATATCATTAGGATCATTATCAAAGGCACAATTTGAGAGATCTACTGAGGATTCCAAGGACATCCACAACTTTTCAAAGCACATATCCATGATGCAAAATTAAGAAAATGCACTTGAAAAATGAAAGAAATGATAATGATAATTCTTGAAACTAAAACAAAAATTTGAAAGCAACCCACAGAAACACAGAAAATAAATTTCAGACCCTAAGAATTGGAGAGTCAAAGTCAACAGGGACTAAGACACTAGTAAGGGCATTTTAGTCCTCTTGATGAGATTATGAAGTTCCAGAGGCTGAAACATGAAGCAAACAATAGAGAGATGATTCTGAGTAGAAAACCTTGAGAGGGACTAAGACGCCAAGAAGAGTGTTTTAGTCATAGTAGAGATTTTTCTAAGAGAAACAACAAAATTTGGCTTGATAAAACTTTCTCAAGCTACCTATCTAGGGACCTGATGTTTGGAAATAGAAAATGATGCAAATGGATGCAAAGAAAAGCAATGACTAACAAATAATTGAATGCAATATTTGAAATGCAATTTTTCAATTTTGAATGCAAGAACAATGTTTCTAAATGCAATTAAGAGAACGAATAATTCACTTTTTATTTTTCCAATGAAATGTAATGATGCAAGAAAAGAAAAATGCAACCTATATGCACTTTCACAAATGAAAAAATAGGAAACCCTAAATGAAATTTCGCTAATGCAAGATGAAAGAAACCCTAGATGCACTTTCACTAATGCAAGATACAATCTAGATATAGAACTCTAAGGGAATCCAAATTAGAAAAGGAAGAATGCTCAAACAAATTCAAGTTCACCAAAATGAAACGAAGATAAAATAGGTGAGGGTATACCTTCCTATTCTATCTTGTTCATTCAAGTATGTCCTAAGAAACCTAATAGGATTGAATATCAACCTCTCAAGGTGAGTCAATAAACAATTAGGACTTAGGAGGGGGTTATTTTCAACTTTAAGGGGTTCACCACCAAGAAAATACTTGAAAAAGACAATGTTTGAAAGCACACTATGATATGAAAACAACCTAAAATGAGCTAAATGAAGCTTATACTGAAAAATGAACAACTCCAAGTGTGTGTATGTGTACTTGGGAAACCTAGAGATGCAAATAGGCTTCTGGAAATGCAAATATATTGCCAAAAAATGCCTTGGAGGACTAAGACGTCCAAGATGGCATTTTTCTCCCACTGTTGTTTTTTGGGGCAAACATAGAATCTTTGGATAAAGGAAAAAAATTCAAAAGAATATTTTAAATATTCCACTTGGAGGACTAATACACCCTTGCTACCATATTTTTTTTAAGCGAAAGTGGCATAGCCATGATATATTATATTATAAATATATATAAAAATTTACAAAACCTAGTTCAAATGAGCATACCGGCAGGAAAGAACCAAGAAGAAAACCTTCAATTATAGCTCAACTAATTACAAAAATGTTTTGCAATAAATCCCAAAAATGGGGACACAAAGTTTTATCAACCCCAAACCGAATTGAGAACATACTCTCATGACCCAAAGTAACAGTATAGAATTTTCCTTTGACATATGCAACCCATTTACAAATTTGCATATGCAACCCATATACAATTTACATATACAACCCATATACAATTTACATATGCAACCCATATACAATTTACAATTTTTGGAATTACCTATGATTAAACTTACATATGCAGCCCATATACAAATTTACATATGCAACCCATATAAAAACTTACATATGAAGCCCATCTACAAATTTACGTATGCATCCCATATACAACCCATATATAATTTACATATGCAACCCATATACAAATCTACATGCATAACCCATATACAATTTACAATTTATAGAATTTACCTATGATAAAACATAGCTTTAGCCAAAATCCCCATATCGATGCCAAGTCAAAAAATCCATGATTGCCAAATGAAACTTAAGCTGAAAACACAAATGAATAGATTAGCAAAAATCAATTAAAACTACTTAATGTTCACGATTGTTACCATTAACATATGAAATATGGAGAGGGAAATCATTAAGATTCAAAACTCATAGAACACCTATGAACCCCTAAACCTTCAAATGCACAAGAACAACAAACAAGGTTAGATTGTTAGATCAATATGAAAACAAGCATGAGGGATTCCCCATGAAATCCATTTGCTAAAATTTACAATAGGAAAAAAGGGAAGAAAAACTAAATAAATGAAAACAAAACCTAATTAAGTGAACAAATTGATTATCCCATGGGGGAATCAGTGCCAATTGAAATGTTGAAATTGGCCCTTTCCCAACTCCTAAAGTGCAATGTTGATGATTGTGAAATGGTCAAATCTCCCAATGATATTTGAGCATAACCTAGCTATGATATTGATGAAAATGATGAATGGTTGAGTGAAATGGGAAAAATCGGCTCTCAATGTCAAGAGAGTAACTTTGCATGAAGTTGTGGATGATAAATGAGGAGAGAAGCCTCCCATTTATAGATTTGAATTTGGAAAAATGAGCAAGCTTTGAGCAATGTGGGACTAACCTTCAATCCAATGGTTGTATTCCACTTGTCACCATGTGAATGGTTGATAGTTTTGCATATTTTGGCCAAAGTGCCAATAAATGCAATTAGTTTGAATTTGAATTTGTGAAATGACTTGTTGAAGAGGGAAGGGAAATGAAGTTAATTTCACTTGGCTCAATGCAAAGGACATGTAAGAGGCTTTAAATGCCTTGTTGGAAGGACCAAGTCCACTTGGACTTTTTTGAATTCAAATCGAGGGAATATTCCCTTTTGATGCCATGTGAGGGAAAATAGAGAATTAAATAAATCAAAGTAATTGATTTATTGTGCAAGCTGCATTATCTAGAGGATTTTAGTGAGAGGGATTAAATTAATCAAGGTTTTGATTAATTTAATAGGAGATTTGATGATTTGACAATTTTGACTCAAATAGATGAATTAATTTAAATCAAAATTGAGAGGAAATGATTAATTAAATAATTTTATTTGATTTATTTAACTAAGGAGGAATATGTTAGGTTAAATCAAATAAGGTTTAATTTATTTAGTTTAATAAGAAGACTTTAGAGATTTTAATCAAATAAAATGATTTATTTAATTAAACGGAGATGTAAGATAAATTAAATTAAATTGATTAATTTAATCACTGGAAGAGGAAGAATTAATTAAATGAATAATGATTCATTGATTTAAGAGACAAAATATGATGAACTGCTGAGAGTATTATTTTGGAGGAAACGATGTTAGTAATCAAGATCAAGTGAGCCGAACCGAAAATGTACATTTTTCATGTCTACATTTTGCCCCTCTTTGAAGCAATGTACTTGTTGCATTGATTCAAAGAATAGACTGCTATGATCAAAAGTTTAAAAAATTACCAATCTTCCAGATGCCCCACTGCTACCCCAGAGGAAGGATATTGCTAGATATTGCCCCCTTGAGAGATCGGATGAATTTTTTTAATTTTTGGATGATCTCACGAAAAAAAAGTTGGATAAGGTGTCAAATAGTCTCAGAATACCCCAGATTGTCCAAAATGTGCTTAAAAATGCCACAAATGGTGCAAAATGGCCCTCAATTGGATGAAAACGGGATCAGGGGACCAAAACCCTAGTTGGAAGGTCAAATTAGGTAAAAAAAACCCTAATTTTCAAGCTTAAATAGACCTTGAGGGGTCACTTTCAATACATTTGCAATCCTACTCCTTTGAAAAAATTGACACCTTGAGCTCTGAGTCTTGGTCAAGATGACACAACGACGGCTTCCTAGGCACGTGTTAGAACAGGTATGAGTGCATTAGTGACCAGTCGGCGCAAGACCCGAGGTATGTACCCCTATCCAACTTTCAATTTCCTCGTTATTCATGCATTAAATAGGGTTTAGATTTGGTTTAGGTGGCACAGTGCTATATAGCACCATGGAAAATGCCAAGTCAGGGTCGCACGATCCTATATAGAACCGCTTATGCATAGAGTGCAACACGGTGATGTTTAGGGAATTAGGGTTTGAACTCCAAACTCATTCGTGCGCACAAGTAGCACCGCGTAGCGCAGTTTGTCAAAAGGGGGCACCAAAGTCTACCGCACGGCTCAGTTTGGAAAATTACAAACTGCGCCACTTTTGAGAACAATGCTTCTTTTGTTGTTCCAAATGTGAAATACAACATGGGTAGTAGATTTTCTTTAGGGAAATTGATGCGGGACCTTCGCTTGTGCAAGAGCATCTTGAGGTACTTCATTTGAGGGAGCGTCGATGGTCGGTACTCAGGAGACTACAGGGTATGTACGTATATCTTCAAGAGCATCTTGGGATTCTCGGGTTATGGTACGTTGCATATGTCCCTCCTATTCGAGCACATTTGGGTATGATGACTGCCCTAACCAAGTGGTGAGATAGTGAGATGTCATCCTTCCATCTTCCTACTTGTGAGGCCACCATTATGCTTGAGGATGTCTGGCGCATCCTCCAACTACCCATCCATGGAGCCCGAGTGATCTATGATCTAAATGAGGGTAGGGAGGCCTACTTTGATGTTATGGGTGATGATGAGCTTATTCTTTATGATGGTTAGATAGACTTGGAGCGGTACTAGGGTAGGGATCCTACTTATAGATTGATTGTGGCTGCCATTATTTCAGGTCTTGGAGCTCCTGATCGATGTGGCTGATATTTTAGTCTAGGTTGGGGATTGGCATGGCAACGGATGTGCATTCGTTGAGAGTGCTTTGCCTGGGGACCAATATTGCTGGCCTCTTTGTACAGAGACTTGCACGAGTTTTCTTACTTGGACAGTCGGGCTCTCAGGGCCGGAGTTACCCTTCTACACATTTGGGCATGGCAGCAAATCCTAGTGCTTCACCTAGATGTGACATTAGTTGTTACATATATTGACGATCCCGCTATGTGGCGGTATGGCGAGGCAGAGATTCATTTTACCTATATGGGAAAAATTGGTGTGGCTTACTGGCAGTGGGTTTTAGATGAGATGACAGAGTTCATCTGGCGGTCATTGATGGGCATAGGCCTGTGGTATGATGATGCACAACAAATTTTCTTTGCACATTAGGATAGGTTTATGCAGGGCCGAGAGCACACCATGGTAGAGAGGTACCTTCTTGACATGGTGGTCAGACAGTTCAGTGAGATTCAGGACAGGCCCGACGATCAGTACATGGCCATCTTTTCTCATACCTTGAAGGAGATAGCATGGGGCCAACCCATTCTTGTAGATGGGGCAGTGTCCTTGTTTAGAAATTTAGTGGCCTGGCCATGGCCATATGATTAGGGGCCAATAGATGCAAGGGTCACTCCAACATATAGGGCATGGTTCTGACCTCCATTAAGATTGAAAATTCCCGGGGTAGCGATCCCACGTCGGAGGGCCAGGGGTAGGGAAACATGTAGAGGTCGGGGAGGATGAGGTGTACCACCTCCTTAGTAGACACCCCTACAAGACCAGACACAACAAGCAGTAGGACAGGATGGGTAGCCCCAGGTGGTCCCATAGCATCAGCCAGTAGCACAACCACCGGCATAGCCAGATCCTCAGGATATATTGATTCAGCAGTTGCAGGGCCAGGTATAGGTCTTGACCACAGAGAGAGACCAGACACATTAGCAGGTTATTGTAGTCACTACTGAGAGAGATCAGGCACGATCTGAGAGGGATCAGGAGATTGGTCGGTGAAGACAGCTAGAGAGCACAACCTCCACATCCTGGGGCTGATCAGTTGATCTTCGAGCATACAGAGAGGCCAAGTACTATCGACAACATTACCGATAGGTAGTGCTAGCAGCAGGCCGAGTGCCAGACTTCTCCCAACAGACAGGGATGCGGTTGCAAGAGGATCATGGTGACAGGTAGGTGGGGGAGAGCAGCACCTAGCAGGGCTAGCCCTTTTGATTATAGATAATTTTTCATTTTTGATTTTTGGGCTATATTTTTGCTCCTATTGTACCATGTGTTCCGATGTACACTTGATCCGATTTATATCATAATAGTGTATTTTTTGATGATATATATGAGATGACTCACCCTTTTATGAGATGTTTTGCAAATGTATGATATGTAGTCTAATTTTTATTATGATGCTATGAGATGTTTCTATTTCTTATGGTGTATGCTTCTAATGAATGTATTTCTTTTTATATATTTTTCATGCATTTAAATGATGATCCTATGAATTTAATGTGTGGTAATGATGGTGTGAATGGATGTAAATAGTAATGGATGCTAATCATGATCTAATGCTTTCTTAGGATGCTTAGAATAACAAATTTATATTATTCCTCATAGCGTAAGATAATGATATGATGTAATGTGTTTTTTGTGCTAATGATCATGTGGATACAGAGTGTATGCATTAGTGATGTTTTGATTTAGGTCATGATACCATGTTAGTGTATAAGGAAGATAGAAGAATTTAGAATCAATGAGTTAGTTAGGATGATGATGATTTTGATTTTGCAGGAGTTGGGATTTTCAAAGGGACTAATTTCATTATGTTTGATAACACACGTGGGTATGATGCATCAAGGTATAAAGTACCAAGATGGCATGGTACCTAGTGTGATGGACTTTGACTCAGAAATTAGATAGGAGTATCCCTGTTCACACTTATCATACATAACCTCATTCACGATGTAGTTCAGATATTCTAAACATCTCACCCCAAAACATAGAAAAGCAAGCCTTCCTATGTGGTCAACAAGATACCTAAAACACCCTTCCTACAAACCAAACAAAGCATGCATGACTAATTTATTTTACAAGAGTATCCAAAAAGCACAATAGATAAAAAAGATAATAATTATTGCCCCATTCCTTTCTCTCTAAACCTGATTTGTTTAGGCATCATCGAGAGGTCCTTGGAATGAGCACAAAATAAGATAAGTCAATAAAAGAACAAATAAATTAAATCAAACAAGCTAATGTTCTTCATACCACTAGCCAAGACTAACTAATGTGAGGTCCCTGATGCTTATGTCCATCGCAAGAAATCTTCATCCTACGAGATGTTGTGATCAAGGTTTTGATGGGATTGATTAGGTGATAAGCTATTGATATTCTGAGTTGACCAACTTGCTTTCTTACTGACTTAGAATTTCAAGACTCTGACGATTATAGTGTTCACTTTTGAACCTTCTAGACTTGCTTCTGACTGACCCACCAAAGGGTGAAGGCGACGATTGATTTTATTAGGAATGATGACAATCACGGGGAAAGCGAGATGAAATGGAGGCACGATTTTGGAGTTTTTACATATTTTGAGGTTGTTTTTGGTATTTTGAGATGTTTTACAAATGTTTTTGGTATTTTTGAGATTTACAATGAAGAGACTAACCTAAAGATCTATCCTAGGGGTCTCAGGAGCTGATCCATATATTATCCTTGCCTACGTTATACACGCAGAGACCGCGTAGTTTGACTGACAATGAACCTGACTCAATGATGAGATAGATGGGCAAACAAATTGCCATTTTATTGCGACGGAGGCCTAAAAGATTGACCTAACTATCTCGGGGGATGATCAAAGATCAACCTTGCCTATGTTCAAGCTCAGAGATGATGTAGTTCAAACAAGGTGAAAGACTGACAAGACTCAATGATGAATTTTTGAAGATTTTCTGACATTTCGACATGTTTTTGGATTTTGAATGTTTTTTCTGAATGTTTTTGGATTTTTTGATGGATTCTAGGAAGAGCACAAAAGATATACACAAATCTGATCCACTGCTAGTTTCAAGGACATGCCTCCAACATGGTGTAATAGACTACTTTGATGAAGGCAGGACAAATTGACCTTGGGAATATGCCAAGTAATACTATTGTATGATATGGGCATCAGCTCAGGCTATGGTATGGATGCGAGCAAATGGGTGGATCAGTGATTCATACAGATCCTGGCAGATAAAGAGTTCTTTATTTACACTTGGTGCCTATTTTGCAGGTTTTCACCAAGGTATTTGTCCAAACTGCCACCGAAGTAGTTTTCACTAAAGGACGATTTTTTTCTTTACTGTTTTCAATCTTTTTTCTAATTTTTTATTTTTTTTAGGATTTTTGTATTTTGGTATTTTTTTGTTGTCACCAAGATGCCTGTTTGCAAGGTTTTCATCAAGGTAACCATTTTTTCAGGACTTTTTATGATTGTTTTTTTGTATTTTTTGGTTCTATACCTTGCAATTTTTTAGGCATAAAACTTTTTGAGATGAGAGTTGTTTAGAGGCTCATATAGAGGCTCGCCTTCTAGTGTTGCTAATTGATATGCTCCTGATTTATAGTTGACTATGATGACAAAAGGTCCCAGCCAGTTGGGCTCAAATTTTTCCTTGCTCTATGGATTTGGCACATTCTTTTGGTTCTCTTTCATCAAAAGTTCACCAACTTGGAAGGTGTGTTCCCTGATCTTCTTGTTGTAGCTTATTTTCAGGAGATTCTGGTAGACCTGTAAGTGATTTAGGGGATCCATGCACCATTCATCTAGTAACTCTAGCTCATTTAGTCTTGTAACCCTATATTCCTCATCTGTGATGAGGTTTTGCAATGATTTCCTTAGTGATGGGAGCTTGATCTCGATAGGGAGGATGGCTTCTGATCCATAGACCAGGGAGAATGGGGTGGCACCTATTGGCATGTGGATGCTGGTACAGTAGGCCCATAAGGTGGGATTTAACTATAGATGCCAGTCATGACCAGAGTCATTGACTATTTTCTTAAGGATCTTCATAATGGTTTTTGTTGGTGGCTTTTGCTTGGCCATTTCCTTGTGGATGATATGGTGTGGAAAAGTGGTGTTGGATTTTGAATTTTTCACACAAGTCGCGGACATCCTGATTCTTGAAAGGTGTCCCATTATCAAGGATAATGGATTGGGGAACACCGTATCGACAAATGAGGTAGTTCAGGATGAACTTGGATATCTGCTTTCCAGTGATGTAGGTCATGGGAATTGCTTTGTCCCACATTGTGAAATATTCGGTGGTGGTGATAATGAACTTGTGGCCATTGGATGAGGTGGGTGAAATTTTACCTATGAGACTGAGCCCCCATTGGGAAAAGGGCCAAGGTGTAACAATGGGATGTAATTCTCGAGCTGGTGCATGAATGAGATCCCCATGTTGCTGGCACTGTAGACACCTTCTGACAAAGTCATGTGCCTCTCTCTCCATTGTCGGCCAGTAGTATCTGGTTCTTAACAACTTCTTAGGCAAGGTCATACCACTCGAGTGTGAGCCGCAAGTGCCATTGTGTACCTCAATCAAAGTAGTCAGGGCTTCCTTAGGTTTTAAGCAACGTAACAAGGTTCTATCAATGCTTTTACAAAAAAGGGTTTCTCCTAGGATGGAAAATTGTAGGGACCTTTTGACAAAGGTTTGCTTGAGGTTCGGGGTAATGTCGGCTGGGAGGATTCCTAATCTTAGATAGGTGTAGATGTCATGATACCAACGATCACCAGGACCAATGATTTCACATGTGTATTCTTACTCTGGTACCTCGAAAGTGGGTACAAGAAGCTGCTCTACTAGGAATTCATGTTTCAAGAAATTGCAAGGGATATCTAGCAAGGATCCAATCATTGTCATTGCATCAGTTGCTTTGTTGTTTTCCCTCGGTATCTGCTCAAAGGTGATATCGATAAATGATTCTTGGAGGCTTTCTACCACCTTCTTGTATGGTGTAAGCTTATCATCCTTAGTTTGGTATTCACCGTTGACTTGGTTGATGATAAGTTGTGAGTCTCCATAAACCTTTAATGGCATGATTCGCCACTGTGTTGTAATTTTGAGACCTATGGTTAAAGCCTCGTACTCTATGATATTGTTGGTACAGGGGAATGCTAACTTGTAGGATCTTGGTATACAATCCCCCTAGGGGGTGATGAAGAACACACAGTCTCCTGATCCATGTTGTGTGTGAGAACCGTCAAATTACAGTTTCCAATGATCGGCTGCACCGAGATTGAAAAGGGATTCGTCTGAAAATTCTTATATGAGCGGGTTGTTTGCATATATTGGAGCCTCTGCTAGCTGATCCGCAATGACTTGTCCCTTGATCTCTTTTCTCTCTACATGCTCAGATAGTATCATAACCCATTTAGCCATTCTACCCATAAGCATTAATTTTCACAATAGATACTTGAGGGGGTCTATCTTGGAAATTAGCTTAATTTGATGAGCTAGCATGCAATGTCTGAATTTCTAGGCTGCAAACACTACTTCTAGGCAATATTTTTCTATTTATGTGTAATTGAGCTCATGCCCTACCATTTTTCTTTTGATATAGTAAATGATCCACTCAGTTCCATTTTCATCATGTTGGGCTAAAAGGGCACCAAGGGCAGTCGCCGTTGCTAAGATGTATAGAATCAATGGTTTCCCTATGATTGGTGGCATTAGCACTAGTGGTGTAAGTAGGTATTCCTTGATATTTTTGAATGCTTTCTCTTATTTTTCATCCCACCTATACACTACTCCCTTGTGGAGCAGATGTGAATAGGCAATCTGTTTATCTCCTAGCTATGCTATGAATCTACAAATGGACTGGAGTCTTCCTTGTAGTCCTCTAAGTTGTTTCAGTGTTCTGGGTGCTTCCATATCAAGGATTGCTTTTACTTTTGTAGGATCCACCTCTATCCCTCTCATTGATACTATGCAGCCCAAAAGTTTTCCAGATTGTACCCCAAAGACACATTTCTTTGGGTTGAGCCTGACCTTGTATTTTTCTAGTCGGTCAAAAATTACAATTAAGGTCGCTACGTGGTCTTGCCTTTTCTTTGATTTAGCCAATATTTCATCCACATAATCTTCAACTATTTTGTGGATCATGTCGAGGAAGATCAGTGTCATGGCTCTTTGGTATGTAGCCCCTGCATTCTTTAACCCAAACAACATCACATTCCGGTAGTAAGTGCCCCAAGGACATCTAAAGGCCATCTTATGTTGGTCTTCTTTTGTGATCATTATCTGATTGTACCCTGAGAAGCCATCGATTAGGGATAGCATCTCATGTCGGGATGTCATGTCCACTATCATATCAATGTTGGGTAGTGGAAAATCATCCTTAGGACATGCTTTGTTTAGGTCTCTAAAGTTTGTGCAGATGTGGATGCCCCCATTTGGTTTTGAGACTGGAACGAGGTTGGATACCCATTCTAGATAGTCAATTGGGCATATGAATCCAACATCTAAGAGTTTCTGCAATTCTATCTTTATGAGCAAAGCTATCAGTGGGTGCATCTTTCTTAACTTCTGTCTAACTGGCTTTCCTCCAGGGTGAATAGCCAAATGATGAACCAATACTTCAAGATCCAGACTTGACATGTCAGTGTAGGTCCATTCAAAGTTTACCTTTCTTTCTCTTAAGAATGTAGCCAACAATTCTTGTTCTTCTGTCTGAAGTGATTGAGCATAGAATGTGATTTGTGGTTTTGTCTTTGTTCCCAAGTTGACAGGATTATACTGCTCTACGAGGACTGTTGATTTCTCTTGATGTAGAATAGTAGGGGGAGATTGAATCCTTCATCCTCTGATGCCTCAGAGAGGTTTTCACCATTGGATGCATCCTTTATTTTTACTATTCTGTGGTTAGAGAGTTCCACACTGTGGTTTTCACTCAATAACTCTAAGCTTCTTCTCGATATTTTTCTTTTGCGACTGAAGGACTCAATCATCTCCCCATAATACACTTGGGTGTCTAATGTGATGTCAAAACCTTCATTGTGATCCCCACATGCAACTGTATCCCTCAATCCCATGAATTCCAAGAGCACCTCATCGTTTTTGAATGAGCCTAGAATTGGCAGTCCACATTGGTCATGATCAATGAGTTGAGGGTGTACTAAGGTGATTTGGTGGGTTTGTTGGTTTGAATCAACTAGTGAGGCCTTTAATCATAATAGGGTGGAATCCTCAAAGACCCTAGGAAGGCCTACCACAGTTTCATCATCATCACTATTGGCGCAAACATCAATGATGTCAAAGTTGAAATTGTCCAGTGGGATACCTAGGCAAACAGGTGGTCTAAGGGTAGTTGTTGATACTTGAGGAAAGTTTCTAACCACCCTACTTGGAGTACCTCTGCCATGTATGGTTATACTCAGAGGAGTACATCTGAGGCCAAGGTTTCACAATCTTCTTTCTGCAATGATGGGCTCCAGGCGTCCATCACTATTCCTTCTAAAGCTTTTGTTTCTATTGTAGCCCATGCCAAGCATTATTTGTAGCCCTTTGTTGGCCACATCCATGGGTAATTTGGGTGCAGGTTCTGCATCGCGGTATATTATTCTTGAAATGTCCTCCTCACCAACACTTTCCTAACTTAGGTCTCCCCAATGGCGGAATCCAGAGGGGTTGGTCCTAAGGGTGTGGACGGGTGTTTTGGTTGGTCGAGGTTTCCCATGCGACCTAGAAAATTGTGGTAACTCTCCCACAACAAATGCATTCCTTTTCATTATGTATTCACCACATCCATTATCCTGGATCATGTTTTTGATGTCAGATATGTTAGGGATGGTGGTGTCTCTATCGCAGAAGTGGAGGTGAGGTTGGCTGGGTCGATGTATGAAGTGGACAGGCCTTCATCATTTTTTGGTACTTGGGGGATTTTATAAAACTTGGCTTCCAAGTTTTTGTAGTACGAAAATGGTTCGGGATCCCCGTGTATAGTGACCTCATTTTTGTGAAGGAATTTGATACATTGGTGATATTTCGAGGCTACTGCTTTCATTTCATGGATCCATGGACATCCGAGGAGGATGTTATATGGTAAGTCGAGGTCAAGGACCTGATAGGTAGTCTCCATGGTTGTTGGTCCCACCTGGATGGGGATTTTAATAGTGCCTTGAGACACTCTTTCTTGATCATCATATGCCCTTATTGTGATGCTCTTGTTTTTGTTGATGGAATCTTCGGTGAATCCCAAGTTCTTTATAAGTTTGAGAGAGAAAATATTAAGGCCTGCACCTCCATCCACCAGGATCCTTTTAACTTTCTTTTTATGGACCAACACTTGTAGGTGAAGTGTGCAGTTATGAGATGGATGCAGGGGGAAGTCTTGATCAGAGAATGTAAGGAGATTTGGGGTAACGATGTTACCAACCATAGCCTTAAACTACTTTGTGTCTAGGGTGGTAGAGATGGTGGATGCTCCTAACACTTCATCAAGAATTTTCCTATGGGCAGCGTAAATTCTTAACAGCTCCATGATATAGATCTATGCAGGGGTTCTCTTCAGCTAGTCGATGACATTGTAGTCATAAGGAACGGATTTTTTATTTAAAGTGGGGGTGTTAGAAGATACACCTACAATGGTGACCTTTTCGCCATGTGTGGTGACTCCACAGTCAGTGTTGGTTCCCTTCAGATTGATGACCATGACCATCTCATCGACACATGTGACTATCTCTTCATACACTAGATTAGCACTAGCATATTTTTGCTTGCCTTTGTTGTTCCATTGATTGTTTCCTTGATTATGGTTCAACATCGGATTTGTGTATATCTTCAGATCTTGATTTTTGGTTGGTTGTTCGACATTGATAATCTTGTCCTTGATGAGATCTTGGGTGATCTTCTCTAGTCTCATGAAATTCGCGGTTGTATGCCCTTTGATCTTGTGAAAGTCACAAAGGAGATTTTCATTATACCATGGCAGTTTGGTCATGGGTTCCGCGTATTGCTCGAAGTTGGAGACTTTCATTAGACTCTCTTTGACCAAAATTTTCATTATGGAGTCGATGGATTCCCCAAGGGTCATGAACTTCCGCTTGGGAGGGTATTTTCCTTGGGGAGGTGGTCCTCCTTGATAACCCAAGTTATTGATTTGATTGGTGGGAAGTGGTTGTTGTTTTGCTACTACTGTATTAGTCTGCACATTATTGCAATTATGATTTTGCGGTTGATGATGAGTTTGGATATTCAGCTTGGGAGCGTTTATGACCACTTTAGGATCGACCACGCTGTCATTTGTGATATTTTTGTTCCTCGACCATGTTCAAGGTTTATCATTATAATTTTTAGATGGGCAGTTATCTTGTGCTGGAGTGAATGTTGAGGTACCTCCTCACGCGACAAGGGCCCTTTCGATGTTGAGCACCTTTGGGATTAGTTGATCATCTGATGTGATGCATTGCATTTTCAAATAGAATGCCAAGTTTTCATCTAGATTGGATATGATGGTGCAAACTTGTTGTTCTTCTGGCATGGTCCACTTGCTTTGATTGGCCTTGAATAAACATCTTTGCAAGAAGGATGTGAATAGCTCTCCTTTTCTTTGTTTGAGTTTTTATAGTTCTTACAAACTAACATCTGCACCCATGTTGAAAGCATAATTTTTCAGGAATGATTCTACAATCTCCTCAAATGTTTTAATGCCCGTGGGTAGGTGAGAAAACCATTCCATGGCTGGACCAGTCAGACTTTGAGGGAAGAGTCGCATTAGATATGTGTCATCATATGCAACCTCCATGCAATGCACCTGAAATTCCTAATGTGGTTTTCAGGGTTTCCCGTTCCATTATACTTGTCAAATTTGGGGATCTCAAATCCCTTTGGGAATGGTACCATGGTGAGACTCTTGTCGAAAGGATAAGGGTACAAGTTGCCCGGTGTTCTTGTTGTTTTTCCTGCTTGTAGGTCCAACACTTGCTACGAAAGTAGTTTGATATGTGTTGTGACATCATTGCTTGGATCGAGAGGTGGAATGAATGTGTTTTGAGGTGTTTGATTGGTGGGAAGAGTACAAGTGGGAGTTTTTTGCAAGGTATGTTGTGTGTTCAAGGCCTGTTGGTATGCTTGCATTTGTGTCAACAATGCTTGTTGTTGATCTTGTTGTTGTTGTTCCAACAACGCTTGTTGTTGGTCCATCTAATGTTGTTCCCATAAATCTTGTTGTTGGTCCAGCTATTGTTGCACTAACAAAGCTTGTTGTTGGTCTAGCTGTTGTTGTGCCAACAAAGCTTGTTGTTGGTCAAGTTTTTTTTGTGCCAACAAAGCTTGTTGTTTGGCTTGTTGATGTTCCTAAAAGTCTTGCAGGGCTTGAGCTCGAGCTTGGGCTTGTGCTTGAGCTTTTGCTTGAGCTTTTTGGGTTGCATGGGCGGCTTGTGTAACATGTATGACTTGCTGGTTTTGTTTTAATACCATCTAATGGTTAGCCTTTTGGATGGCTTGGATCATGGTGATGAATGAATTCATCCTGTTAGCTCTTGGTGGGATTGGTGGTGGATTGGGAATGATGTTGGGTGAGCCAGTGGTGTTAGTGGTCAATATTTCGGTCGTTGGTGGTGTGGTCGAGATGCTTGGTCCTTGAGAAGGTATGCCTTGGGAGATTTGAGGACCGATTGATGTGTTTACCATAGTGGCTTGAATGGTTGCCACTTTTTTTTGTGATGTTGAAGGAAAAAAGAGAGAATTTGGTGTAATGCTCAGATTGCCTGGATTTAAGAAACTAGATATGGTTAAGGGGGAAGACCCGCCCTCATAGGTGATGTGGATGTGAGCGGTAATGGGGGAAAGGGTGGTAAGTTCCCTTGAAAGGATAACGAGTCAGTGAATCCCACGGTTCCAAACAAAACAACTTCTCCTTGTGGTAGATAAGTTTGTATGTTTAGCGGATAGGTGGGTGTAGCATGGAATGAGGATGAATCGGTAGAATTATGGAAATTGAGTGGGACGTATGGGTGTGATGGATTTATCATAACAGAGTTTTTCGGTATGGTTTTGATACTCACCTCTTTTTTGTTTAAAAGACGATGTTGTTGTAACTCATGAAACATAGCACTTCCTTTGCTTGGAATTGGTGAGGTTGGTGTGATAGTTGATGTGATTATGGGAGTCTCTTTTATGATGCTAGGAATTGACATTTGGGGTATGCTTGTAAGAAGGCTTTCTATACTAGCACCTATGTCAAGGTCAGAAGGGAACTGGACCCCTCCTTCCGTTAACATGCGTAAGTATAGATAAGGGTTAAGTTTAAGCATGGCATTGACAATTCTATGATTCTCTAGATTTTGAATCATTTCAGTTATTTCCCTTTGTGAAAATCCCAAGTCTTCATTGATTATGTCCTCTTCATAGCCTTCCCTTTGAGGATTTTGTGATGGTAGAGAAGAGCTACTTGGGGGATTGCTGGATTCCGCAAGATTTTCTTTGGTGGTTACCGGACCTAAGTCACCGAAAGTTGGTATGTCATTGATGTTTTCCATGTTCTTCTTGTATTGTGATCTTGTTTGGACCATAAAAAATAGGGATCATTTGATCTCAATCTTTCAAGCCCAAAAGAGAAGAACTAGGGAAGTCAAAAGATCAAAGAGGGTTGTAGTGATGATGGAATAAATGGATGAAGTGGATGAGTGAAACTTTTGAAGAAATATTGAAGGTTTATGCTAAACTTGTAGGACTTAGATTGAGGGTGATGGTTTGACTAGGTGGATTAAGTAAAAAAAGATTGTAGTGAAGTTTGTAGACCCTAGGAAGTTGTGTTATCTTAGGGAAAACTTCCACAAGGAAAATGGATTGGTTAAGTGTGTTAAACCAACCAAAGTGATCATGAACTAGTAAAACCACAGGAATTTGTGTTATCCTAGAGGAAAATTTGTTCAAGATATTTTGGCTATTTCACTAGGTGTGTTAAGCCAAGATAGGGTGATGCTGATTTGGCCCTTTTAAGTTTAGCATGAATGATTTTCATAAAGTTTTCAAGAAGCTTGTTGATGGGATGAAAACTTGACTTGATGGAGAGACGGATGAGGATGACAACTTTCATCCTAGACTTGAACCTAGACACAACTCTCTTTACAAAACCTTGGTGTTGAAGAACATGCTAGACTTCCTATGTGAGGAAAGAAAACCTTTCAAAAAGCTCAGGATTTTTTTGATAGTAGAATGCATACAAAGTTGGATTATTCCTTGAAGCTTTTTTAGAGAAGTTGTAAACTAGTCTTTCTCTAACTTCAAGGAGAATTTCAAGGCATTATTCATGGGCTTTTAGACTTATCCTTTTGAACCTTGGTTTCAAGATCTTGACCTTTCAGGAAATCATTTGACGCAACACATATGAGGTTCAATTTGTCCTTTATCTAGGCTTAGTGGATTTATTTTTACCAAAAACACTTGCTTGATTATGCTTCAAATTGTATGTCTAATGTCCCACTTTCTTTTTCATCCCACAAGGTCCATTATGTGGAAATTAAGGAAACTAGGGAAAAAAATTCCTAGGTTTAACCTTAGTGAAAACAAATGATGATAAAATCCAAGCACTTAGAAACCTCTAAGGATATGATCCCTAGGGAAAGAAAGAGTACTTAAATTCATCAAAGGTATTTTTTTCCTCCAAGGGGTTTGAAATTTTGGAGCTCTTTGTGAATGTTTGTTTTTTTCAATTATTTTGAGGACCAAGCAAAGTATTTTTCATTTCCATGCACATTTTACAACCCTAGGATGATGAGACAATATTTTGTTGGGTTCCCACTTGGACGAATCTAGCTGGGCATATTTTGTGTGGATGAATAGATGCTTGACCACACTAGCTCCCCTCCATGACACACACTTCTCGGGTCAGCCAAGCATCAATACCCATGAATATCCCATGGCATACTTTTCATCTCTACAACAAAACCGCATGTATAACGTGGGGTGGCTTCAAAGGACATGACCTTTTCCACCAAAAAAATAGATAAGGATTTGGCCTTTTCTAAACAAAGGGTTTTAATTCGGGCATTTCGCTCGTGGGGGACTATCTAGTATGGTGAGAGACCATTGCTACCCTTCTCGTCAGAATAATCCTTGTGATTCTTGAACTTTCCTCAAGAATCCACACTTATATATTGGTTGGAAGTCACTTGGCTTTAGCGTGTTCCTAGTTGGGTTGTTCCCTTGGGTGATTACTTTTTCCCACAAGGTAGGCCTGCTAAGATAAACAATAGAAAGCTAGCATATCTCGTAGTTCAATCGACCTTCGTTGAAAAAAAAAGGGAGAACACTCGCATGTTTGGTTCAATTTTAATTCCAAAAAAATGAAATGTGGAGGCAATATTTTATGCAACTTAGTATCACCCAAAAGACTTTTGATTCTCAAGATCTCCATGAATCATGAGAGAAGCGTATACGCCTTCTTAAATGACACTACTTTTTAATTTCAAAATTGCATTTAAAATGTCATTTTGTTCCAAAATTGTCATACATTTGCATTTCATTTGCATTAATTTTTTTTTGGAAAAATAATCATTGTAAATTTGTTTGCAAATAGGAATAGTGTTTAAAAATCAATCTAAATATTTAAATTTTAAATTTCTAGAACCTTTAACAAAGAATCGGTCACCCTTGGGCGACCCTATCCTTGTATAGGTGTCTCAACAAAAAATTTGACACTGTTTTATTTTTGTCTACTCAATTGCATTATATTTGCATATCTCTATTTTGGAATCAGTAATTGCCTTTTATAAAGTATTTTGTATCTAGTTCATTTAGTGAAAGAAAGTGCACTATTGAAGATTAAAATTTGCATTAAAAATTATCATTTTTTAGGTCTTTCCATATTACAATTAGTCAATTATTGTTGGAGATTTTGCACTATGTTGTCATTAGTGTTGCCATTGATGCCAACAAATATCAACCTCTAGTGTGGTAGTGTTGAGTAGGTGTTGTAGATGGGGAGATTGTTGTAAACCTCTAGTGTGGTGTTGTTGAGAAAGATTTACAGTGTTGAGTAGGTGTTGTCGATCCAACTAGTTCACTAGGTTCCAAGTGGTTTTGAGAAAATTTGAATAGAGTATATAAGGTGAAAAACTTGTGTTCTGCATTGTGCTCCTCATTTCTTCATGGTTAAATATTTTCTTGTTCAATTTGGATGAGATGATCAGAGGTTTTTAGAGGTATTATATCCAAAGTTTCAGGTTCTAGATCGTGTGGTATTGGAAGATGTGTCTAACAGTGTGTTTCCTATAAAGAAGGTTGTCCAGGAGAAATGGAATTGCTCTACATTTCTCCGTGTTGAGGTATCTTGTCTTGTGGATTTTGGAACATTCTTATATTAATTGCATCTACCTTCCCCTATATTTTTTAGTATTTATTTATTCCACAAGGTTGGTTAGTGAGTTGTATGTTTGTGGGAGTGTGGTTGGTTACACAGGATGATAGTATTCTTAGTTTTAGGTGGTTGCAGCAGTGTTGCTGAATATTTTGATGATGTTGGTGTTGAACAGGACAACTGAGAGGGGGGTGAATTAGTTGTCACCAAATTTAAATTCCTTAACCATTTACCGGAACTAAATCCACATACAAAATAAATGATTCATTAATGAATATATAAATAAAATGTGATCACATAAACATAGTAACACCAAATTTATGTGGAAAACCCAATGAGGGAAAAACCATAGTGAGGATTAGCTCACACTATAGAGAATATCAAAAATGATTATAAAAATGTTAACTACCTAGAATAATGCTCACTACCTGGAATAAGGCTCATTAACTAGAATAAGGACTCATTATCCATAGGGATACATACTGGATGGCTCACTACCACAGAGATACAAAGAAGATGGCTCACTGTTAGAGTACATAAGTTATGGCTTACCATAGAAATTGAATTAATGAATTACACCTTTCTTGTGTTGAATTCAATTCTATATGAAGCTCAGTAAAGGTAATATTGTATATCAGTAATCACTCAATTGTTCTTCTCTGATCATGTACTTATTGTCTTCACTTACTTCACTTATTCTGATCTAATGTATTTGTACCCTTTTTTGTCTCTATATAATTCTTACATAACCTCACATCACTATGTATTCCTGAGAGACACATATGCATATATATATATATATGTATCATACTCATCAATTAGGTCGGCCAAACATCCATAAGGTATTGCACACACTAAGTCAGCCAAGATCTTCAAATATTTGAATCATAGTTTTTCACATGGTAGGAACCAGACCTAAAAACAAACACACCAAACCACATATAATGGTCATCTTCAATGAGAAATAACTTTTGGTAAATGAGTCATACATACAACACTGTGTTGACATCAATGACAACCTATTGAGATTAATGACAACCATTTGATGCAATATTATATCTCCAACAATCTCCCCCTTTGTCATTGATGGTAACACAAGATGTGAAAAGCCAACAACAACAACCTTTGTAAATATTTTGATTAAATGATTTTCATTTTTTTCACATGCTTCCTTTCTCCCCCTTTGACATCACTGACAAAAAAAATTCAAGTATACCACACTGAATGTGTTGACTACTCCCCCTATCAAAATTGTTCTTCACAAAAAAGTTTTTCCTCTGATTCTTTATTTGTCCATCTCTTTATCTCTCCCTTTTACTTCAGAAATTCTAAAAAAAGGTTATAGAATTTAATGAATCTTTACCTCAATCCTTATTTCTTTAAAATATTTCCTTGTATTTTTCTTTCAATTTCAAAAGACATGTCTTCCAGGAATCCACTACCAACCTAATGCATAGAAAAATATTTTCGTTCTTTTTTATTAAATCAATTATTTCTAGAAGAGTATCTAGAATAGCAATATTTTGTGTATTGTTCTCACCATCCACCAAGAGACTAGAAATTTTATCCAATCTACACTCAATTATCTCTTTGAATTTATAGAAGGTCTTCATGATACTATCCCTCTTTACCATAATGACTACAAGATTAAATTTTGAGGAATTGATCCTTTTCTTTTGCATTCCATCCTTGTCATTAAGAACATCATATATTTTTCCAATAGAGTTCAATTCATGCTCAATAAATTCAATTTTTTTTTCTAGTTCCCAATAGTATTAGGCCACCAAAGACAATACCTATACACACTTTTTACACTCTTGATGTAGGTTTTTAGTTCATTTATACTCTCAGTCAACTTCTTCTATGCATTTTGGCACCTGTCTTCCATATCCAATTGGATTTCATCTTTTTATTTTGTTTCACTAGGTGGCCATTCCTTTAGTCTATCTTCAATCCACTCAATCAATACTTCTAGTAAAATACTTGTCAATTCACTTCAATAAATATCATTATGAATTATGTAAATGGATAGAGTGTCTGTAATCTCATCCTGTTCATATGAAGGTCGATCAAACCATATATCTCCAATATTCTTCAATCCACCAGGTTGCTCAAGAATTTTTAACACTTTTTCTTTAGTAACATCTTCTTTGTCATTATATATTGATACCAAATCAAATGTTTCTACAATTTTTGTTTCCTTTTCTTCTCCCTTTCCTTTGTCTTCTACTTCTTTATTTCTAAAGAGGAACATGAACTGATTCTTGTTGTTTTCTTCTTTCCTGCCTTAGACATCATAACCGAACTAGAAACCACACCATAATTCCATGCATTCATTTTTATTTCAAAATATTCTTTACAAACCTTTTCTTTTTCAGCTAGATAGTTCAGATATCGGTAAACTTGCTTCCTAATAGGTATAGTTGACTTCCACACAATATTTTATTTCAATGGTAACGAAATCATAAAATATATAATCAAGAATATAACCAGAGATCCAAAGTGAAAAGGATAATTTCATTCTTTTTCATTGTTATATTTTCCATTAATTGATTTCTCAACAATTCACACAAGTCAAAATCCTCCTTATTCTTAACCATTTGTTGCGCAACATAAACGATAATCATTGAGGTCGACCCTTCCCTATTCCTGAAATAAATCTTATATGAGATGCCATATACCACATACCTTATTACTAGGTCAATTATGGTGTGAATTATAAGTTCCCTTTGATCTTCTATTACCCAGGTTAGGGCTTTGACTTCTTTGTTCTTTACAAACTTCTTGACTGGAACAGGTCCATTATTGCATAATCTAGTTATTGTTGCAATTGCTTCTTTTGTGATTTCATAGGGTTTGTCAAAGATCATCTGATGACATTGAGTTCTACTTAGAGTAGCCCAAAAAATTTCCACATTCAAAAATTATGGAAATTCGCTCAAAATGTCTAATCCCTTATGCTCTAAATTCTTGACCATTTGCATTTCCTCAACTAAAAGAGAAGTCTCTAAATTCTTAATCTTTTCATGATCAAATTCATCAATCTGTAACTTACTCAATTTATGTAATTTATTGTTGCACATATTGAATATCACCATCACCTTTGACTCCATTGCTTCAACCTTGTTCTCTGTACTTTTGCTTGGTAAAAACCTTACTCTTTTACTTCTCAACTTGTTCACTTCAAAAATGAAAATGACTACTCAATCTTCCTTATTATCGCTTTTTAGGGTTTCATCATAAAGGATAATGTATTTCTCATGACATCATCATTCATAATTTAGTCTATCAGTTCCTTCTTCCACTAAAGCTATCAACCATATTGTGAAATGCACTTGTAAGCAAAAATGGTTCCGCAAATATTTTGTATTGCTTTTTTTCTATTGGAATTTTCTTCATTATCTTCAAAATGAGAATTTTCACCATGTCCTCATCTCATCGCATGAAACCTCTCATATCGGGGGTTATATTTTTATGTGACTTCTCCCCTTGAAGCCATTACTAGATTTATTTCATAGAAGGGGCATCTGCACTGGATACAGATACAAGATTCTTTGATTTGTCCTTGTTCTCAGGTTTTTCTTTCTTTCTCCAAATATTTGTCATTTCTCTCCTCACTTCTTCTAGATTTACCTTGTTTATAAGCTTTTCCTTTCATTCTGGATTTGGTTTCTTCCCAAAAAAATTCTTACAAAATTTTGAAAAATGTCTTGGTTTGTTGCAAGAGTGGCACACAACAAATCTTTGATTATGAGAGTTTTTATTCATCTTTTTCCTACACTGGTTAGCCTTGTGTCAAAAAATGTTGCACATGTACCTATAACCTTGGAATGAATGAAATCTTACATTCAGTAGATTTATGTCCAAACTTGTTGCACACATAACATTGTCCAGCAAAGAATCCAACATCTGACTTAATCTATTCCGATTCATCATAATTTTACATTTTCTTGCTCTATGTCTGAATTTATTTTTCATGAGTAACAAAATCCATTAAAATATGGGTGCCTTTGATTATTAGGTTGTTCTTTGGGTATCCTTTCGATATTGATCATTCAATTCTTGCCTTTATAAGTATTTCCTCTCCTTTGACTATTCATTATGTTGAAACTTGGATTATTCTTTGAACTTTTTCCTTCTTCTAGTCCTAGACCACCTTTATCCTTTGTACGATTTTGAGATGAAATCAATTCATCAAGAAATTTTAAACTTATATTGAATTTGTCTTCAATTTTTTTTGCCTTTTCCAGATCATATTTAAGAGTTACTACTTAATGTTCAAGCTTGTCACATTTTTTTGTTTTTTGATTGATAGCTTCTTTGGATTTCTCCATTTCCAACTTCATATTCTCTTCCACATTTTTTTCTTTCTTCAAGTTTCATCCTTATATTTCAATAGTATCCTTTGCTTCTTTTAGTTCCTGATAAACTTCTTTATACTTCAACTTAAATTTTTGGATCTAATTTCTTAGTTTCTGAATACATTTACCAACTTGCTTGACATTTTCTTTCAGATCTCCGTTCTCAGACTCTGAGGTCTCTATTTTAAATTCTTCATCTAAATAAGATCCCCTCATCATTTAGTTCAACCTGCCAAGATCTCCTTCAAGTTATTATACTTATTCAGAAGGACCTTACATCTGAGACCAATTTTTGAATAGGACAACTGAGAGAGGGGTGAATTAGTTGTCATCAAATTTAAATTCCTTAACCATTTACTAGAACTAAATCCACATACAACATAATTGATTTATTAATGAATGCAGAAACTAAAATTCATCACATAAAAACAACAACACCATATTTACATGGAAAACTCGATGAGGTAAAAACAACAATGAGGATTAACTCACACTATAGAGAATATGAAAACCAATTATTAAAACGCTCATTGCCTAGAATAAGGCTCAGTTCCTAGAATAAAGACTCACTGTCTGGAATAAGGACTCATTGTCCGGAATAAAGACTCATTGTCCACAGGGCTACAACCTAGATGACTCACTGCCATAGAGATACAGATGGTTCACTATCAGAGTAAATAAGTTATGGCTTACCACCAAAATTGAATTGATGAATTATACCTTTCTTGTGCTGAATTTAGTTCTAGATGAAGCTTGGTAAAGGTAGTATTGTATATCAGTAATCTCTCAATTATTCTCCTATAATCACACACTTATTGTCTTTGCTTACTTCACTTATTTTGATCTACTATATTCACACCGCTTTCTTTCTCTATATCCTTCTTGCATAACCTCCCATCGCTATGTATTCCAAAGAGACACATGTGCATATATATATGTATGTATGTATCATACTCATCAATTAGGTCGGCCAAACATCCATAAGGTATTTCACATGCTAAGTTAGCCAAGATCTTCAAATATATGAATCATAGTTTGTCACATGGTAGGAACCAGACCTAAAAACCAACACACCAAACTCTTGGAAATAAGCTACACTGAGAGGGGGGGTGAATCAGTGTTGTTCCAAATTAACTTTACTAACCCTTATCTTCAAAGAAATAACAACATTCAACCATAATGCATACACATGAAGAAAATAAACACAACACCATAACACAAGGATTTTTATGTGGAAACCCTATTAGGGGAAAAATCACAGTGGATGGCCAATCCACAAGTTAATCTGAGTATACTCAAATGAAGTTTACAATAAGGGGAATGCACTTACATTTAGGCGAACTTCCTAGAGCTCACTGCTCAAAGGGAAGTCTCACTGCCTTACAAAGAAAAATAGATTAAAACCATCTGAGAGTTTGAACTGAGAAAAATAGCATCTACATATGCCTAATTAAATTTTTGGTTAGGCACAATATACAATCTTTTGTCCTGCAGACTGATTTTGCACTTCTGCTCTGTTCTGATCACACTCGCAACACAAATTCTCTATGTGCAAGTGAAATTTCACATTCTTACTCTTCTACTCTACTCTAACTCGCAATTCACATCACCACAGGCTTCATCCTTCATATAAAAAGATACAGATGATCTTATAAATATATCCGCAACATAGAATTCATTTACACTTGGTTGGCTTCAATATGACACAAAAAATAATTACAATTGTTGGCTCAAATCATGACTAATATGAAATTTGTATCCACAAAAGTCAGAAAAAACTTGGCTAGGACCCAAACAAAGATGTAAAAACACAAAAATACTTAACCAATTACTTTCCATACATTTGCGAAATAATACATTCATGAAATCAGCTCCAGTACAAGAAAAAACTAGGAATTATTCAACCTAACCTTCTAAATTCCACACAAATCGATACGAGCCACTACACTTTGGTAGTAATAGGGATAATATACCAAAAAACATTTCTTGAGATGTGCAACACAAAACAATAACATGAAATCTTCATATAGATCGATGAACACTGTGTTATCGGATACTCTATTCTTCCTTGTCAATATTCAATCTGTCCACTGGTATGATTGAATGATGATGTGTGTATCTGATCATCCATTATGGTTTCAATCAATGAAAACACCAAGTGATAGTAGCAGTGTCTCTTTCCAACAATCTTCCCCTTTGTCATTGATGGCAACACTTAGTAAAAAATGACTAAGTGTCGGATCAGTACCAAGATAGACTGCACTATTGTCTCCAAAATTCCAAAAGTATAATTCTCCCCTTGAGATGATTAAGCATTTTTCACTCCACTCTTCTCCCCCTTTGAAATCAATGGCAAAGGCAAGGATCGTATACCAAAAATGTATCAATCAAAACTATTATACAAAAAATATTCTTTAACTTATATAAACTAAAAAATGTCTGCAAAATATTTCTTCAACTGGATCATATTTGTGTCCCAAAATATTTTGAGACTCTCCATGATTGTTATGTGACCATAGATCAGGTATGATTGTGTGTCTATAGATTCCATGTTGGTCGGATCACCAACTTCCATAGTGTCCTCTCCTTCCTTTAGAGCACTTGACATTATCTCAATTTTTGGACCAATTATGCCTCTGAGTTCACATGTTCTTGCAATAATTTTATCATTCTCATGCTTCAATCCTTTTATTTTTTAAAGCACATACATCACTTCACCTTCTATTTTCCTAATACCACCAGTTAGAGGATCAAATGCTTTAGAAATAGTACTTAACTATTTTTCTAGATCTTTGGCCTTTTCCTCATTAGCTTTAGTAAATTTTGAAAGACAAAAACATGATTTGTAGATCTTACCACCTTTTGACAAAGCATTTTGTACGTTCTTCACACATGTGGCTAAAATGGTTTTATCTTTACCAATCAATACTTTCAATCCACTAAACCTTTTGACTTCAAATTGTTTTTGCACTTTCACCATAGCTGGTTTTTCTAGTGACTCAAAGTGAGTGCTAACTGAGTTGATAAGTCTTTTCAATTCACTGGAGGAGAAACCAGTCAAATATTTTACATAAGATGGCGTTATCATCTCCAATACTCTAGATGCAAGATGTATTAATTCACTATCTTCAATGTGTGACTTCAGTAGATCTTCTCTGGATTGTTCTTGAGAAAATAAATCTACTTTCATCTTATGGATTGGACTTAAAGTAGACAGGTCAATAGGATCTTCAATCAATTCTGGATCCAATTCTTCTTTTTGTTCAACCAAAAATTTCTTCACTACCTCAATAGTGTCTCTTACTTTAAATAGGATTGATTTTACATCATATCTATTTTCTTCAGTTGTTACTTCCATAGTTACATATTTTTCTTTACCTTCAGGGATCTTCATTTCCTCAACTGATACATTTTCAGTTATCTCAACTTCCATAGGAATTTTTGTGTTGACTTCTGTAGGAGGAATCTATGAATCCTCAACTGTATCAAAATTTTATTCTTTTGCTTCCTTTTCTAGACCAAATGGGGCATCATCAACTTGTGTTTCCCTAGCTACAACATCAATTATTTCATTTAACCAGTAACTTCCTCATTATTTGCTCAGTTTCTTTTGTAACTTCATCATTTAGACCAATAATTAGCTTGTTCACCCTTGTTTTTCTTTTAAATTTCTTTTTGGCTTTGTTCAAGAGTGCCTGCATGTCATCCATAGACATCACCAGACATAATTCTACAAGAATCCTTTCTCTCATTTGTTCTTCTTCTATTCTGGCATTAAGTCTCCTCATTTCCAGAACGTCATATAGACTTTTGGGAAGATTAGGCATTATTTCTATCAAAAATTTATTGAAAATATTCATATGTTTTATTGTCGATTCTTCAAGAATTCTTTTATTAGAATCATCAAAAGACTCACACCATTTATAGAGAGGTTTGCGATTTACATCCTTGACTAATTCCTTTCCAACTTCTACAACTGACATACCTGAATTGTCAGTCTTTGTCTTCTTCTTCACTTGAACATCTTCACCAAAGGATTTTGTAACAGTTGCTACTTTGGTGCCTTGATGCTTGATTTCTTTGACACCTTCATCAAACTCAGTTTCCTCATCATCAGAAACAACCATATACACTCTTTTTCTCTTATTTTTCTTCCTTTTGCCTTCTTTGTCGGATCCCTTGGATTCAGTTTTCAAAGGGATGGATTTTGGTGCATGAGTTGAATGGGATGCAGAGCTTCTATTTTTTCTAGCTCAGGTAGATGGTACTATCAGACTAGATGATTGAGTTTTTTCTACCTCCTTTGCTTCTTGTTTTGCTACTTCAGCTTCTTCCCTTTTCTTTCTAGCTTCTTTTAGTTTCTTTGCAGATATGCCCAAACTCTCTGCAAGAAATTCTACCCCTTTTCTGACTCTTTTAGTTACCACAGGTTTCCTGAACTTTTTTTGAACTTGTATGTCCTCATCATAAGTATCAAACCTTTCTTCTGCCGGATTCAGAGGTTTACTTAGTAAGTGTTGTGCATAGATGTACAAAATATTTTCTTCAACTTCATACCCCATAGGCATGATCTAGATTGTTCACGAATCAACAACTTCCATCATACACTGATCAACATATACCATAAATAAAATTGAATCCTTGTACTTCTCTACAATTGTGGTAGGAATCCTCTCTCTCACTTGCATCATAGTCTGAAATTTTTTAAAGTATCCCCAAATAGCTGCATTCTTTGTTTTGGTGTCTGCAAATTTGTGCAACAGATCTAAGATCTATGTGGCTACTGGCTTGTCCTTTTGCCAATGAACCTTTTCGACTCCTAGAACTTCACCCATGAAATAAAAAAATAAGCACAAAAGAAAGTTACCATACTTGAAAGAGTTTTTCTTATCTTTCTTAATCTTTGCCAGATTTTCCATTAGATGACTTCTTAGTAGTTCACAAAGATCATAATCTGCATTTTCCTTCACCATTTGATAGGCAACATAAATTGTGGTGTCAGACATAGAATTATCTTGGCTAGAATGATAAATCTTGTATCCAATAACCATAGATGAAAATTTGACATCTATGTCAACAATGTTATCAATAGTCATTGCCCTTTTATCATATGTAGAGCCTGTAGCATCAGTGACTGTTTGATTTTTAGCAAACTTCAGAATTGGTAGACCACTTGAAGAGTTTAGACCAGTTAGTGCATTGATATCTTCCTTTGTAATTTTGAATGGAATGCTTAGCCACATAAATTCATCATGGACTTGACTCAAAACATAACAAACCTAGTTCGAATCTTCAAACACGGGAAATTTGACAATTTGAGTAAATTTCTTTGCTTCAAGGATTTTATGTTTTGGCTTTACATAGTAATCTTCACCAATGATATGATTATTGTACAAATTTAGCAGTTGAGAACTTCCTAGTTCTTCAATATTGGCATGAATATAAACCCTAATGTCTTCTATGTGTAATACTCTATATGGGATGGATGAAAATGCTCCTAATGGATCGGTCTCAAGAGAATTTTAAGGATGCCATTTGAATTTAGGATGAGGTCTATCTTTGACTTCAACTACTAGAGGAGCATTCATTTTGACCAAATCATAGATTCACAAAGTTTTCTGAAAAATACCTTTTTTCACTAGGTCAGAATTTGATTGCCGAATCACTTCCACGCTTGAATTTTACCTCAATTCATCAAACTTCCCCTATGATCTCTCCAAACTTCTTTTCTTCCAAATTCAAAGTGAAAAGAGAAGAATGTAAATGAATTTTTATCACTTTCATAATTAACCCTTTTGTTGTAATAAATTCTTTAACCCTAATACATCTGGTTACCCTATTTTTGTGCACTATGATGGGTAAATCTTCTACAGAACTCCAATACAACATAGCACTTCCTCCAATGAGTTCAAAAACATCTATTGAGAATTTTTACACCTACTTTACACATACAAATCTAGTGTTACTTATCGGTTAGGGGGTTAAATTATTTTCTTGATTGCTCCCCCTAGGCCAAAAGCCTGAAACTAATTCCTAGAGGAATTACTAGAAGTAGGTTTTCGTGCTTGCACATTTTCTTCAATAGGGGGTTCTTTCTTCGCCCATTTATTTTGCATATGTTGTTTGACCGCATCTCTAATGACTTTTCCTTTTCCTTTGATATCCTTCTAAATGTTTTTTCTTTGATTTACCAGAACTTTTCTATTCCAACAGAATGTAGCAATGTGTCCAATTTTGTTGCAATTATAGCACACTACATTTATTTTTCAAGACCAGTTGTTCCAATGATTTCCTCTTGATTTGCAATGGTTAGCAGTATGTCCAAGTCTATTGCATGTATAGCATATGATATTTCTATGAAATTGATTCATTACATTTTTGCATTCATTTTACTTATGACCAACCTTATGACAATTAAAACACTAACCTGAGAATGATGGACCACTTTGATTCATTCTATTTCTACACTAAGTATCCATGTGTCCAAATTTATTGCAACTAAAATAGTATCCATTAAATCTCTAAGCATTAGGTTTCCTTACTGGATACCTTCCAGATTTGTTCATTTTATTTCCTTGCTTGGATCTCCTTTGCTTAGATCTGGAACTTTCTCCTTCTTCATATCCAAGACCTCGCTTGTCACCATGACTCCTCTGACTGCTAATTATTTCATCAAGCATGGTAGAGCTAGCTTTGAACTTCTCTTTATACTCATTTTCAGCAACAAGTTCATTTTTGAGACCATCCATCTGCTTTTCAAGTGCCTCTTCATTGTTTTAGATTGTTCCAATTCATCATCCAATCGACTACATACTACAAATTTTTCTTTCAAGGACTGTGCTAGGTTCTCTTCATTCTTCTTTTTGTCTGCAATCTCCTTGGTCATCTTCATTATGATAGATTCCATCTCATGCTTTAGGACTGCATTATCTCTGGTAAGATTTTTCTCATTCTTCTATCTTTTTTTTCAAGGCTTGACTGAGTTGTTCTTCTTCAATGCTCTTATTGTCACTCTGCTTAATCTGATCACAAAGTTCCTTTCCATTCTCTCTAGACTTATTGATTTTTTTTTTCAAAGACTCAATGAATTTCTTAGCATCTGAGAGGTTTTCTTAGAATTTCTAAAATTTAGCCTTTGACTGATCAAGATCATCCAGGGCCACAAAAATTTGCTATTGAAGACTGCTTGAATCCATTGAAACACCTTCCAAGATCTCCTCAAGTGGTTAGACTTCTTTAGAGGAACTAGCTTTGATACCAATTGTTGGAAACAAGCTACACTGAGAGGGAGGGTGAATCAGTGTTGTGCAAAAATGAACTTTATTAACCTTTATCTTCAAAGCAATAACAACATTCAACCATAATGCATAAACATGAATAAAATAAACACAACACCATAACACAAGGATTTTTACGTGGAAAACCTGTTAGGGGAAAAACCATGGTGGATGGCCAATCCACAAGTTAATCTGAGTATACTCAAATGAAGTTTACAATTAGGGGAATGCACTTGCATTCAAGCACACTACCTAGAGCTCACTACTCAAAGGGAAGGCTCACTTCCTTACAAAGAAAATCATATTAAAACCATGTGAGAGTTTGAACTAATAAAAATAGCATCTACATATGCCTAATTAAAGTTTCGGTTAGGCACAATATACAATCTTCTATCCTGTAGATTGATTATGCACTTCTACGTTGTTTTGCTCGCACTCGCAACACAAATTATCTATGCGCAAGTGAAACTATGCATTATCGCTTTTCTGCTCTTCTCTAACTCAAAATTTGCATCACCACACGCTTCATCCTTCATACAAAATCGTACAAATGATCTTATATATATATCTGCAACATATAATTCATTTACACTTGGTCGGCTTCAATAGGACACAAAAATAATTACAACTATCGACTAAAATCATGAATAATATGCAATGTGTATCCATAACAATCGGCCACAACTTGGCTAGGACCCAAAAAAAGATGTACAAACACAAAAATACTTAACCAATTACTCTCCATACATCTGTGACATAATACATTCATGAAGTCGGCTCTAGTACAAGAAAATTTGAGAATTAATCAAATGGACCTTCTAACTTCCACACGAATCGATACGAACCACTATGCTTCGGTAGTAACAGGGATAATATACCAAAAAAAAAATCATGCAATGTGCAACACAAAAAAATAACATGAAATCTTCATACAGATCAATGAACACTATGTTACTGGATACTCTATTTTTCCCTATCAATCTTTAATCTATCTGTCGGTATGATCAAATGATGATGTGTGTATCTGATCATCGATTAGGGTTACCATCAATGACAATGCCAAGTGATAGTATCAATGTCTCTTGCCAACAAAAACCACATATAATGGTCATCTTCAATGGGAAATAGCTTATGGTAAATGAGTCATACATAAAGTATTGTGTTGACATCAATGACAACCTACTAACATTAATGACAACCATTTGATGCAATCTTCAATTTCCTACTATTGGAATATTCTAGGATGTTATGTGATGTTGGTACATGGTCCACAAGATATTACCAAACCTGGTGAAGAGTGAATTGATTGTTTAGTAGTGCTAGTAATGTTTTACCAACTTGACGTTCTAGCACTAATTACATAGTGTAGTGTCGAAAAATGTTGTTTGTTACATTTTCACACTTGTTTGGGACCTTATGAAATAAATGGACTTAATCATGCCTTATTTAGGGTGTTGTAAAGTTTTTTCTTACATTTTCACACTAATTTAGGGTTTTCATTAATAAATTGGGCTAATTTATGCATTATTTTGCCTTATTTTGCATCCACAAGCCTTAATTAATGCATCTTTCTAAGGATAATCTTGACACATATGTAATGACCAATCAAAAAGTAATTTTTTTGGATTGTGTGGCCCAAATTTAGTGATCTAGGACTCATATTCCACCTTGGGCATATGGGTCCCACCTAAGTTTTGGGGCCCCAGTCCTAATTTCACATGAATCTAAGGATTTCTTGAAAAATGTGTCCCGTGTGGCTTAAAATTAAATTAAATTCAAATTCTTGGTGGGATTTTATTCTCCTAATTTCATCTTGTAGTGTTAAAATTTCAAGAAATTTGGGATAAACAAGTATAAATACAAGGTTATTCACTCATTTTTCATCTAACAAGAAATCAAGTGATCTAGCAAGTTGAATAAGCATCGTTATAGAAAAAATGAGTTTACAAGAGCATTCAAGAGTCTTCAAGAGCTTATTATCAAGTTTTTTGGAGAATTATGCAAGTATCAAGCATCATGTTTGTTTTTGAGCTAACAATAGTGATGTATAATTTCATGATTCAAGCAAGCACTCAATTCAAGATCTAAAAAATTCAAACAAGAGTCAAGATATACATTCAATTTATCCTTTTAATACATATTTGTAGCATTTTATTCCTAGGGCTTGGTGAGTTGTAACATTACATTTTGTTCATTAATCATTCTTCCTTTATATTTTATTCCATTACAAGGTTTGATTGCCAAAATAGGTTTTGACCAAGGTGTAGTGTAGTAAAATGCACACCCTTGCATTTTTACACTTGTTTGGGTCCACCTTGCTTTATTTATCCTTCTTTATGGCTTAATTGTCCCTATTTTATGTCCATATTCCCTATGAATGACATATTTTTCTGATAAATCCTAACATTCTCCAATGCCTAAGTGATCTCCTAATGGCTCTTATGGTGTGTCCCTAATTTTTGGTTAGGACTAAAATGTCACTAAGGGCATCTTTGTCCCCCTGAGGTCTCGGGACTCTAATTTTGAGGTATCATATTTGGGCCCCTTTTTGGTGTATGTGCCCCAAGTTTCATCACTTGGGACTAAGACGCCACCTAGGGCATCTTAGTCCTCCTTGAGTCATTTTCAGGATTTAATTTCAAATTTTGGCAGGATTTAACCTCATTCATTTAATTAATTCATATGTTTGCTTAGTGTGATATGATTTTGAGATATTAAGCATAAAGAAGTATAAATACAAGGATCATTCATTCATTTCTATCCTAGGAAAAAAGTATTGATTCCTAACACAAATTTATGAGATCAAGTGCATTCAAGAGAAAATCATCAAGCATTTGGAACCATCATAAATATTCAATCATCATTTCAAAGTCTTTTCTTGCATCATGTGTGTTGTTGTGGTAACCTTTGTGATGTAGGGTTTTGATCTAAGAAAACATGCAATTTAAGATCTATCAAGCATTTCAAGATCCATATCCATTGCAGCCATTTCACACAACTTTGCAACCATTGCAAGGGTTTGGTGAGTTGTAGCATTGCATGTTGTTCATTCACCATTTCCTTCATCATTTCTATTTCATTTCAAGGTTTAATTACCAACAAGGGGTTTGACCAAGGCAAACCCCCATTCACTAAAAATCAACAAGTTTTTCCCATCTTGTCCATTTGTGTTTGCAGATCTAGGTTTAAGACTTGAAGATCACTTGGAGTGAAAAGTTGTCAAAGTTGCAAAGTTGCATTGTAAAGTTGTCATCTTCATAGAAACTCACCTATAGGTTAGATCTGACTGTTTTAGAACCTGAGATCCGAGAGGAAGAAATTGCAGATCTGGGAGCTCAGGACCACATTCAAACTTTTCATTAATTCATATCAGGACTAAATATTCTCTAGATGTTCTATCAATATCTGTTGGGGCAAAAAAATAATAAATTGGAAGCTTTAATTATTCATCATACTGAAGCATTCCTACATAATGAACTTTGGGGTATCGAACTCGATCAAACTTGTCAAAATTTTCATATTCAAATTCTTTGGAAACCATAACCATACATTTTGTTCAAAAATTGATGGTTACTACTGCATCTCCATCAAAAATGGGCCCAACTTCTTTATTATTTCCATCAACTATAACAAAGGGAGGCAGGTTTTGATCACTAGCCTTAGGCTCTTCTCTGAGTTTTTTGACTGCTTCTACTGCACTCTTGAATTTATAGGGTGCCTCTCCCAAAACTTGTGCATCCTAGCCTTGCTTGACTACACCCCAATCATTCTCATAATGATCCATTGTGACATTCATGTGACCACCACCAAAGGAAATTTGTGCATCAACACCCTCTTTACATAACTCAACAATATCTTTCTCTAATATCTCATCAAAACCAACACTAGATCCATCATGACAATCACAACCATCAGTGAGGATGTGCACCTAGATTCCTTTGGAACCATTCCTAGCAGACCCTTTCAAAAGAAACTGCAACTGATCTAGCCATGAATGAACGCCCCCATCACTCAAAAGGCCAATGAAATAAAGTGTGCATGCTTCAAAGAATTCCTTGATGTACTTGAACCCTTCCCCATTGTAGATTTTTCCCGATTCAAGAGAAAAATCTACTAGTTTATCCCCTTGAGAAAATATCCTCCTAGCTCGAAGAGCGTTGTGCCCCACTTCACTATTTCCCATTTAATCTTTTGTAGGGAGTCCAACTGAAGGTCCATGTGCTTTAATCAATGTTCATTTCTCTAGATCTCCCTTTTTCAGGTAATCTATTGCCAATGGCGTTATTCATAAATCATGGTGATTTCACTTGTCATAATATTTAGTCTAAGAGTTCCAATATTTAACGATTTGCCTCTCCAAATTTTAGATGTTAATGGTAACAATGGTGACCATTCAATAGTTTTAATTGATTTTTTCTAATCTGTTTATCTGTGTTTTTTAGCTTAAGATTCATTTGGAAATCATGGTCGTTTTGAATTTGCATCTAGATACGTGTTAGCTAAATTCCATATTTTTTATTGATTACACCATTGAGGTTTTGTACTTCTTTGAGGTCATTTTATTTCATAAGGCACAATATGTCTTTGCTTCTCATTTGTCTCGGTCGTGAAGCTAAGAATCTTCTTTGCATGTCATTCACACTACTTCTTATGCTGAGAACTCAAACAAAATTCCATACTATCCTCTGCATCATTGGTTGGGTGTTGTAGACATGGAAAATGTACATTTTCGGTTCGGCACACTTGATCTTGATTACTAACATCATTTCCTCCAAAATCATACTCTCAACAGTTCATCATATTCTGTCTCTTAAATCAATGAATCATTATTCATTTAATTAAGTCTTCCTCTTCCAGTGATTAAATTAATCAATTTAATTTAATTAATCTTACATCTCCGTTTAATTAAATAAATCATTTTATTTGATTAAAATCTCTAAAGTCTTCTTATTAAACTAAATAAATTAAACCTTATTTGATTTAACCTAACATATTCCTCCTTAGTTAAATAAATCAAATAAAATTATTTAATTAATCATTTCCTCTCAATTTTGATTTAAATTAATTCATCTATTTGAGTCAAAATTGTCAAATCATCAAATCTACTATTAAATTAATCAAAACCTTGATTAATTTAATCCCTCTCACTAAAATTCTCTAGATAATGCAACTTGCACAATAAATCAATTACTTTGATTTATTTAATTCTCTATTTTCCCTCACATGGCATCAAAAGGGAATATTCCCTCGATTTGAATTCAAAAAAGTCCAAGTGGACTTGGTCCTTCCAACAAGGCATTTAAAGCCTCTTACATGTCCTTTGCATTGAGCCAAGTGAAATTAACTTCATTTCCCTTCCCTCTTCAACAAGTCATTTCACAAATTCAAATTCAAACTAATTGCATTTATTGGCACTTTGGCCAAAATATGCAAAACTATCAACCATTCACATGGTGACAAGTGGAATACAACCATTCGATTGAAGGTTAGTCCCACATTGCTCAAAGCTTGCTCATTCTTCCAAATTCAAATCTACAAATGGGAGGCTTCTCTCCTCATTTATCATCCACAACTTCATGCAAAATTACTCTCTTGACATTGAGAGCCGATTTTACCCATTTCACTCAACCATTCATCATTTTCATCAATATCATAGCTAGGTTATGCTCAAATCTCATTAGGATATTTGACCATTTCACAATCATCAATATTGCACTTTAGGAGTTGGGAAAGGGCCAATTTCAACATTTCAATTGGCACCAATTCCCCCATGGGATCATCAATTTGTTCACTTAATTAGGATTTGTTTTCATTTATTTAGTTTTTCTTCCCTTTTTTCCTATTGTAAATTTTAGCAAATGGATTTCATGGGGAATCCCTCATTCTTGTTTGCATATTGATCTAACAATCTTGAGTTCTAATCACGTTTTTGTTGAAAATTTTGTTCTTTTTTTTTTCCTTTTTTGTAGGTCACGGGAAAACTGTGTTGCACATAGTTCCGCGGTGCTATATTGCGTCGCTTCCAGAGGCGCAACGCCATACTGTACCACCTTTAGAGATGCAGTGCTACACTGAACCACGTAAAATTTCCAAATTGTGCCGCTCTGCTTTCCTGCCTGTTAAATTTTTAAAATCTCTAAATGCACCACACACAGGTCCATAGCGCTATATCGCACCACTCAACTTCCAAATTGTGCCAACCTATTTCCCGCCTCAAAATTTTTAAAATTTAAAACCTAGCCTCTTCACAAACTATGCCGCTTGACCATATTGCACTGCACCTCTGGTTTATGTTCCTGCAGAGTATCGCTCACAGTCAAACGTGTGATGCTATATAGCACCGCTTTTGTCCCAAACTGCACCACTTCTACAAACTGCACCGCTCCTGCAAACTCTGCTGCAAAAAATAGTCACGTTTAAATTTGACATGTGCTTCTTGATTTTTGGGATTTTCTAATTCTTGACCTTGTTTGTTGTCTTTGTGCTCTCTGGTTTTCTGTCATTTTGCAGGTTGGAGCAAGGAAAAACCAAAGAAAGAGGTTCATCATGATATCAAGTTCATCATACACAAAGTGTTTTTAGACACTAAAGTGTTAATCAACACTTCTTGAAGGATTTTAAATTCTATTTTTTAAGAGAAATTTGTTACTTTCATGCTTTATAAATACTATTTTTCCTTTCGGGTTTAAAAAGAACAAACAAAATTTATCTTTCAAAGTTTGCAAAAGGCTAAAAATAACCTTAGGAACAACATACTAGATTTTTTTTAAAGGTTTACAAAATTGAACAAGGCAATCTCACATTTCCTTTGGTGCTTAAAAAGAACTCATTATTGCTTTGAGGAATTTAAAATGAACATGTGTTTTTTGTGCCTTGTAATCTTTTTTGCAATGGCTGAAACACACTATAATTCAACCTATGATGTAATATGAATGCAATATTTTTGGATTTTTATGATTTTTATAATATAATATGCAACCCTAAATGTGAAACATAATGATACAAAACTTGGATGAGAAATGCAAAACAAAATGATGCAAGACCTAGAACTAGGGTTTAAAAGACTACTAAATCATATAGTTATGATGCCAAATGTCGGGTTCACCAAAATCAACCATAAAAATGTGGTAGACCCTATGTTTAATACTCACGAACTAGGGTGTATTTCATCATTTCTAAGATAAAAATCAACAAGGTGCATAAATTGAATTTCAACCTAAAAGGTGAGTTAATCAGACCTGGATCTCCATCCTTTTTGAGGATAGGAATTATTTTGAAATGATTTCAAATGATTAACCTAATTAAACTAAATGACCTAATATGATTAATGAAATTTTCCAAAGATAAATAGATAGAAAAAAAACCTCTGCAACTGGATCTGGAAAGTACAAACTAATGTGTACCTATCACCAAAAGTCGTATTTGAGTTTTGCAACAAGATTGGGTCACCCCTAGGTGACTAGATCTTTGTTAGGGTGTCTTTCTCAAATTTTGGAGTCCTCTAGTGCTAAATCTAAGATATTTTTTCCACTTGTCCCAATATTAGAATGTTGTTAATAATTATGTGATTGATTTTTTTGTTTTGACATCTTTGATAATAAAAAATGTAACAATACAAAATGGATCTTCAAACTCTCTTCAATCCTCTTTAGAGTTGTAACTTGCACATTCACAAAGAGGGAAATGTTGTGCCATATAGAGGCTTTCCTTAGTCAAACCCCATGTAAGTGTTTCCACTTCCACAATGGCAATGTCAATAATAAATTGATAATGGAAAGGAAGAAAATAGTGAATGAACACAATGCTAAAATTCACCACCCTTCAATGGATTTCTTAAAGGAACAGACACATACATGTCACTTTAAGGATTTGGATCTTTCTTGATATATTTTCTTGAATTATTGAATACTTTGGAGATCTACAATAATGTTAGCCTTCACAAAACATTAACATGAACACATATAGAATTTGACATGATGTTGGATCTTGAATTGCTTTAATAAAATATGATAATGCTTCTCTTGACTTGCTCGATAGTTATCTTGATCATAAGTTGGCTCATAGATTTCATGTTCTATTTCAAATGATAAAAAAACTAGGTATTTGTAGTTTTTTATCTAATTTCATAAAAAAATAGATTCCAAAACCCAACACTTTATATTTAAATTTTGGATATTAAAATACCACCAAAAACATGTTTAAATTTGGGTCCCGAATAAGAATGGGGACCTAGTTTCCCATTGGTGACTAGGTCCTAGACCAAAGTCCTAGGACACTCAAAGTTAGGGATAATTTAATGATTGAATACATTTGTTTAATACTTTTCATTCTTTGGAAAACGGTGAAAATTAGGCTTTGAAATGCATAATTTGAAAAATTAGAAGCTTAATTAAGTCCAATAAATTAGGGGCCCAAAATATAATGTGAAATTGTAAGTGTACAATTTTATTTGTTATAAATAATAATATTAATTCTAGGTTCTTAAACCTATCTAAATTGTCATTTAAAGATGCTACAAATGGGTCAAATAATTCATCTTTTATAAAATTCATCACTATATCATGTTCTTGTGGAATTTTTCCCTCAAATTTAGGTGGTTTACAATAAAAAAGGCCCTTAGATTTTTTATTTGTATAAATTACATATAATCCTAAAGATGGCATGGCTTCAATTGTGCTTTTATTTTCATATTTATCAAGGTAGGAGAGTATCTAGTGTGAGATAGACTTTGGTGTTTATGTTTAGACTAACTTTGATCACTAATTTAAGGAATCCAAATTTTCAGCTTTCCCACCTAATTTTCTATAAGCTTTCCAATGTTTTTTTAAAAAAATCCAAAATTTGCAGTCTATAGAGCAAAATAATGGAAAATGATAAAATTCAAATAATTTGAGCAATACCTACTGTAAAAGTTTAATTTTTTCTTAAGAATTTGTCTAATTTATACCTATAAACCTAGAAATAATCAAGTTGAAATTTGAAATGGTCTATAAGTTATAGTGGAAATAAAATATTAGCCCAAATCATAGCTCTAATACCACTTGTTATGATATTTCTTAGAAATAAATGTAAAAAGAATACAGTAAACCACATCGTCGGGGTGACCTCCAATAATAAAATAATAAAATATGAATTCAATATTTGATGATATAATGGTTTGGGAGAAACATATCCTCCTTATGTATAGGATTAACTATGTAGGGCCACACCCTTTCATATTAATTAAGAGGAATTTATGAATTAACTATAATTAATGTAAAGGTTAAACTTGCCACAAGTGTTTATCCTTATTATACTTAGGAATATGTAATATATATGGTTAGGAATATATGATTTCAGATCATAACACTCCAGCATTTTAGAAGTGTCTAGATCCAAGTCCAATGAAAGATATTTTTAATTCAATGTAGAGTATAGTCATCTTTATATTGGAAAGTTAAAAAAAGTGAAAGAAAGGAATATATTAGCATAGTACTCATGAGGGTCTCTATATTACCATGAGGAATCAAAAATCATCATCCCCTCCTCTATTATCTCTACAAGTGAGACAAGATGTTATGTAGGTGTGACCTCCTCTTGTACTATCTCCTTATTGTTTTAGGTTAAACGCTCACCCTTTGATAATACATTTTATACCTTCCCCTCAAGGACACAATAAAGGGTGGTTGAAATAAATATTTTATTGTCATGAATAGAGATATTAGTAAAACAAATCTAGTATGTTAATGCCCCATGAAAAGAATGAGCCTCTTAAAAGTTACTAAATGATTAATTCCCACACCACTTGAAAATTGAAACCTTCTTACCTCCTAGCAATTCAGTGGTAATCAAGCCAATCAAGAATTTTTATAGGGGTAGAATAGAAAGTGTATACACTCAAATTTGGTGTGGAGGAATAAATTAAATACAAGTTATTTAATTAATTATCTTTAATTATTCTACATATAAATAAATTGGAAAATTTATTTATATAGTTCGTTTTCTCTAATTCTTCCTATCTTAAATCATTTTCTTCACATATTTTAAATTAAATGAACAAATTTAATTAATTTTTATTTATTTAATTAACTTCCTCTCATTAAATTTGAATTTTATATTTGAGTTTAGTCACATTTCTACTAACTTCTTTTCACCTTCCACCTCATCATGTGTCTCATGAAATTAAATATCTCTAATATTTAATTTGGAATTTACCCTCAACAAATTTTAACCAATTTGGGACACTTGGCCTTCATTTCTATTTGATTCCTCTCCACACCTGACATTTTTTTCTTCTAAAGGGAACACACTCCCCTTTTCTCTCTAACCTCTTCACCTTCAACTATCCATTCTCTAGATCACATCTAGACCGATGATTTCTACCACCTAGGCTCATGCCTTGGAAAAAATATAAGTAGAGCCTCATTTATAACAAAAAATATAGAGAGCTGAGCATAATTACACTCTGCAAAATTTTCATTAGCATTGTCATCCTAGTATTATCATTTTAGCATTGTAGAATTAAGTAGATTAATCATGGCCCATTACCATTAGCAACATCTTAATTACAATAGTTTCATCACATCATTTCAATTAGCAACATCATAACAACATCATTAATCTATGCATCTCATCTACAATTAGTTTAGCAATCATGTAGTGTAGGAGATATCTCTTGTATTTCTAGAATCTCTCATTCTTTGGGTTGTCATTTATAAAGTCATGTGCACAAGCAATCTGAGAGAAAAAATGACTTAAAGAATCCTTGGAGATAGAGGACAATGGGACAACATTGAGGAATTGTTGTTTTAATCTGATTTTTTATTTGAATTCCTTGATATAATGTTTTATTGGTGTTTTGTATAGCTTTTAATTGCTTATTCACAATACATTTTATATGCCACACATAAATTGGTGCCCACCGTGGGGCCAAGCCCCATTTTTAACATTTTCTGGCAAGTTTTCGTGAATAGGTTCGTTCATGAATTTCGATGTAGCACACCCGAAGCCTTTTTCAGTGTATATGTGGTGACTTTTGGCACATCCAAGCCCTGTTCTAGTGCATATACTTGTTCTTCCAGTGCATATACTTGCTCTTTTGGTGCATATACATGATTTTGGTTTCTTTTTTCTGCTTTCCAGAATAGAGCATTGAATTTTTTTATAGCACATATACTAAATCTTTTAGTGCATATGTTCTCTATTTTAACACATACACCTTTATTTTCTATAGTTTAAAATTCTGGAGACTGGTCCATATCTTTATATTTGTAGGTTTTGTATACACTATGAAAGATATACATTTGATACCACTAATGATGTTTGCAGGGATTGGAGTTATTTTTGTTTGAGTAAATTAGGCATCTAGTTTAATTAAGAGGTTAATGAACACCATGTATGTTGTGTTTGTATAGTGATAGGCCTATGCTCTCCCCTTTACTAGGTGACCAAAATGTCAGACTCACTCTTTCATTTTATTGCAATAGCACTTGTAGAAGGCCTATCGTAGTGGGAAAAAGCACTCACCCTACGGGAACGACCTAAGTGGGAACAACTAAATCCGAGCATTCCAACCCACTATAATCAAACGCGATTATGATGAAAGTCACATTCAACGGTAGTGTACATTGATAACCATCCCCAAAGCCTTTGTTCTAAAGGTTGGGAGGTCGCCTAAGGGATTTTATCATTTACCACACCAAACGGAAGCCCTTACTAAAAGCTTTAAGTGTAGTAGCCAAGTTGAGTCAGTTTCTAAACATTATAATATTCACAATGCAAGGGGAGGGAAGAATGTGCCCCCAAGATACTCACCATATAACTACCAGGAATTTTTGGCCAAAAGGGAAGGAATTGACTTTTGGTTAAAACCCAAAAATGGCAAAAACACAGGTGCCCTCTAGGGGGTGACACAGTTATGTGAGATGACATAGTTCTAAGATGTGGGTTACAATGCAATTAATGACCCTTTAAATTAGAAGAGTTTGACTAATTTGTTTTCTATTGTTCAATACCAGTGGAAATTAAAGGGATCATCTACCAAATCCTAAAACATACACTTGATGTTTAGATCATAGGATGAAACAATTGTTTTACAACTTTCTTTTGTGTTTGAAATCATTGTCCAGAAGATCATCCACCTATTAAAACACTTAATTCGCTATCTTAGAAAATAAGAAAACCAAGAAAACTTTCAAAATGGCAACCATTTCCAATTTAGCACATCAACTTTATGTTCTGGCGCAATTATCCCATTTTTCAACGCATAAGCTCCTTGTTCTAGCACATTTTCCTCATCTTTCAGCACATCCAAGCTTTGTTTCAACACATTTACCCCATTTTTCAGCACATAGAATTTTTGTTATGGTGCACTTAAGTGAAAAACTAGCGCATCCAAGCTCTGTTTTAGCACATTTACCCCATTTTTAAGTGCATCCACTCCTTGTTTTGCAACATTCACCTAATACTCAAAAAAAGAGCTAAATTGAACATCTAGAAAACAACTTGAACTAGATTTAGGGATTCTTTCCAGAGCAAAGATCATTCCTCATTATAACATTAGTTTAAACTTGAAGAAACTAGCTTTTGCAAGTGAAATTCCTTTAACTAAACTTGGATCAAAAAAAATAAAGTGCCTAATCATCCAATCTCATCTTTGATTTTTAGCTAAGTTTCATCATCAAGATCTATCATCCTTCATCATGAAATAAATGTTGCCCATCAGATTTATACCTAGTCTCATCAATAGGATCTATCATTCTATTTGACTTAGGTATCTCATTGCCACTCCCAAAACAAAGATCAAAGTATAGTAAAACTCTAACACTTGCATGCTCATTTTAACAAGATCTCAAAAAAAAAAACATAGAGAAAAAGAAGCGGAAACCCAAACCATCATGGCAGAAGTAGAAGAAAACCATTTTCACATATTTCACCAACCTAACATAGATAAGATAACTGATGAGGATATTCAACAAGCTCAACAAGACCTTAAATTTCACAATTTCATGGAGAAAATTCTGGAAAAATATGGAGAGAAATATTTTTTGATGTTGGCAAACCAAAGTGTAAAACTACCCAATAATTTTGATATAAACCAATTGAAAGAAGCTCCCAAGAAAATAGAATTCGATTTAGGAAACACATATCGAATGAATGCTTTAACTCAACAAATGCAAAATCTTCAACAATATATCCAAGACATGCAAAGGGGAACAACAAAAATATATTTGTTGCAAGACATTTGCCCATATCCATTTCACAAAAGAGTGAAAGTGATACCTTTTCCACCAAATTGTTAATTTACAAGATATGACAAATACAATGGTAAAACCGATCCTCAAGATCATGTAAGAGAATTTTGCACCATGAGCTTGGAATTTTCACATGAAGTTTGGGTGGTCAATGCATGGAATGGTTTTTAAAACTCCCACCGGGTATTAGACATTTGAAGATCTGGTAAATAAGATTATCACCCAATATTCCTACAACATTCAACATGAAATAACCATGAAGGATCTTTGTAACACAAAGTAGAAAAATGGTGAATCATTTCTTACATTTTTACAAAGATGGAGATGATTATTTGCTAGATATTCCTATCCTATAACTGAGAAAGAAAAGATGGAAATATTCATTAACAATCTCAACGGCGAGTTGAGTTATAGACTCCAATTGCAGTGTCCACCAAGTTTTGAAAAAAATGATTGAAAGAAGACTTAAGATTTAGGAAGCCTTGGTTAAGAGAGGAGTATTAAAATTATATAATGAAGGACCAAATGCTACAAACTCTTCTAATCATCATAACAAAAATGAAAAATCTAAATTCTAGACAAGAAATAAAAATGTTGGTAATGATGGTGCAATTGATACACATAACACAAAACCAGTCTTCAATTTATCAGGTATTACACCCAAAAACAATCAAAATAACAATGAATCTAAACCAACTCCACTATCAAATCATAGAAAATTTACACCTTTGGGGCAATCACTTGAATCATCATTAAAAGAACTTCTTGCCAACAAACTCATAATGTTACCAAAGGCATGAGATTTTGAACTAGGAGTTAAACCATCATGGTGGAACGATGCATATTACTATGATTTTCATAGAAACAAAGGTCATAAAACAAATGATTGTATGCAATTAATAAAATTGGTGCAAGACTTGATAGATAGACATGAAATATTGATAGAAGGACCTCAAAAAAATGTTGATCATGGAGCATTTAAAAATCCTCTACCCAATTATAAAAAAGGAGAATCCTCTTCAACAAGCAAAGGGAAGAATATGAATTATGTTTATGATACTACAATCCTTCACATTTTTGTAGTTGATAATAAAATCAATGACATCGAAATCAAGAATAAACAACACATTGTTGCAGCTGATAATCAAATCAATGACAAACAAAATATTTTTGCAGCTGATAATCAAATCAATGTCATTAAAATCAACGATAAACAAAACAATCTACCAGTCAATGTGACCACAAGAGCACAGTCCAAGTTTTTATTGAAAGGAAGTACATCTAAAACACATGTTGCCTCTTCAAATCAATACAATATCATAGACCAATTGCAAAAGATCCCAACACAGATATCCATTCTGGAACTTCTTAAAATTTCACCAACCCATTATAAGAATATTCTAGAAAAGGCTTTAGAGGACACCACAGTACCAACCAATTTAGAAGTTTTTCAATTTCAAGCCATGGTAGGACATTTGACTGCACCCCATTGTTTATCATTCTTAGAAAATGATGATGTATCCCTCACTCATCCACATAATTCTCCACTCCATATTGAGGTTTTAATCCATAAACATTAGGTCAAACATGTTTTAATAGATGGAGGAGCCAGTAAATATATGTACTTTAAAGCTTATCCATGTATTGGGATTTTTAGAAAATGCAATGGATTCCAGGAAAAAAGATCACTATAAAATCTTATGATGACAAAGAAAGATCCTCTCAAGGAATGATAGTATTGCTAATTCAAGTGGGACTAGTTCAAAAAGATATAATCTATCAATTTTTAGATAAGGACTTGACCTAAAAAATAATGGGTTGACCTTGGATCCATGAAATGCAAGCAATGCCATCAAGATACCATTAATGCTTAAAATTATCGTACAATGGAAAAGAGATCACAATTTCAACAAATTCTAATAACCCTCAATACTGCAACACTCTCAAGACAGTCCAAGATGTTTTTGTACCACACAATAGGGAAGCTCTCACTTCTACTTCCTCAAGTGATGAAGGCCAACATCCTTCTACTTCCTCAAGCAATGAAAGCCAACTAAATTCCTTTTCAAAATAGTTTGAGAAAAAGGTTCAGTTGAAAGATAAAGGCATGGGTGAGTATTCTTTTGAGCAGTCCTTATGTCTCTCACATTTACTACATTCTCCAAAATCATATGGACAACCATCAACATCTAAACATCAATATTCAAAACCCATCACTGTCTTTGATGGTAAATTTGTAAAAGCAGGTACCTTAGCTGATGAATATGAGGACACAAACATTCTAAATTGGCTTTACAAAGATGAAGAATCCCAAGAAATAACTTTCAATATACCAATAGAGGAACATGGCAAAGGGTCCAAAATCTTAGAAAAGATGGGATATGAAGGAAAAGGTCCTATTAGCAAACTAAAAGAAGGAATTTTGGAACCAATCCAACCTATCACACTCAATGCAAAAGACAAGACATGATTAGGATACAAAGAAGAGAAAAAAGAAGAAACAACTCAGAATTTTTGTGAATGAATCCTCTAGTTGCAAGCTAGCTCCGAAAAAAAACTCAAATGAATATGAATGGGATTCACTATCTGAAGAATCTTTTCAAGACAAGGAAATCAATGTAATAAAGAGGTATGCACCCATATGTATGGAGGGACAAAGTTCAAGGTCTAGACCATTTGAATTTGACATATCAATGGCTTTAGTGAGGATGATTAGATATTGAGAGAGATAGATGATTCAGAGGAGAGTAACATTATAGACCTTGAAATTGTTGTCAAACACCTTGACATTTCCATCATGACCCTCACCGTCCTGGATCTTGACAAATCTGATGATTCCTTACCTTTGATACATCTCAAACTCATTGAATGGAAACAAATTGAGCCTCTTGATATCCCTATCTTTTTAGATGATAATGCCAATGGTAATTTCATTTGTTCTGCAAATCCAGAAACAAGTTCCACTAATGAATTTCATAACAAAGCTTCGAACCAAGGGAGTGCCAAATCTCTTAGCTACAACAAAATATTGATCTAATGGTGAAAACCATGCAATAGCAATATTAGATCATGAAAAAGTAAAAAGAAAGAGCATATCTAATGGTGAAAACCTCTCCGAGGTACTGAAGGATGAGATATTTGACACTCTTCCTAAGAATTATCAAGAAAGATCTTTAGTATTGGTTGAGCCTATGCAATCCATAAACATCAATACTGCAAAAACAAAAAAGATCATACACCTAGCGACATCAATCACAGAGTAAGAAAATCCAAAGTTCATCAAGTTCTTTGAAGAAAGACAAATCAATTTTGCTTGGTCCTATGCTAACATGCCAGGAAAAGATATAGATTTAATAATTCATCATTTATCCATAGCACTAGGAGTGAAGCCATTAAAGCAGAGATTGAGAAAAATGCATCCACACATCACCCTACTAGTGAAAGTAGAATTAAAGAAATTATTAGATGTGGGGCTTATTCGACCTATCAACTATGCAGAATGGACTTCAAACATTGTACCAAAAAACAACATCAGAATATGCATAGATTTTAGGGATCTTAACAAGGCTTGTCTAAAGGATGACTTTCATTTTCCTAATATAGACATCATTGTGGATTTAATAGCACGCCATGATATTCTATCACTCATGGATGATTTTTCAAGCTACAATCAAATCAATATTGAACTAGATGATCAATACAAAAAAAAATTCACATGCCCATGGGTTACATTTTGTTGGAATACCATGCCTTTTGGATTAAAGAATGCAGGAACCACCTATCAGCAAGCAATGACAATGATATTTCATGACATTATGCACACATTCATGGAGGACTATGTGGCTGAAATGTTAAAAAAATCATTCACTAGTGAATTACATCTAGAAATATTGGATAAAATATTTAATCGATTGGAAAAATTCAATGTGCGATTAAATCCAAAGAAGTGTGTATTTGGAGTAACATCAGCAAAACTCTTAGGATACATAGTCTCAACAAAAGGAATCAAAGTAGATCCTGGTAAAGTAAAATAAATCATGGAAATTCCACCTCCTAATAAAATTATCCAACTAAGATCTCTACAAGGAATATTCCAATCCATCAGAAGATTCATTGTACAAGTGGTAGACAAGTCTCATCCTTTTACTCATTTGTTACACAAGAATATTTCTTTCAGATGGGATGAAAAATGTTAAGCTTCCTTTAATCAATTAAAACAATATCTGATGAATCTACTTGTATTTGTACCACCAATAGAGGGGAAACCACTTCTAATCTACATAGAAACTACTGAGGTATCTTTGGGAGCTTTTCTATTACAAGAAGATTCTATAGGAAAAGAAAAGGCCATCTACTACATTAGCAGAACATTGAATGGTTATGAAATTAACTATACATTCATTGAAAAGGCTTGTTTGGTAGTTGTGTTTGCTACTCAAAAAATATGACACTAAATGTTAACCCATACCATCAAACTCATAGCCAAGATAGATCCATTAAAATATCTACTCAGCAAAGCCAATCTAACAAGAAGACTAGCAAAGTGGGTGATGATATTGAGTGAATTTGACATTCAGTATGTAGATAAAAGAGCACTCAAGGGCCAAGAAATAGCAGATCAGTTAGCTAAAGCATCATTGCAAGATTACCATCCTATGCACATTGAATTACCATACATAGATGTCCTCAAAATGATAACACAACATTCAATATTATACTTTGATGGGTCTTACACTCAACATGGATCAGGTGATAGAATCCTATTTCTTACTCCTCAAGGACACACTATCCCAAAATATTACAGGTTGATGTTCCCTTACACAAAAAACATGGCTGAATATGAAGCATTAATCATTGGTATCAAGGTAGTAGTGGAATGGAAAATCACAAAATTACAAGTTTCTAGAGACTCCCAATTAGTCGTTAATCGGGTCAATGATGACTATCAAACAAAATATGAAAATATGATTCCATACAAAAGAATGATAGATGACTTCAAGAAATGATTTTTTTGAGATCAAATTTGAACAAATTCCAAGAGTGGGCAACAAAGCTACAGATTCCATGGCAACCACTGCTTCTCTTCTAAAAATACCAAAAAATGAAGTCATTATGAATTCATGGTGGAACAATTATTTACTCCTGCATATGAAAATCCTGAATCCCAAGTCATGTACCATCTAGTTGATGCTAATTATTCAACCTATGGGAAAATTTATACCTATTTGAGAGACAATACACTTCCACCTGATCTATCCCGGAACCAAAAACACAACTTTATCTGTCAAGCAGCCCGGCATACCCTAATAGCTGATACAAATTTTCGATGAGGTATTGAAGGTACTCTCATTCGATGTCTTGAATGTGACAAATCTAAAATCACCTTACAAGAAGTTCATGAAGGTATTTTTGGTACTCATTCAAGTGGCCTTACTATAGCTAAGAAACTCCTATGCTTGGGATACTATTGGATGAACATGGAGAAAGAATCTTTTCAATTTGTTAAGAAGTGCAATAAGTGTCAAGTCGATAGAAATATCATACATGCACCGGCATAGGAGATGCAACCATTCACATCGACCTAGCCTTTCTGTCAATGGGGACTTGATCTTGTGGGTAAGATTCATCCATCTTCCTCTAATGGACATAAATTCATAATCATAGCCATTGAGTATTTCAAAAAGTGGATTGAATTTATCCCATTAACCATGATCACTGGGAACAAATTGCCTCTTTTATTATGAACTACATTGCCTTTGGTATAGTATCCCTAGCTCCATTGTCACTGAAAATGATAGACCCTTCAAAAACTAGGATGTGCAAGAAATTTGTGAAAAATTCCATATCCAACACCGATTTTCCACACCCTATTACCCTCAAGGGAATGGCCAAGTAGAAGCCTCAAATAAGAACATTTTTAAAATCCTGAAGAAAACTATCAATGATGTTAGACATGACTGGCATATCCAACTGAACCATGCCTTGTGGGCATATCGTACTAGCATCCGCACCCCTACATGAGACAAGCCATATGCCCTTGTGTATGGATCAGAAGCCATCTTACCCATTGAGGTTGTGTTACCTTCACTTTGGGTATCATTGAAAGGAATTATTTCAGAGGAAGACTATCAAGTATCTAGACTACAGGAGTTGGAATTGTTAGATGAACGTTGTTAGCATGCTATTGATCATCTAAAATCTTATCAAAAACTAATGTCAAGAAGATATAACCACAAGGTAAGACCAAGAAAATTTTAGGTTGGAGACTTGGTATTGAAAGAAAATCCTCACAATCAGCAAGAGCAGGAAAAGAAAGGAAAATTTGAACCTAATTGGCTAGGTCATTTTGTCATTGTATCAGTATATGGATCTAGAGCCTATTAGTTATCTACACCTAAGGAGGGCCTATTTGAAGAACCTATCAACAACATTCATCTCAAAAAAATTTACACATAACTCATCCAATGCATGACAAAAAGCGGAAAAAATCCAAAAAAAGTAAAGCAAAAAAATCCAAAAGAAGTAAAAAAGTAGAAAAATCCAAAAAAAAAGGTAAAAAAGAAGAAAAATACAAAAAAACAAAAAAATACAAAAAAGTAAAAAAATTTCATAAAAAAATAGAAAAAGTGCAATAAAAACTAGTGAAAACTTGACAATAGGTGATATTTGTGATACATTTTCTTTTCCATCTATCATAACGTGTGTCGTCCATACGCTTTTCACCATCATTATGCCTGACCATCATAAGAACCTCATGTATATATTCCTGGGCATCACGGTCATGTCTCATCCTGGCTTGGTGATCATTGTGTGTATCCATAAGAATTGGTTCATTTCTCAATGGGGGAAAAATCTTAAACTCACTAGGGGAAATTTACTTTTAGCTTAAAACAACAGACAAGCAATAGTTAGACAACATAGCAAGCATAACAATCAACAACAAAAACTCAACATTGGACATCAATTACAATTTTAAAAAAAACCAACCATCCAAATCAATAGCAAGATCGGTAAAACAAATCTCACTGGATGATATTCTTTTGAATCGTGGTTTTATCACTTTAGTATAAATTTTCAACTGTTGTATCTTGATTTTTTTTATCATTTCTCCAGAGAAACTCAAGGATGTCACGGACTAGAGAAACTAGGATGGAGTATGATTTTTCTTTGTCTGATGTCTGTGAGTTGATCATTACTACTATGTAAATTTTTCACATTACGTGCTCTACAAAGTATCATTGATGACATTTCAGATTTGCATAGGAAAAGGATTAACTCTTGTCTATTTTATGCAAGCAATGCTCAGGTCATCTCAGTTCAATTATACCTAGATGCTTGTATTACCTTTCAATATCAAAAATTCATGGAAGTTGTACTCAGGTCATCATGGTTTAATTATATCATCGATGTTTGTACTAACTTTCAACATATTAAAAGCTCAATGATGATAAAAAGCACAACAAATTGGTTGGCATGATGACAATATTGCATATTTAGATCTACTTGGTTAAGATAGATTGCATCCATGTTAGTTTTTGTAAGTGAATTTTAGATTTTGCTAGGCTAGAAAATTTCAAAATGATTTTATCTATCTTATCAAAGGATTGAGTGCATTTGACATTAAACAAAAACAATATCATTCACATGTAGTTGCATAATCATTATCATATCATACATACATTACAAAGCATTATCATATCATATATCCATCCATGCATGAGATCATATATTTGCATTAGAAAAATACAAAAAATAAAGTGCATCACATATTATTTTGCATGATCAAATCCATCTCATACATTATAAATAATTATCCATTAGGCCATCTAGAATCATAATTCATACATCATAACCATTGTATCCATACATAACCATGGCATAATCATGTAAACATCGCATAACATATAGAATGAAAATCAAATGCATCCATCATAAGCATCAAATTTATCCATCATAAAAGCATGTAGACAACATAGATCAATAAAGTCTCACTGCATCTCATATAATCTCAAAATAATCAATGTCAAGTGTACAATGATATCACAAAATGTGGAGAGATAGATAAACAAAATGGTAGAATATCATCAAGTCCCTGACTAAACAAGTGTTAATGTATCAAATATGACTACATCAAATATATGTGTTGCTACCCCATATGTTGTAGGCCTTACTGTGCTTGTTGCTACACCACCAGATGAACATGTATCTGGGCCTCTGCCTATTTGATCTCTGGGAGGTGGCATAGTCACACCCCTAATCGTCATATGTGACTGACTCTTACTTGACCTGGCATTGAGAGACTGAGCATAGCTAGGGATACGCCACTCTGCCAGAACTTCCTGATAATAATGTGATCTATAATACTCTACATCTCAGGCTGAATGTCTAACCTCTTTGAGCATATCCTCTATTGTGGTCCCCTTGAAAACTCTCTACATCCTCTCGACTAGAGCCTTTGTATGCTCACACCTCTATCTCACAACATCTCTCTTTGTTGTCAGAGTAGCAATCTACACTTGTGCCTATGCTAGTTGTCCCTGTAGACCCTGCACCTATGACTATAAAGCATAAATTTGTGCCTATTGCTGATGGGAAGGCACATGAATCTAAATTTTTGAGGGTTATGCCTATTGCTCTCCCAAGGGAAGCATCGATCTCCTCCTTCAAGGTACATTGAAATACAATATCTGGTTGCCACCTCCACCTCCATCTCCTCCATATCCACCATCATCTCCACCATCCCCTCCATCCCCACCACCTCCCTCCTCCTCATACCCATCTCTACCACCCCTCATCCATCTTGGTTTTGGTGCACTCTCATCATCATCAAAGGTTGGCATTGGCTCATTAGGACTGGATATCCTCAGTATGACATGTGTGTAAAAGTGCTCAACATACTCATCTATCATCATACCCATTGTGATCTTTAAATAGTAATACCACACCTATGCCTGTATTATGAATTACTCCTCACAAGTTGCATCATAGGATAAGGTGGCTCCCCACTATGGAATATCCTTATGTATCTAAGCATACAATGTAACTCCTTGTGGCATCCCCTACACTTAGCCATACTAACGTAGCACCCTCATGAGCATAAATCTCTCAATAAAAAATTAGGTCCACCCAATCAAATACCTCAATGTGCACACATATGGAATCTCCATATCATCCTCAAGCCACTGCTCACAATCTATGGTCGCCAGGTGATGGTCTCCAAATCATCAAGAACTCACCGCCAATACTCCAATTTACCCATCTTGTGTTGGACAACCGGACCTGTGTATCCAAAGACATATGATCTGCCAACTGGATGATCTCTCTCTGCTATAGGATGAGTAATAACTATATGCTCCCAGGCCAAAATTTGAAGCAGTTTCACTCTAGCTGATAAACTCATGACTCCAAGATACACTACTTGATGTAGATCATGATACAAATAAGATAACATACAAGAGCCCCATACATATCTGATCCCCTGGGTAATCATACTCTAGTATCCTACCACAGCCAATGAACGGTCCCTTTGACCTATGATTAGGACATAAGAATCATCCAATGAATCCAACTAAAACAGATGGTAATGGATGATACAAATCAACCATATCCTTCCATGACATCTCACAACCACTAATCCTATCATCATAAAAATTCCTGCTCAATGCCTCAATACCTCCCTTCTTTTTCTGATCATAAATGACTAACTCCCCAATGACAGGAATCCACAATATCTGGTATACATCCTCCAGGGTAACTATCATCTCTTTGGTATCCAGATGGAATGTTTTGTGGTCACTATGCCACCTCTCAACTAACACAATCAATAATCCCCTGTTTATCCTATAATGGGGCATATCAAGAAAAGATGACAAACCACATTGCTCAATAACATCTAAATTTTCCTACATCAGATGTGGAATCATATCCCAAGTCTTTGGGTAGCGCTCTCAAGACTGAAGAACTCGTAAGTCCTCCTATGATCATAACATATCACAAATCCACAGTTTATCAATCAACCTATCAATCAATCTAATCAACTCAAATGAGATTTCGATCAAATATTGTAGAGTGTCTATCATTGATTCTCGTTCATCACGAGGTTAATCATCATCTATCCTATCATTGACCCTCACCTATCATGAGTTCAATCATCATTTATCCTATCTAACATCATCAAAACAATAGCTAATGTGATCATCAAACATCAAACACAAGGAGTAACATTGGAATTTCATCGACTTGTAGATGGAAGATGAAAATAAGTACATGGATGAGTGTCTGAAGAAAATAGTGGAGGATTTGGAGCATTTCAAGAACAATCATGAAGGAAATATTTCTGGTATGGACGGGAGGCTAAATAATGTTAGAGAGTCAATTCAAAAGGTATTGGAAATGAGCCATAAAATCCTTAAATCCACTACTAGTACCATGAATATGATGGTCGTGAATCTGGAAAGGGCCCATCAGGTTAAAACAATGGTGGATGTGGAGGAAGATAAAGATCAAAGCCAGGCTGAAGGGGTTGGGCCAAGCAAATGTACCAGAGAAAACCTGAAAGGGAAGTTGGACAAGACCCTTGTGTACATTATGGAGATGAAGAAATTAGCTATTAACATGGACAATCTGGAAAAGGAAGTTGTTGATATCCTGAGAAATCTGGCTTAGTGCCTAGTTTCCTATAGGTCTTTTTCCAGTTTTTTGGGTTGTAATGCCTCTGCGCTAGTCTTTGGTTTTTTCTTTGTTGGCAACTTTTCTTCTTTTGTTGAACTTTTAATGCTTTATCTTCTCTTTATCTATTGTTAAAGGGTTTCAGGGTCCCTTCAAAACCTGTTTTTACCTTAATCAAAAACATTAACATTTCATCAATCCCGGTGTTAGTACGCAAAAATAGTATATCTACGCACTGGAATAAGGGATGTGCTAAAAAACTCCATCTATGTGCCAAAACCTTGGATGCGCTAAAACAAACATTATATGCGCTACTTGGTGGCATCTATGCACTAAATCACCAAATGTGGTAAATCATTCAACCTATGTGCTACTTGGTAGTATCTGTGCGCTAAACTACCATATGTGTTAAATCAAAGCGTAAATGTGCTATATGGGATCATAAATGTGCTATATGGGATCCTAAATGTGCTAAAATGCAACAAACAGATTTTCAAAACATGAAAACACACCAAAATAATTTCAAATGTCAAAATAAGGTTTCTCGGGGTATGTATCGAAGGTTGATATGCGGTGGGGTGGTTGTGTCATCAAACTCACTTGAATTAATGGGTGTGGTATGAGATCGCTATTTTGCTCAAATTCCTCAATCAAATCAATCTCCAATGGCAAATGAATTCAAATGAGCTCCTTTTTCACCGTTTTACCATTTAAAGGGGTCAATGGAGGGTATTCAAGTGGGATTGTTTTTATTTTTAAACAAGGCATCAATTAATCACTTGGCAAGGTCAATATTATTTATCGGGAAATAAATCGGTGTCAAATCATAAAATTTGAAAATCATTAGAAAATCATAAAAAAATTCAAAATTCAAAAAATCGTAAAACTTCAAAAATTTCCTCGAATTATCTCCCTAGGGGGCATACTCACATCATCACTCAAAAACTAGTGTTTGGGGCATATCAATTTTTTTTTATCAACACTATCAGCAATTTTTTCTTTGAAGCAATGTGTCACAAACACATCATTTCAAAGAGGGGAAAAATGTATACACTCAAATTTGGTCTAGAGAAATTAATTAAATACAAGGGGTAAGTGCACCAATCTGTGACACAATTTTGATGCCAAATTGCAAAAAAAATCCATAATAGGCCATATTGCGCTCGCCAAATTTGAAAAGTACCACATTTGGGGCTCTCCAAATGGCTTTACCATTTGGCGAGTGCCAAATGACTTGAATTTTGCAATCAATGAACAAGTGTGAGTTCTCTTTCTTTTTGCAATTAATTTTGGAATGCATTTTTCTAAACTCTTTTATTTTCGCTTTCTCTTCCAAGGAAACTATATACATGAAATAAACATTTAAATTTGGACATTTACTTTCTTATACTTTAAGTTATATTACATGTTATAGGTAGGATGTTTGAGAGTGGTTTCAGATCTCTAGGAATTATAATGCAAATTCTAGTTTTTGGAAGATCTTAAAAAATTTAAATTTAGTCAAATTTCAGTAATCAACAATTCAAATTTCAGTAATCAAGAGATCAAATTTTAGTAGTCAGCAAGTTGTATCAACTTTCTCTCTCATTCTCTTTACTCTCTATCTCTCCACTCCCTCTCTCTTTCTCTCCCCTCTCTCTCTCTCCCCTTTCTCTCTCTCTCTCACCCCTCTATCTCCTCCCTACATCTACCTCCCCCCCTCCCCTCTCTCTCTCTTTACCTACCTCTCCCTCCATCACTTTGTATCTCATTTATGTCTCCCTCCCTACCTCTTTCCCTCTCTACTCTCTATCTCTCCTCTCCTTCCCTCTACCTACATCTCTCTCCTAATCTTTATCCCTCTCTTCCCCCAATTCTCTCTAACTCTCTCCTCTCTATCTCATAATTCTCTCTCCCTCCCTCTCACTCTCCCCTCTCTATCTCACCACTCTCTCTATCTCTCTCTCTCTCACACACAAACCTCTATCTCCCTCGCTAACACTCCCTCCCTCCATCCTTACCTCTCTAATTCTCTCTATCTCTCCTCTCCCTCCCTCTCTCGACCTCACCCTCCCTCCACTTCTTTTTGTCTCTCCTCCAAATCTCTCTCACTATTGTCCCTCCTTCCCTCCCCCTCTTTCTCTTTCAATCAATATTTTTCTCTATCTCACCATTCTCTCTCTCACTCACACACACACCTCTATCTCCCTACCTCTCCCTCCCCTCTGTACTCTTTATCTCTCCTCTCACTTTCCCTCTCTATACATACCTCTCCCTCCATCACTCTCTCTCTCCATCCCTCTCTATCTCACTTATTCCTCCTTCCCTACCTCTTTCCCTCTCTACTCTCTATCTCTCCTCTCCCTTCCTCTACCTACCTCTCTCTCTGTCTCTCCATCCCTCTCTTTCTCTCTCACTCTCTCCTCTCTATCTCACCATTATCTCTATCTCTACCTATCACCCCCTCCTCTCTAAATCACCATTCCCTCTCTCCCAATTTCCCTCCTTCCCTCTCACTCCCTTCTCTCTAAAGAAACATTCTCTCTCTATCCCACTTTCCCTCATTCCCTCTATATGTCTCACTTATCCCTTTCTACCTCTCCCTCCCTCCAACCTCCCTCTCTCTCTTTATCTCTATTTCTCATTCTCTCCTTACCTCTCTACTCTCTATCTCACCACTCTCTCCATCTCACTCTCCCTCCTTCCCTCTCTCCCTCTTTCCCTCTCTCCCTCCTATCCATTCCTCTCTCCTTCCCTCTCTACCTACCTCTCACTCCACTACCTACCACTCTCTCCCTCACCCATCTTTCTCTCTTACTCTATCCTTCCCTCTCTACTCTATATCTGTCCCCCCTTCCCTCTCTAATCTATTTCTCTCTATCCCCCTTCCTTTGTCCCCTCATTTTCTCTCTCTCACTCTCCCTCCTTCCCTCTCTCCCTCCTATCCATCCCTCTCTCCTTCTCTCTCTACCTACCTCTCACTCCACTATCTACCACTCTCTCCCTCACCCATCTTTCTCTCGTACTCTCTCCTTCCCTCTCTACTCTATATCTCTCCCCCCTTCCCTCTCTAATCTATTTCTCTCTCTCCCCCTTCCTTTATCCCCTCATTTTCTCTCCTCTCACTCTCTCTCCCTCTCACACACACTCACCTCTATCTCCTCCTTTCCTCTCCCACCATCCCTCCACTCTCCACTTCTCTCTATCTATCATCTCTCTCTACATATCCTTCCCTCTATATTTATCTTTATCTCCGCTCTCCCTCTCTTTACCCACTTCTCCCTCCATCACTCTATATCTCAACCGTGTCTCCTCTCTCTCTCTCTCTCTCTCTCTCACACACACACACACACACACCTCTATCTCCTCCCTAATTTTCCCTCCCTCCCCTCTCTAATTCTCTCTATCTCTCTTCTCTCTACATATCCTACCCTCTCTACCTATATTTATCTCCCCTGTCCCTTTTTTTACCTACCTCTCCCTTCATCACTTTGTATCTCACATATGTTCCCCTACCTACCTAGGGTTGAGGTATTAAGGGTCAAGGGTTGAGAATTGAGAGTTGAGGGTTTAAATTATAGGGTAGAGGGTTTAAGGGTTGAGGGTTTAAGCGTTGAGGGTTGAGGGTAGAGGGTAGAGGGTAGAGGTATAGGGTAGATGGTAGAGGTTAGAGGGTAGAGGGTAGAGGGTAGAGGGTAGAGGGTTTAAGGGTCAAGGGATTAAGGGTTGAGGGTTAAGGGATTAGGGTATAGAGTTTACTTAGGTTTAAGGGTTTAAGGGTTGAGGTTATAGGGTTGATGGTAGAGGGTATTGGGTTTAGGGTAAAGGGTATTAGGGTGAGGGTTGAGGGTTTAAGGGTGTAAGGGTTGAGGGTATAGGGTTGAGGGATTAGGGTAGAGAGGGAGGGAAGGATGGAGGGAGAGATGGAGGGAGAAGTGAGATAGAGAGAAGGAGAGAAGAGGAGAGAGGGATAGAGATATATAAGGGTTGAGGATCTAATGTATAGGATAGAGGGTTAAGAATTGAGGGTATAGGATTGATGGTTTAGGGTATTGGGTTGAGGGTATAGGGTAGAGGGTAGAGGGTACAATTTTTAAGGGTTCAGGGTTGAGGTTAGAGGGTTTAGGGTATAGGTTTAAGGGTGTATGGTTGAAGTATTAGTGTTGAGGGTCTAATGTATAAGGTAGAGGGTATAAGGGTTCAGGGTTTAGGGTTTAAGGGTTGAGGATTAAGGGATTAAGGGATTAAGGGTTGAGGATTGAGGGATAAGGGTTTAATGGTTTAGGGTTTAAGGGTTGAGGGTCAAGAGTTTAAGGATGAGGGTAGATGGTTGAGGGTATAGGGTTGATGTATTAGGGTTCAAGGTCCAACATATAGGGTACAAGGTATAGGGGTTGAGGTTTTAGGGTTAAGGGTTAAGGATTGAAGGTAGAGGGTTGAGGGATGAGGGTTTAAGGTTTGAGGGATTAGGGTAGAGATTTTAATTGGGTTTAAGGGTTTAAGGGTTGAGGGATTAGGGTTGAGGGTATTGGGTTGAGGGTAGAGGGTAGAGGGGGGTTGAGGGATTAGGGTTGAGGGTATTGGGTTGAGGGTAGAGGGTAGAGGGTTTAGAGGTTTAGGATTTAAGGGTTGAGGGTTGAGGGTTGAGGGTTTAAGATATAGGGTTGAGTGTTCAAGGTTTAAAGGGTTGAGGGTATAGGGTTGAGGGATTAGGGAAGAGAAGGTGGGATGGAGGGAGGGAGAGATGGAGGGAGAGTCTTGAGAGAGAGAGGGATGAAGTAGGAGAGAGATAGAGGTTAGACAGTTAAGGGTAGAGGGTAGAGGGTTTAAGGGTTTAGGGGAGAGGGGAGAGAGATAGAGGGAGTGAGTGAGTGAGTGAGTGAGAGAGAGACCTGATAGAGGGAGAGGGGGTACGAGGGAGAGTCTTGATAGAGAGAGTGAGGGAGGGAGTGGGAGAGAGATAGAGGGTAGAGGGTTAAGGGTAGAGGGTAGAGGGTAGAGGGTTTAAGGGCTAAGGGTTAAGCCTAGAGGGCTAAGGGTAGAGGGGAGAGATATAGAAGGAGTAAATGAGTGAGAGAGACTTGGGAGAGGGAGAGGGGGTAGGAGGGAGATACTTGAGAGAGAGAGGGAGAGGGAGAGGGATTGGGAGAGAGATAGAGGGTAGAGGGTAGAGGGTTTT